>CM053750.1:17972778-18043316 GCA_028658305.1 Pachyuromys duprasi | reverse complement strand
CAGAGACACCACCACCCAACACCCAGTTCCTCGCCTCAGAAAGGGGATGAGAAAATGTGATTACAAAAAATGTATCGAAACCCGTCTTTGTGGATAAAGTGTTTTCTAAAACACAAGGTGCTGTCCAACTAGCAAGTGGTTTAGATTCGCAGGGGTGGAATGTTAATTTCCAGAACCACCCAGGCATGGCCGTATTAAGGCTTGTCTAGCGTGTGAGTCAGGAAACTGAATTTTACTGTGGAGCTCTTGCCATTTCTTGAGCACTGCTTGTTCTAAGTTTTCAGAATAGCACATCCAAAGGTGGGCGACACTGATGTCAACAAGGGAAGAAAACATCCTCAGTCACAAGCTCTGCCTTTTGCTTCCTCTCCTCCAGCCTCCATCAGGTATGCTGAGATTCCCAGCCTGCATCTCCTTTAATTTCTATCTTTAACAGGGACCCGGCCCTGGTCGCAGTGCTGGGGAGTTCGGGGTATCCTGATTCTGCAACTTCCCCTCATTATGATACCAACAGTGCTTCTTATTGTAAGTGAGAGGGACACAACATCCAGAAAAGTCTCCTCAGTACGAGACAGTCCAGTAAACCCTTCAGAGCCTACCTGGAAACTGCTTCATGGCCCAATTTAAAGTCCCGATCCTTGATTCTTTCAACTATTGTTCTTAGAGTTTATTCCTTTGGACAGTGTTGATCTCACTGACTGAAATGTGGGTGAAAGGACATAATACTTAGTTGGCCCTACTGTGTGTGTATGGGGGGGAGGCATGTGTAAATGTGTGAACATGTCTGTGGAGGCCAGAGTTTGATGTCAGGGGTCTTCCTCTACAGCTCTCCAACTTTCTTGAAGCTCACTGATTACGCAAGAATAGCTGGCCAACGAGCTCCAGGGATCCATGTTTCTGCTTCTCCAGTGGCAGCAATATAAGCCTATGTCAGCATGCCTGAGTTTTTATGTAGGTTTTGAGGCTCTGAACTCAGGCCCTCACTCTTGTGCAGCAATCATTTTAATGATTGAGCCATCATCCAAGTTGATCTTACTTTTTCCGCACCCTCCCCACCCCAGGTCTTATGTACCTGAGGCTGGCCTTCAGCACCCTATGTAGCTGAGCATGACCTTGAATGCTAATCCTCCTTCCTCCATCTACCAAGTGCCAGGGACTGCAGCTGTGCATCACAGCATTATGACCGCATCTAATGCCCTTACTTGTCTGTCTTTTCCACTGCCATTTTGTACCAAGGCTTCTCACACACATTCTACATCATGTCTATTTTGATTTCTCTGTTTCCCAGTAGCTTGAAAAGCAATATTCAATCATTCCTCTAAGGAGCATCTAAGCATTGCCACGAGCATGTGAAGAACTCAGTTTGCATTGCCTTTACTATTCCTTATGACAGTGACATCATGGTGGCCTGCATCCCTTAGCTCACAGATGAGGAAAGGAGTCACACAACTAATTAATGGCTAATAAAGAGTTCAAGCAGAGAGTTCTGAAGAGGAAGACCTAATTTTAAATCACAATTTTAAGTATACTATGACTACCTAGGAAATAAGCATGATTGTTTTTTCCACTCACTAGAAGAAATGTATAGTTAAATGAAAGAGGAGTTGGATAGAAAGATATCAAGAAGTTATCTTTTATATGAGCCCAACTTTAGTTGCCCCAAGTTTACTAAGTACGGGCACACACACACTTGTAAGAGTGAACATTAGTGGTGGGTTAGGATTAAAGCAGTGAATCTTTTCTCCTAGAACAAAGGTGTTCATCTCAGTGTTGAACAAAGGAAGAGCAAAATCCGTATCCGTGTGCTCACGAACATACCAAAGGACCTTTCTGGAACAGCTCTGTATCCTTGGGTGGAGAAGTCAGGGGTAGGACAACCCCATGGAACTGTGGCTCAGTTAGGGTTGCTCTTCCCACTTCAATGAACCTGGCCCAGAAGCGCCCTCACAGACACAGCAGAGGTTTACCCCCCTGAGCGATTCTAGGTCCTGTCAAACTGACAATCAATATTAAAAATGACAGACCTCAGCTGCTTGTCAATCAACTGGTGAAGTCATAAGAGCAGAAAGAATCTTCAAGGAAAAGAAACTGTACCCCAAGGGGAAAACACACATTTTCCTGTTCTTTATGATTTTTTTTGTTGTTTAGCTGTTCCAGTGAAAAATCAAATTAAAATATCAGTGACATGAGTGAGAGAGTAACCAGGTGTGGTGGCACATGTGTTTAATCCCAGCACTCAGTAGGCAGAGACGGGTATATTTCTAATGAGTCTGAGGCCAGTCTGGTTTATAGAGCAGGCTCTAGGATAGCCAGGGCTACACAGAGAAATTGTGTCTCTAAAAACAAAAATAAATAAATGAACAAGTAAATGAATAAATAAACAAATGAGAGTGTACAAAAATGGTATTATTGTCACCTTGACAATCATCCTTGGGTTTTCTTTCAGATTTCTGTTTTTGAATCCAATACAATTCTCGATTTAGTATAAACCAGAAGGCTCCCTTAGGGTAGGAGTCTAGTGTCTGACTCTTTCTGGACACTTATCAAGACTCTGGAAACAGTCGACAGGCAAATGAGGATTGAAAACACTCACTCTCCTTAGGACTCCTAGTTCTAAAAACTTGAACAGCACTGATTACAATATCCACAAGAACTCTTGGGAGAAGTCACAGAGCATTTTCCCTGTAGGAATGACGAAGTCATTTGGGGAGTAAGTACAGACAGGCTTCAAACGGACACAGGCAAGCAGAAGAGCAGTGAGAAAAAGTGACAGGAACCTGGGCCTCGGGGGCCACAGAGAGGAAAACCAGCAAGTCCCAGGTTTCCTAACTGCTTGGTGTCTGTCGCTAGATTCCTACTGGCTCATTCTAGTTCTTCTTTAGACAAAACATCCAGTTCACAACAGTGAACTAACAAAAGGAGGCTAGTTGTTTTATACACTGAGTACATGGCAGTGATATTTGAGGCACGCTCAAGAATCCAATCTTCTGCTCTTCTGAAAACCAGAACTCAGCGCAGCTCATCACTCTCTGGTTTATGCACCCAAAGAGATCAGTATTCAGCAGAGAAGTCCGATATTCCACGTTTCTCACAACATTTGTAAGTAAGGCATAGAATCAGCTTGTGTGCTCACCAATGTGTGCGTTCATGAAGAGCAAAGCTACACAGCTAGATCTACGCAGCCCTAAAGAAGCCATAAAAATGGGAACAGGAGATTACGATGAGCAAAACAAGCCAGACTAACAAAGACAAGCATCACATTTTCTCTCATATATGGAATCTAGATCTGAAAAGAGACGTGTGTGGTTGTAGAAGGGGAACTACTGGGATGTGTGCGTATGTGAGTGAGAGTGTGTGTTTGTGTGAATGAGTGTGTGTGTGTAAAGCAAGGAGTACAAGAGAGTGTGATGGTAGGTAAATGTTCAAAGTATATCAGAGGCAAGTATGAAAAAGTCACAATGAAACCGACTATTTTATACAATTAATGTATGCTGGAGTCTGGGGGGAGAACAAAAATTGGATTTCAGAAAAGATGACCTCATATTTTAGCATTTCTGGGAAGCATGGCTAAGTTATCACCAACGAAGGACTTAATAACCCATCATCGCTCCAGATATAAAACATAACTGACGTCACAGTTACAGGATGAGTGGGTCTTACTGTCTCAGGGCAGTGGGTACTATCATGCTCTTTATAAACAGCAGACAATGGAACACTTCCCGAGATGGGTCAGTCTAAAAGCACATGACAACTCACAGTTGTTCATGGAACTTCTAGGTCCTTGTTTTTTAGAGATCAGTTATTCATGTATGTGTGTGTGTGAAAAGAGACAGAGAATATATAACATAAATATATAACTTTAAAAAGTATCATCTAGAAGATCATTAAATGGCTTGATGCCTTTGCACCTAAGCAGAATTATGAGAATTTAGACCTGGACTCCAAACGCACACTCCAGACTGACGACAATTTCTGCGTTTTCAGCTGGGAACTCTGTCTCTGCAGCAGGTTAAGAGAGACGGTCTCACTTGTACCACCTCAGCAACCTTCCTCTTTGAAGAGCATCAAAGGAGGTGGGCCCTGGCTCACCCTGCTTCCCTCTAACTGCTCCGTCTTAACAATTTGCATTTTATTTTGGACCAGGGCAACTGTAATGGTAAATTGGTCTGCTGTCTTTAATCTGGGACTAGCAGCAAATCATTTTTAATAGCCCTTAATTCCCAGTCTAATGAGATCTCGGCATTCAGCAGTGACTCAAACATGTACTGCCGAGGGGTAGGGTGGATTATTCGCAAGAAGAGACGGAAGAAAGCCATTAGGTAACCTCAGGCAGCCTCTGCCTGGCTCAGGGTGAATCCCCGCAGCACTTCTAGGACCAGTTTCCTACACTTCCTGCTTGTCTCCAAGGACGGGACTGCTCACCTTTCCCATAGGCTGTGCACTACCCCACAGCCCACCCTCACCCAGTTTTTTCCCCAGCTCACAAATATTTGAACTGTCTACAGGCAGTTGTGTATTTAGAGAAATTATAGCAAGATAAAAATGGAGCTATGAATCTTAATCTTTGCCATAAAAATTAAAAAAGGATCCATAGCACAGGCCTCATTTCAAAGCTTCATCTCTGTTTTCTAGTTCTTTCTTCAGTATATCTCTTCTTACTGCTTTCCTCTGACTTCTCTCCAGCTGTTTCACATATGGAATTGAGGTTCTCATAGTATGAACAACTGTTCTTGGTGTGATCTTATTTGACATAGATAAATCCTGAGCCTTTCCCATTCTTGCTCTCTCTTATTCCCTTGCTCCCCATCTATTTCTTCTGTTCTTCCCACCCCCTTTCGCTCTCCTTATTACAGAAACTCTACTTTGAACATTACGGATCTCGTATTCTGGAGAGCTGTCATTCAGTTCAATTCAGTTTAATCTACAGTGCTCAAGAATAAAGATGGTGATAAAAATCCTTCTTGAGGCCCTAAAGCTTACACAGTTAACACAGCGGCACGAATTTCTACCCCTGCCTTTCTCATGCTATAACACCATAACACCGGCCTCCAACTTTTAAGAAAGTCCGTGTAGGAGCCAGAGAGATATCTGTGCAGTTAGGAACACATGCTGCTCTCACAGAAGACCAGAGCTTCGTTTCCAACACCCAAATTAGGCAGTTCACAACTGTCTGTAACTCCAGCTCCAGGGATCCAATGCCCTCTCCTGGCTCATGCATACACACACATACACATATGAGTACATTAACTTCAAAAATGTTGTGTATTTACTTCCCTTTATCTCCGTTATATTTAGTGTGTGTGTGTGTGTGTGTGTGTGTGATTATTTAGTATGTGTAGCTACCAATGGCTAATTGGCCTTTTCCAATTTCCTGACAGATGTATTATTTAACTAGCCTTTTGGCTATGATTTTTTAAAATCACTGTTGCTTTGTAAATTTGCTTTCTAAGGTTGCATTATTCTACGTCAATTTGCTGATAATGAAACTCTTACCGACTTGAATTCTGACTTTGGAACTCACTTCTTTGTGGCCAAAATGATTCTCATGATCTCACCTACACTCAGAATTGGGAAAAGACCAAGTTTGTATCTAGGCTATGCTACTTCCTTTAGTTATGGGGCCTGACCACCAATTAATTTCCCCTTGCACATGTAAAATCCAGCCCTACTTATAGCAGGACCTCCTTTAGAAGGCCTTTTTAAAAGTAAGTCTTTCGACTCCCAATGTAAGGGATTTGCCAAGAGTGGAACACACCATGTCGTCACATTCTAGTCCATCTCCTTACGGAGAGTGAGGGGAGAACAAGCATTAATTACTCTTATAACACGAGGGTTGCTGCCAGCACTGCAGAAAGCAACTCCGCCCTCTGGGACTGAGTGCACTGACCATGCTTAACTGTGCAGTTTAGTGACTGAATGTACATTCAAACAGTATACAACCACCATCACTACCCATCTTCATGACTTCTCCACCTTACAAGACAACACAGTTAACTATTCAACAGTAACTCCCCATTTCCTTCACTCTCAACCTCTGGCAATGGGAATTCTGATTTCTTTCTCTACAAGTGTTCCCACTCTTGAGTACCACAGATAAGAGGAAATGAGAGCAGATGACAAGAAACTGGTCAATCTGCTTTAGGAGCAGGGACCTTGATTCTTGTCGAAACCAGAAGTGTCCTTTGCTTTGTCCAGAAATGTCAGAGGTGTTTGGGGCTCCGGTCTTGGGTTTGGTTTCTTGTCATTTTCCTTTTACAAAGCTGCCTGGATGCCACAGTGACAGTGTGACTGAATCTCTAGTCCGGATGACACTCCTATCCTGTTTGTGTGTGTGTATATATATATATATATAATATATATATATATTGGAGTAATGAACAAGGCAATGAACCCAGGCATACAACAAACTTGTTCTTTATAATGGCATCTCAAACACATGCAAAAGTAGAATGCCAAATAAAATCGCCCCATGTACTCAAGATCAAGTTCCTAGTCTAAGGTCTCTAGGTTTCAAAGGTGCAAAGACGTCTCAGTCTTTTACGTTCATTGGTAGGAATTTTCCTGTGTGGCTTGGGAATGACCCCCGCTGTGACTAGTCTTTGGGTCTCATCACATTCATCTCTCATAACCACAGAACTCAGAAAGCATGACCTCCTCCAAATTACAACTCTGATTGCAGATAGCCCTTCCCCCCAGGACAGGGTGGCCTGTATCCCAGCCTGCCTTCAAACCTCAAATTTGCTATCTGACCAAAGATGATTCTGAATGCTGACGTCCCTGCCTCCCTGTCTCCAACACTAGGGTCATAGATGTGCCAGGGATGGAACCCACGGCGGCTTCCTGCAATGCTAGGCAAGCATGCTGCCAAGTGAGCTACCCTGCCAGTTCCTCGTAAGAAGTTCTAAGTGGAAGAAGAGAGTGATGTCTTTCAGTTGGACTCTAGAATGTAAGGTTTACTTTGAGCGCTCTTAGCTAAGTGCTGTAACTCTTAACATGTGTAGCTTTATATTTCAATTTTCAAAATGCATTACACAAACACAGGGGATGCTGTGGGAGGGAATGAAAGCCAGAAGACAAACAAACAAACAAACAAACAAAACAGACCAGAAAGGGTTAACTTATTATCTGGGGAAGCAGTCCTAAATAACCTGCCCGTGGCCCTCGAGGATCTAGCAGGATCAGGGGGAAATACGACTGCACGGTGGTGGGCCGTGCAATTTGACCTGGCAAGGGCTCTGCCTAGCTCCACCACCCACTAAAGTAGTTCACACCCTTGGATCTCATTTTCTGCCTCTGTAAAATGGAGAAAATGAAACATCCGTTGTTCAGTTAATGAAGGAGAAAAGATGTTTCAAAATTATCTGGCACATAAAACAGTGGAGTGAGTCTATGAGCATGTGTTACATGTGCACACCGTCACATTCATGTGTACCAATCCTGTAACTCATTAAAAGGCAATTCTTACATTTCACAATTTTTCTCTTCGCCACGTGTGCGCGCGCGCGCGTGCGCGCACACGCACATGCGCACACACACACACACAGTAAAGGGCGGGAAAGACCCAGTCTCCTCTTACAGTGTGAGTCATTGTGCAGGATATTTACACTGTTTAACTCACTGCTGACATGAAGTATAATACCACCATGCCCCACTGACCCTTACTGAGGACGCATGTGTGTGTGCATATGCTTGTATGTATGTATACATGTGTGCATCCAGTTTGAAAAGCTGGGTGTCAGCAACAAAACTGCCTTGTTTCTCTGTCCTTGAGAAAAACCAATGATAACTGTCTCCATAGGCAGACGGGTATACAAGGCCTTATTCTGAGACAGAAAAAAGACACGGAACACCGCGTAAAGTAATTAGAACCTTGCTATGCTCATGCAAAAGGCACTTTGAATGTAAACATTGTCAGGCGCTTGTTTTGTGAGACTAGACTGAGAGCAGGGCAGGGTCTAGCATGTTGGGAAGACGGAAAGGATTTTAAAGGAGATATCCATGCAGGTTTCCCCTGCCGAACAAGAGGATGAAAAAAACCAACAACAACAAAGCCAAAAATGAAAAACCAGCGCACTTAAACAATTACCAAATAAAACTTACTCCTAGCGTGGGTTCTTGAGTCGATGATAGGTCAGGAAACCTGGAAATCTGAATGTATCTAGCACCAGGAAAGCCAAGGTCAGCCATATAAATAAGCCTTAAACATTTTGTAAAAAAACAAAAACAAAACCCAAAACAAACCCAAATAATTTTAAGTGCTAACAGCCCTTGAGATGGAAATTTTTAAGCAATTAGCCTCATCCCCAACAGGTTCAAATGTAAGCAGGAGTCAGCACAGTTTAGTACCCAGGCTCTGTGTGTCCAGCGGGAGGCTGACGGTAGCGGAGTGTGAGCTCTGTAGAGCACAGCCATTCCACCCATGTAGTCCCACAGGTCACATTTCACCCTTACACACACTCGAGTGGGCATTTTTGTCCTTCCATACACACCCCATGGGTGGGTATTTCCTGGAAACAGATACACCCTGTTTAAATCCAAAGTTTTGCCTTTGAAAAAGAACTGGGGAACAAATTGATTTTTTTAAAAAACTGAATTATATTTCAAAATCCCCCAGGAGGTTCGGATCTCAGGGAGCCCTGTCATGAATGTTCTTGCAAGTAAAGAACTGTTTTATGATGAATTGTAAAAGCACTTAAAGTCATCTGTAGCCCTGACTTCCTTGGTTTGTTCTGTCATTTGGGGCTTGTTTTGAATGACTTTAAAAATAAAACAAAACCATTTTCCTCTTTGACTATTTAATATCAAAACAGCGTATTTCCTTCTTAAGTGTAACTTTTAATCTATTCTGGGATTAATTTAACTTATTTACTACCCCATTCTGAGAATATAATTCCAATTTTGAAATGGAGCCAAAGGGATAAATTTGAATTTACTGTGAGAATTTAATTACGGTCAAATCTTAGGAACTCATGTGTCCTACCTGGTAGGGAATACCCACCTTTTCAGATTTAACCAGAAAGAAAGAGTTCCTGTATTGAAGGAAGGGTGTGAACACCATGGTGCTGCAGTTCTCCCCAACCACTCAGGGGAGAGATCAGGAACATTTGCTCTAAGTCCAAAGGGCTGCGTAATAGTTCACAGTTGGGTATAGGTTCCCAAACTTTCTTGATCCATGAATCCGTTAGTCCTGGAAATTTTTCATAGTATCTCTTGGCCAAACAGACTTCCTAATAGCTCATTTATTAAGTAGTTAGGTTCAAACAATTCCTAAGTAGCTGCCCCAACACGCTAGTAGGGATTTGAAGAAAACAATACTAAAATTTGAAAACTGAAGGGTACATTCATTTTTAATCACAATTATTTAGGGAAAGATGTGTGCATTTTTCAGGCTCTGTGCAACTTCTCAAGTCTCAGGGTCAGACTGGATGCTTCCAATTTCACTACTTATGGTCTATTACCTACCATACAGTATCTGCCCTTTATGTCTCAAACTCAACTTTAGAAAGATATGACATCATCAAAAGTAATGTAGCGCCACCTAATGTCAAAACTGTGAACTACTTCAAGGTACAAGTGTGTTGTGGGGGCCTGAAAGTCATCAACTATTCTATGCTTTGCTCTAATCCAAATATTCTCCATGATGTGACCATGGCACCTTGAGGTGGGAACTACAAACTTGAACAGTAAGAAGTGACTCTTCATTTTCCTGAGTGTTGGAGTCATATGCTAAGATGTCAGAACACACACACACACACACAGTACAAAGTTGTTTCTTACTGAGAAATAACCCTACCTAGTCTCTCTAAAGCCGCACTACAGACCATCTGACTTCTATGTTCATGGCTGCTGGTTTCCATTTGCCACTGTGTGTAGAGAACTGAATCTATATCTGCTTTGATGTATACCTTCTCTTCAGATGAAAGTGCTTCCCCCAACCCCCACTCACTGCTTATATGGACATTTCTATGCCAAGGCATTAAAAAAACATGATGTTTCAGTTTTCCTCACAAGTTTCCATGACTAGGTGACTTGTTCCGTTGTACTAACTAGAACCTTTCTTATGTGACACTGTTTTGTGTCATAATATAACCTAATATCCAACACTATTTATAGATGCCTATTAGTCTCTAATGAAAAATACTAGATATCTGGAAACAATAGCTAGAAGGCACTGATACACTGCACAAAATGCTAGACATTAAACAGCTGCTTTGTGAAGAGACATTGGAAACATTAATTTTGAATGTTAAGTAGAAATTACCCATTTCAGTTGCAGTCAGTGCCCTCCAGGAAGCACGAAGTGGAGGCTCCTTTTCAGAGATGACCCCACCCTAGTCTCTCTAAAACAGAGACCCTCCAGACCCTCTGACTTCTCTGCACATGGCCATTGCTGATGAACTGCCAAAGGAGTTCGTAATGCAGGATTATTTAAGAACTTTTCTTTCTTTCTAAAAATTCTTTATTTCCATTGGTGTTCTGCCTCTATGTATGTCTGGTTAAGCATGTCAGATCCCTTGGAACTGGAATAAGAGACAGTTGTGAACTGCTGCGTGGGTGCTGGGATTTGAACCTGGATCCTTTGGAAGAGTAGCCAGTGTTCTTAACTGCTGAGCCATCTCCCTAGCCCCTATTTCAGAACTTTTCTTTTTCCCTTTTACGGGTGGGTAGGTGTGGTGGGTGAGAAGGAGGTTGAAACAGGATCTCACTACAAAGCCATGGCTGGTCTGGAACTCACTATGTAGACAGGCTGACTTCTTGTCTCTACCTCCTGGAATGACAGTTGTGTGCTTCCATTCCTAGCCTTATTATTATTATTTTTTAATCTTTTAAAAACAACTTTGGCCACGCATTACCCTGTCTTTTTAAACTTCCTACATGTTCACTTCACTTCCCATTTCTTTTACCCTAGGGTTCTCCTCTTTCTCCCAGTTTGATCTGCGTACTTACTTTCCCCTCTGCTACTTTGCAAAGGCCTCCCACACAAATTTTAGGTAACGGCAATTTAACAGAATGCCTCGGGTGGAATAATCAGCCATCATGATTCGTTAGAGTCAAGTGCTGGCTGAACCTGGGATTAGTGATGGCTGCCTCCCCATGAACACAGCAATCTGCAGTCCCAGGAGCGTTACAGGAGAAAACTCCATTCAGGTATGTTCAGTGGGTCATTTTTTAATCAGCAAGGCACAGAACTATATTACCAGCATGGATTAAAATGAACTCAACTCCAATGGCAGTGTGCTCACTGTTAAGATATTTGTGGTTCATTGCAGCAGGGAAGAGCCTAGGTCCTCACCCAGTGCAATGAGGCTAAATGAACCAATACAGAGAGACTGCAATAAGTCTCTGATAAGGACACCCTGTGTTGTAGTTACTGGAAAGACAGCAGCTTTGAGGCCCCACACCCTTCTTCAACAGATGTGCGTTCTGTTATTTCTGACACCCTGCCATATAGTAGTTCATCTCAGGAACATTTTAGCTCATTTAATGGCATTTATGAAAAAACAAACAAAACAACAACACCCCCCAAATTAGCAAACAAATCCCAAAAACCTAGAAGCCTTTTCCAGTGGCAAATTCATTTACAAAGTTTAGCTTCTGATTGCTGCAATGATGCAATGTAACAATACCAAATTCTTTCATAATATTTAGGAGTAAGTGATTACTGGTGGAAACGGTAATGTTTCCTAACAAACCAAGAATTTCAGGGACAGACCACCCAAATGTATTATTATATAAAGATGTCAGTTATATAATTACATGAGAAAACAACACATTTTACTTTTTTGTTTTTTAACAACAATTATCCTCCTTGGGGAAGAGAGGCTGAATTAGCTGCTTAGCAGAGTGCCTCCTAGGGACGCCAATTATCTCAGACACATTCAAACGGGGGCCTTAAAAATGTACATTAGACAGGAGAGAGAGAAGCCCTCTCTTTGCCTTCTCCCCATCTCCTGCCCTGTCTGAAGTGACTCTGCCGAGACCACCAACAGTGAGCGTGTTTCAAAACTCCAAGGCACATTTAAATGCAGACCATACTGGCTGCCTCATCCTCACGTTTCTTCCTTTCTTCTTTTCTTTTCTCTCTTTCTCTCTCTCTCTCCCTCCCTCCTTCCCTTCCTTCCTTCCTTCTTTTGAATTATTTACAGGTCTTCTGGCGGGCTGGCGATGTGACTCAATGATAAAATACTTCCTTAGTATATATGAGATGTTGGGGGAACAGAATGGAGGTCCTTGCACCTATAGATCTCCAGAGAAACAATGATCACGAAGTCTCTCTGCAACAATACCTTGACACATCTGTACTCCTACCAAGGCATGTGTGAGACTGCCAGTGGGTATACTGGCTAGTTTTTATGCCAGCTTGACACAAGCTTGGTTTCTTCTGGGATGAAGAAATCTTAATTGAGAAAATTCCTGTATGGGATTTCTTATGTGATGATTGATGGTGGAGGGCCCAGATCACTGTGAATAGTGCCAACCCTGAGCTGGTGGTCCTGGCTGCAATCAGGATGCAGGCTGAGCAAGCCAGTACCCAATGTTCCTCCATGGTCTCTGCTTCAGTTCCTGCCTTAACTTCCCTGGATGAAGACTAAGAATGAGTCCAGAATGGTGGCACACTCCTTTAATTGTAGCTTCTTGCAGAGGAAGAAGCAGATGGATCTCTGAGTTCAAGGCCAGCCTGGTCAATACAGCAAGTTCCAGGCCAGCCACGGGGGCTATGTAGTGAGACTTAACTAACAAACAAACAAAAGATGTAAAATAAAATAAAGCCTTTCCTCCCCATGCTTTTGGTCATGGTGTTTTATCATCGAAACCCTAATGAAGATAGTGAGGTTGTGACCAAAAGAGGTAAATTATTACCTTCCATGAGAGCTGAAACTGGAGAGAATGAGCAGTTGACAAGATCAGTAGATCTAGACAGATGTGCCATACATGCAAAGACATCTTGAGTAGAAAAATAAGCAGATGTATTTGAAATGTGTGCCTCAAACCTGGGTCTCAAGTACAGATGACAAGTGATTAGTGACTTTGTTCCTGAGATGTGAACAAATGAGCTAACAGGCTACAAGTCAGACAGATGCAATTTCCTTCAAGGTGAGTACTGTTTGTCTGAAGATTTTTCTAAATTAATTTCTTCCAATATGGTTCTGGGGACTGAACTCAGGGCAGATTCTAAACTCTACCATTGACTAGCTCTAGACTCTTTATCCACCCAGAAGTGGCAGCATCAATAAAGAAAACTGAACCAACAATCCCGGTTCCAGAGTCTGTAATACATGACAGCACACACACAAGAGTACACATAAATTCATTCATCTTGTGACGAAAACTCAGGAATTATTGCACACTGGAATAGAAAGAGCCTCTCTGAGCGGTTAAAAATCTTCACAAGGTCATTGTTATAGTATCTAGTAGGATGGTCTCAAAATTCCATGTATGAAAGGCATGATGCCAGCCTAGTGTTACTGGAGGTGTGGGAAGTCTAGAAGGTAGGGCTTGTAGGAGAAGTTAGTTCACTGGGCTATGCCCTAACAGGAATGTGGGACCTCAGCCCCTTTCCCTCTCTCCCTTTCTTTCCCTTTCAAAACATCTTTTCTACCATAATAGGCTGCCCTGCTCAGTCACCACAGACCGAGGTCTCTAAAACTGTAAGCTAGCGTAAAAATACTTCTCTTCATAAGTTGACTACCTTTATCTTAGCTATCTGATAGAAAAGAGGGAAGCTTTCTAACATGTTTGTCCAGCTACCAAGTAAGAAAGGGACCTACAGCCAGCATCCCCCACGCCTAAGTCTATTCTGCATGAGAGGGAAGAAGCTGGGTCAATTATGGATAAGTTTGCAGTTTCCAGCTTCCTCAGAGGGTTGGGGCCCTCCATTCACAAGCTGGACCAAGATAGGATCTCATTACTGATGCCTTTTTCTAAAGTGCTTTTCCAAAGCAAATTAAAAATACACAAATCCATTAGAAAACAACCCCAAAGCCTCCTAAGGATAGCGGCCCATCTTTCTAAGACCAAGGATGGCAAGTCCTATAACTGAAGTTTATCAAACACCCCAGCCTGCCTTTGGAGCATGCAACCATCACTATATCTCTCCAAATCATTACCTGTTCCATTATACTTTGTTCTTCTCTCCTTACACAAGACACAATCCCAACTCGAATCTAAACCAAACTTCACAAAACATCTACTTAGTAACTTTGATTTGTACAAACTTACTCAATTTATTTCTTCTTGGAAAAGGGGTTTCATGTTGACATGTTAGAACATGTAATAACTGCATCTGTGTCCAAGGTTGCCTTTGGGAGTATGCAAATCCCTTACATGTCCATACAGGACCCCACTTTTGGAAAGCACCCAGGGTTCTGGGCTAAGTGCTCTGAGGTCACTAGCCTGGTCTTTCTGTCGTTTGTAGTGATGTTTGGCTTGACCCAGGGCCTTGTACATGCTGCCTCTGAGCTCTACTCTATGTAACCTCAGCCTTGACCGTCTTAGTAATTTCACCTTCAACCCTGTGTTCAGCAAGAAAAGTCTGATGGAAAATGGGAGCCTGAGTAGAGGAACATGGGAGAGAAAAGCTTTGTAGTTTGCATTTTTAATGGCATTTTTAACTGGCTTCTTGAGTGAGATTTTGTGGTAGGCCCCTTCTATTACATAACAAGCACTACTAGTGATCCTCTCTCACAAATGGGTTTGTGTGCTTGGGTATTAAACACGCTACTCCTTGTGTTAGGTTTACCTTTAGTTGGAGTTTGCATCAGTCTCATGAGCCTTGGCGAAAAGCAGAGTTAGCTGAAGACGCTCTGCCTGCATCAGTCAGTAGACCACACCACCGCTCCAGTTAGGTTTCTGTGGTCGCAGATGCTCTCTTTCTCAAAACACTGTAAAGACGGTCACACTCCTCTTGCTATGGCAAGTTACAAAATAACGGCTTCCTCCTTATTTGCTTGTGAGAAGAAACACTTTGCATTATAAAGCAATGAGAAGTGTCAGGGTATTAGCTTTGTTTCTTAAAGGCTTTATTTTCTTTTAGCTTTTTACTAAATCTGAGCATCAAAGCATTTTTTTTTCAGACTTTTTTCCAGCATCTTAGATTCCAAACACTAAGACTAACTTTTCCTAAGGGTTGAATGCTGCTTCCTGTTATGCTTAATTTGAGTCAACAAATGACTGAGGGAACACCTCCCAAATGCTTATCTCTCACTGTAAGCAAATGTAGTTAGCAGCCTCTGGCGGTCCAGAGCACAGTAACTGAGTTCAAGTTTCTATGGCAGGTTCTGAGGGGCTGTTTCACTTATTGCCAGATTCTCAGGTTGGTCCAACCAAGGCTCTGTCTGAGGGTAGAGTTGATACACTATCATTCAAGTCTACTACAGACAACTGTACCCAAGAGAATGCTACAAAGACAAAAGAGCCCTTCTTCCATTCCACAGCTTTTGTTGTTGGTGGACGATGAACACTGAAAGTCATTTGTGGGCCAACACTACGGCTCTGTGGGTAAAGCATTTGCTCTGCAAGCTGCATCACGATCACGCGAGTTCTGTTTACAAAGATCACGGTAGAAGGGCAGAACTGACTCTTGAAAGTTGTTCTTTAACAACTTTGTGTGTTTGTGCTGTGGTAGGCACACACACAAACGTGCATGGAAAAAAATCATTTTTATGAGAAATATGAATTGATTAAGTGTCTCTTTCATAAGACTCCAGGTTCAACAATCTTCCCATTTTGGCAAGCATAAGATAAAGAACTCAGAAATGTGTCCTTGGCTACTAGGAGAGAAGGAAGATCCAGGGCACACTGAATAAAGAGAAAGTCTATTTAATAATAACAAGTTCTTTCCATCTAGCTGTCCTCTAACTTAAGGACATGAGAACAAACCGGATTGGCTGAGGGGGAAAGGCCTTCGCGCTGCAAAGGACACCGGTCAGCATTTGGGAGTGGGAAACTCACCAGAGGAAATAGGGTTTGGGGAATGTCAGAAAGCTTGTAAGAGTCTTAGTTACAACTTTTTTTCAATAGCTTCAAAGAAGTTGTTGATGTTTAAGATTAGCAGTAATAACCTAAGAAAGACCAAATGGACACTGTGTTGAGTTATTTTAGGCAGAGTAATCAAGACATGGAGAGCATACTCTATTCATACTGACTAAACCTAGCATACTGCCAAAAAATAGGAATTGGAACAAATTTTGGAGAAAAACTACTCATCTGTTTTGCAAGAAGGAATCAGAAGCACATAGGCGTAATCAGTAATTTTAAACTCGCCTACTAAGTCAGGACACTGATCGCTAACAGATGCATATAGTTGCAAATGTCTCCAACAACGCTGACAAGCCCTGCATCGTGGATCTCCTCTTCTGTCCAGAATCTGTTTCTGAATTTCTAATTACATTCACCACTAGTTATTTTGGGTACCTTAGTCAGTTTTTCTTGACCAGTCAGACACTGATTTGTAAGAAAGTCCAAAGAGAGGTTGCCCTAAGCCAGGACTCAGTATTCAAGACATTTCTACTGGGAATGTAAACTGAGCAAAAGGGTGAGCACCGGGAAGTGCTTTGATGTTAGACAACAGTCTGGACTATATATGGAAAGACTAAATTTGCAGCTCAGGAGTTTGGGCAGAGAGCATGGCTTTTCAGTTATATTCTGAAAAGGCAAATGGGCTCTCGGGGTTCCTCACAATGCAATTCATGAATTAGATCATTTTGGAAATTACAAACAATATTCTCCCCTTATGCGGAGAAGAAACAGCTGAAGCCCATTGATAGGTGACTTGAAGCTGCAGACGGCACTGAACTCCAAAACCCAATGTGTACTCCATCATATTTAAGTATGTCCCAGGCACTGGGGCTGCAGATTTTGGGTACCAAGAAGTGTGACAGCAAAGCTAGCGTTAATTTCTGTTTCCTTCACAATTTCATGGATGTAAGATTTGTTCTTACCGTGGAGTGTAGCAAACTTAGCATCTAATTCTAATCAAGAACTTTTATTTAGAGGAAGCACTTTACAGCTTCTCTCTGCCTTATGCAAAGTAAAGCATAACTGCCCTAGTCTGCTGTTCAGATAGAGGTACTTGAACACAAGCACAGACCTCACCTTACCACAGTACCTGAACTCTTGATCTGATGGCGGAGATGGCTATGACTAGCATATGGACAGGATAAAAGGCAAAGATAAAGAGGTAGGTACTTGGTGTGCAACTGAAGACTTTAGAATTTTGAGAACTATTTGCTTTTGGAACTTTCCACATATTTGGGGTACCAATGACCACAGGTACCTAAACTACGGGGCGACTCCAGTACAAAAGTCACTCTCTGAAGTCTTATCTAAAGGGATAGTAAGGATACAATAATGGAATATTTACACAGGTGTATTTCTCTGCTTCATACTCCAGCAAGAACTGAAAACAAGGAACAGTACAACTATATATTACAACCAATTGTTAGGGGCTTTTTAAGGCCTATTAACAGAAAACCATTTCCTTCTAGAGACTGAAATCTCTGGCTTGGATAGAAACTTACATATTACTTGGGCAGGTCAATGAAGGGACCACTTCTCAGGAAGGTACCTTCTCAGAGAAGGGTTTTCCTTGAACCATGCTAAAGAAATCAAAGGAGGAAACTTTTCCTTCCCAGACCTCCAACCTCTACCAGTAAGAGGTCTTTTTGCAGAGCTACAGCAATGAGGCTTCGACAGTTGGAAATGTTTTCCTTTTCTTTTTCTTACCCTTTTCTACACATGCTTTCTCTAACGTGAAGTGCTTTCCTCTTTCCCTTTCCTTCCTCACCATGTAGATACTTGTTGGCCATGTGGCTGACCTCCATGCCAGCTTCACTCGGCATTTTCCCCAACTCTTTTCCATTCTCCTCCAGCCAGATGGTGAGATTTACAGCTTGTAATTCTTTTAAGCTATAATAAAATTTTCCAGAAGGTTCAGTTTGAGTCCATTCTTAAATTCTTTTATCAGTGGGACTAAAAATCCCAAGTGGGTATCCCAATTTTCCCTCTAGTCCCATCATAATCTGACTGGCTAGGTCAGAAATGTGGGCTTTATTTAGGGAATTAAGAAATGAGCACACATATAGGAGAATCCATGATTATGCAGAAAGTCTTCAAAAGAATTTTGACAATTCCCTTAGAAATCGAACTGTTTGTCTCCAAACAATGCCGGAACTATGGAAACAGGGTCAAGCTGCCGAAGAATTCACCTGTGATGTTTGTATTTCTTAAGTCTAGAGAGCCAGGGGGAGGGATGTCAGTTGGAACGTATATATTGTCTTAGGCTTGGAACTAAACTTTAGAAATTTAGCAACATCTTCATTTTGCCCCCTCACTTTAAGAGCAACAAAGAAAGAGGCCTGAGTAGCTACAGCTGATGCGAGCATTTCATTCAAATCATGAACCAAAAACAAAATTAAAAAGCAAATTCTAGTCAATAAAGTAAGAAGTACAGAGGCTTCCTGACCTAAATATGACAACAGGAAGAGCAAAATAAGCCCACAAACATTACACAAATGTGAATAAGCTCTCTCACTCATCCTTTCTGCCTGTCTTTTCATAGCCCCACACTGAGGTCTTATTAATCTTCACTTCTACAACTTTTTTTTTTACATAAGACCCTCCCTTCCTTGTCATTTCCTTGGTATTCAGGTGGTCCCAAGAATTAACTTGTCTACAGTTGAGCACTTCACATTTACAAATTCATTTCACTCTCACACAGAAAACCCAACAAGGTAGCTATATCATTACCACCATGTTAGTCAAGGAACCTCAGGAACAGAGAGGTTAAATAACTCAACCTGTGCAGTAGGCAGCAAATCTCCAGGGCTCACACTTGGTCCCTTGTGAATCAGTTTCTGCCACAAGTGTTTTCATTTACTGATGAATTATTTCAGAATACTTCATTGAGGTAAAGGGTGTGTGTGTGTGTGTGTGTGTGTATGGGGGGGGGAGTTATATACCATGTGCAAAACCCCAACTCCATCCCTAGTGTATCTGTGTATGGACATAGATAGGCAAAGAAAAATTCACTGATTGTGATTATTTTCGCTCACACCTCCAGAGTCCTAATCACCTCCATCCCACGTAGAGTCAGAGGAAACACGGTGCCTGTGTCTTGGAATGTCCTAGGGCACATGCTCCCTGCTATCAGGCTAGCCACAGTTATCTCAGGGCCACCAGTAGGGTTTCATACAGGCTGCTGGATATGAATTGTTAAATTTACATTTCATATGCCTGAACAGCAATCTAGAAATATTAAAATCAAAGATTTCCAACATTCTGGCTGTGATGAATAACCCCTAAACAGGGACGAGGAGAAAGGAAGGAGGGAAGGAAGATGTGTCCTATAGGTGGATGGGGGCAAGTGGCACATGGCTGTCTTCAAGTTCCGACTCCCAATGTGCTGAGGCACAACTACCACAAAACACACTGTGAATACTGTGCTGAGGGCCCGAAACTTCTGGACCCAAAGCGCTGGGCTCTGACATCAAAAGCTTTGAAAGTACAGGACAAAGTCGTCATTCTTCTGACCCCTGTGTTTCTGGCATCACACAAGGCGAAGCTTGCAGGCAAAGGGTCAGTAACCAGGACTTTTCTTCACCGTATCATGTTTACTCATTTCTTCACCAAAGCCAGAGACGGTCCCTCCAGCTACAGTGGCATTTATCCCAGATGTGACAGATCACAGGGTTGTATTTGGATTGCTAGTTTGTCATGTGAATAAGAGAAAAGTTTGAAGTTGGTTCCCAAAAACTCTTTGTTTTTGACATTTTCCCCAAATGTTTGCTTCTCAGACTCCTTTGAATGAACTGGCCTTTTTCCATTTCAGGTGAAAAAGTAAAGCTTATGTTAGTTAGTTGCTATCACTAATTAGAGATAATTTTGAATGTCTATTGTGTATTTTGGCACTGTCGTTTCATCCTTGTGGCTGAGAAACGGTATTTTCTTTTAAATGCAAAACAAACACTAAAAATCAATTCTGTTTAAGGTACCTCAAAGTTCTGAAAAGGCCTGAGCATCATTCATTTTTCCTTGCAACATATATGTTTTAGTATGAACAAATCTACTGTGTTTCTAAATTAAAAACCAGGTACTTTCAGATTATAAATATGTAACACACACGAACACCTCTTAATTCCTACTAATATTTGGCAACCTAAATAAAAGTTCTTTTTGCATTTTTCCATATTCGTCACCACTGTTGAATTGTTCAATCAAAATAAAAACTGTTTTCAATCTTTTAATCAACTGAGAGAACATAGTATTGTTGTTAATTTTAGATTCATTGCTCTTGTTTTTCTTCACCGATCAACCAAAATTACTAGTTATTAGTTTCCCTATGCGTTTTAAAACAGCATCGTTATCCTCTAGTACTGAGTTGTTTGGTTGAGCACCGTCCTGTGTTTTAGAGCTTCCTATCATATTTGCTCGGTACCTGATTCAGAAGACTGAGCTCCTTCCTCTTGTCATCCTTGAGGCTTATAACCCAGCAGGACTGGCTGCATAAACGGTTTTCTCTTTAGTCTGCTAGAGGGAACTTAGGCAGGACCAGGCTGCTTTGTTACAGGGACAACAGTCATTACAATAATCACTGTATTACTAAGGCGCATGACTTCATTAAGCCAAGCACAGTAAGTATTAAAAAGACGAGGTACAGAGTCAGCCTTCAGTGCCATGAGTAGCTTCTCAGGTCTGGGGAAGGATGTGCAGGCAGAGAAGAACATCTCCCACTCAGCTCAGTGACATTCCAACAGTTTCAGCCCTCACAGCCTCCAACAAAAGCAAGTGGATGTTCATCCTCAATCCCAGCCCGCCCTGGAGGTGAAGGGAGGGAAAAGGAGAGCAGGGCTGACTAGATTCTCTTCACTCTCCCTTCACAGTGGCAAGCAAGCAGGGGGAGGAGTGAGCACAAGGGTGAGAGATGGGGTGAAGACAAATATTTACATCTCCAAACAGGGAGAAAGGTTAGAAGTGATTTGCATTTTTTTTTTCTTTTCTTTCTAAGACCCACAGTTAAAAAGAAAGCCTTTCCTAAAGAAAGTACACAGTACCTCACTTCAGTTCTTTCTTTTGGGACAAATTCACCAAGGCTCAAAGTAGCCCAAACAGGAGACTCATGGTTAAACAATCCACATACAGTGAAAGTAGTCACCTTCCAGTTAGCTTTAAAACTGCCAAGACCAGGATTGGCTCTAAAAGAAAACAAGGCTGAATCTTCAACAGATACGCTGTAAATACAAAACGCTGAACACATCACTCTAAAAAATTAATGTATTAAGTGAGGCAATAATCTAATTGATACCGTCATTGCAAGATAATTTGTTTTTTTGTTGTTGTATTTTTAAATGAAATATGCTTCCACTGGAATTATCTACAAAATCAGTCGGCAAGACATATTACAAAACTAACCCCGGTATTGGAAAGATATTGATTTATTACTTTGTGTGTGAACACTAGCATGTGGAGGTAAGAGGAGAAAATCTTGGGCGTTCATTGTTCTAGGAGAGAGCATCCACTGTGCTTTTTGGAGACAAGGTCTCGCTGAGTATGCCAGGCCGGCGGGCCAGTGAGCTACATGGATGCCCCTGTCTACTTCCCCAGGCCAGGGGTAAAAAGCACGAGTTACCATGCTAAGCTAAAATCTCGTCCTGGTTACACAACAGGCACTTCATGGACAGTCTGAACTGTCTCCCCAGTTTCCTGTCTCGTTTTCAAATCTAATATGGATCTAGGTAACTACAGACTAAATAAAAAATAGTGACAACCTGCCTTCAACACTAAGGCCATCAAAAGACTGGCCTCTGAGGAAATAGTATCATGTATTGTTTCACTAATCCCAGTAACTCCTCAGAATCAGAAGGAAGAGAACGATGAAAAGGGAAGGAGAGAATAGAAGGAGGGAAATGTAAGAAGAACAAAAGAGATGAAACACATGAACTCTACCAAAATCTATAGCTGATACTAAAAGTTCTAAAGGAATAATTAAAGATCAGATTGTAAGATAAACACCAGCCTATCCAGAAAGACAAAAATCTACAAGCAAGGCTGACCACATAGGAGCAGATCTGCAGCTTGAAAGGATGTCTGACCTTGACACAGAGTCATGAAAGATACTGAAGGTACAGATAAATGCAAATACATGGAAACATACTGTGAACACTCCACACTGTATAAGACTGTATATGGATTATAACAACACTGACATTCTATCAAGCTTCATCATCATCGCCTCGAGGGAGGTGGATCACGGAATTACAGTAAGGTTTTCTACATGCACTAGATCTATTTTCTTGTGTATATTTCTTTTGTTTTTATTTTTATTTTTTTTATTTTTTAAATTTTTTTTATTTTATGTGCATTAGTGTGAAGGTGTCAGATCCCTTGGAATTGGCGTTACAGACAGTTGTGAGCTGCCATGTGGGTGCTGGGAATTGAACCCGGGTCCTTTGGAAGAGCAGACAGTGCTCTTAACCACTGAGCCATCTCTCCAGCCCTTATTTTTATTTTTAAAAAAGTTTACTTTTTAAATTTTATTTGTATGGGTATTTTTGATGCATGTATATCTGCACACCACATGCATGCTTGGTGTCCCAGGAAGCCAAAAGAGGGCATCTGATGCCCTGGGAATGGAGTTAAGTTACAGAGGCTTTCAAGCTGCCATGTAGATGCTGGGAACTGAATCCAGGTTCCCTGAGCAGCAGTGCTATAGCATCTCTGCAGCCGCCGCTCCCCCGCGTGTACATTTCTTAAAATAAGCACATTTCTTGAGCGGTAACATTTTTTTAAAACAAGAGAAAAAAGGTGTAAGTACTTGGAAATAGCATTCTTCATGCGTAGAAGAAACTTGATCTAATGACGGGGAAGAGAAATCCTATGAATTCCACTTTCAACAAATTTTCTAAGAAATCATTTATCCAAGAGCAACCTCAGAAACCAAAGTTAAGAAAACTTTCCTACCCCTAGATGAAGAGCTACAGGAAATTAACGACTGATGAGGCAGAATCAATCTTACCCCAGGGATGAGCTCCCTAAATGGTTATTTGATATCAAGTGGTGAGCCCCAAAAACACACACACAAGTGACAGTAAACAAACTCCGCAAATTGTATTTGCACATCTATTCCTATATGTATGTAACAATAATTAAAGAAGCTCTGAATTTGAGCAGGGGTGGGATGGAGCTACATGGGAGAAGTGAGAAGAAAATTAAGTAACTATGATATATATGAATGACTTGCCTAGTTAAAAATCTGGGAAGGGAAAGTTGAAACATTCCCTCTATTACAGAAGTGGCTTTTATTATTTTAAGTGCTTTAAGGCTTCTATTATTTTAACCAACAAACCCGAGACTGTAAATTTACAGCATGTTCCTAGCATTAAAAAATCATTTTATATAAATACAACCATAGGGACCATTGTGATATCTTAGCGGGTTAGGGCAACTCAGTTGCTTATTTTTTTTCCCTTCTTACCCAAAAGAGACAACAATTAAGTTTTAAATTGCATGATTGACAACTTGTATGAATATTTACTAATTTTATGGAAACTAAGCTACAGAAAGACAGGCTGAATGAGAAACAAAACAAAGCTGAAAATTAATGATAGGTTAATTTCAATTTTCAAATTACAAGTGTGTAAGACAGGCTTTAAGAGGAAAAGACATTTATTTAGTGCGGAGTGTGGGATCTAGGGGCCTTATGCATTCTAAGCCAAGTATGTACTACTGAGCTGCATGCAGCCCTAGCTTTTTATTTGAAATACTTAGCATCCATATGTTACTTTTTAAAACTTAAGTCAAACATTAGGTAGTCTGGAATTAAATTTTAAAATTTTCAAATAATGCTTGTGGATATTAGAACTATAGAATTAAAAGTTAGAAGGCTTTTAAATACTGCTACCTTAATCATTTTACCACTGATAGAGGAAAAAATTTCAGATGATCACAACACATTTAGGTTTGCCTTAATACTGAACAATATTTATTATAGATTTATGCATTTACAACTGTGTGTCTGCATTTTCTTGAAGTTCCTTGATTTTGAATTCTTTGTCGGGCAGTTCACCTATCTCCATTTCTTTAGGGTAGACATTTTATATTTTGTCTATCTTGTGACATGTTTCCCCTGACACTCTTGCTCCTGTGGTTATGGATCTGTATCTGTGCACTGGAAGAAATACTCAAGCCAATTCTCAGAGATTGGTTTTATCTGGGAATGTCCTTCAAAAGAAATCATGTTCAGGGTTTGTGGGCAGGGCATCTGGGATCATCCCTAAGCCTGAGATTACCATGGCACCAGCTAGACGAGAAGCACATGGCAACTGAGGCTGACACAGTCCTGGGGCCTGCTTCCACGGGACTGTCTAAGAGCTGAAGGTTTCTGTATTTGGCCAGACTGGAGATTAATGTGCTTTGAAAGGATTTGGGGTTCCTTCTCAACACTGGAGCATGTCTGGAGCCCAGTTTAAGGGTGGTGGTCTATAATCAGAGGCCATAGGAAGCTGTCTGCTAGCTGTTTATTGTGGTGGGTTTGGTGTTTTGGTTAAAAGAAAAAAAATGTTCTACACTTTTTCTAACTGTTTTCATAGCATCTCTCTACATACCATACTGCAGATAGGGGAAGGGAATTGAGGAAATGCCTTTCCTACCTTCTTCCATGTGCCCTTATTGCTGATGTGATGTCTTCCCTGTCTTCCTTCCCTGTGAAGATGGTTTTACATGTGGCCAGTTGTTGAAAATGATATTTCTATGACATCACTTGTGAATCCTATTCCACCTTGCTACCACATGCGCTCTGCTCTCTTCATGTGAGAGAAAACATAGTTTGGTTATGTATGAGGATGCAAGGCAGACATCTCTTTCTTTCTTTTGTTTGAGACCAAGTCTCACATAGCCCCAGGCTGGCCTGAACTGCTGCTCCTCTTGTCTAAGCCTCTGGAGTGCTGGGATTATAGACAAGCATCAAACACCGTTACTGGTTTTACATCTTGTTTCTTCCAAATATTTGTCACTCTCTATCAAGTAGACCTTAAAAAAAACTACTTTGAAACAGAGTATGTAGACAGTGGATGAGGGGAAACCATCAGATATGTGAGATTATGGGACAAGCTAGTTAAAGACTATCACTGACCCCACTTGTTGACACAGCCTCAACACTGGCAAGCACCATGTGCTCTGTTATACTCTTGAAATTCTTCATTTTGGAACATGAGGCCATGTTTTCAATTTATTTTAGGCTCAGACAATTTATATAGCATTTCCGCAACCTTGTCTTTGACACTCTCCTTGCCAAGAAATATAAAATAATTTTTAGATAGGTGTTGAGTACAACTAATCAGGGCCGTGTTCGTCCTCTGGTTTCGTTCCCTTTCTGTGCTTTTTGAAAAGCTTATCCCCATACAATAACACCTCACTCAAATTTTAAACCCCACTAAAATTTACTTTATTCATTTATTTTATGTTAATGGATATTTTGCTTGCTGTATGTGCGCCTAATGTGTGCAATGTCTACAGAGGCCAGAGTAGGGTGCCAGATCCCCTGCAAATGCATTACACTCCTATTTTTACTGGTAATTTCTTCATACTATGTTTTCCATAAGCAATATTTTCTCCATGCTTCTCTGAGTAGCTAAATAATATCTTAGTACATTGAGGGTATGGATATAGGAATATTAGGATATGTTGAGAAAGATGGGTCATTTCTCAGGTCCTTACTAAAGCCACCCTGAGCTGATAGCTTTGGGTTCTTGTGTACAGAATTGCAAGAATAAAATTCAGAGACCACCCAGGGTTGAGTTCTAGAGAGAAGTTTACTAGAGATTCATATATGGAAGGGTGAGAGAGAGAGGGGAAGAAATGGGAGAGGAAGAGAAAAGGCAGGAATACAAGTGAGTGCATGCTGAGCCCTTGTACAACAGGTGGGTGGGTTGCCAGGAAATAGTGGATCATCAAGGTTCTGGAGGCTTCATTTACTCTCTGTCTCTTGGACAAGGTCTTACCTTGCAAATCAGGCTGGCCTCCAAGTCACAGAGCTCTCTCGGCCTCTACTTCTCCAGTGTTGGGATTAAAGGTATTTGTCACCATGCCTGCAGTCTGGGGTTTTTAAGAATGCTTAGGGCAGGCTAGAGGGTGAGTGTGGGGAAGAGGATAAGCTGTTCCCTCTAGTCAGTTCACCCAGGTGCCCAGGTGCCTTCAGGGCCAGCCTGTGGTCAAGAACAGCCTTTAGAGAGATGTCCTCACAGGGAGAAAGAGGAAGTAGACCTTTCTTCTGGCTTTCTGCCTCCAGCAAGGCCATTCTCAGAACTACTGCTTTGGAGTCCCTGCCCCTTTGAAAATACTCTGCCTGCCATGTTTTGCATTTGTCTCCCCAGTTCTTACTTAAAACAAGTTTCTTAGAATGAGAGAGAGAGATCAACTTTCAGGTTGGAGTGACCAACCCTTCAAATAAGTACAGGCCAAGATAACTGCAAGGTGAACTTGCCAGCGCTTTAATCTTGATTGGTTCTGCCTTGAGTCCTGGCACTTGATTTGATCTGTCTCTGCTCCAAGCAGCATCAGACTCTCGACAGAACAGAAATATCTGAACAATGAGAACGTTAATGTGTGTAGAATTTTCATCAATACACGTGACCTTTGAATCCCACCCTTAAACACCACGGATAGCTTAAGCCTGACATATTCTAACACAGTGTGTGTTGTCCATTCACATACAAACATGGACACCCTGGCCAGTCTTTATTAACTTCAGATGAACCAAAGAGGCGGAGCGAGGGCCCACGGCGCTTTAGCATTTTCTGTATAGTACCATCCATCAGGCTCTACTGGCAAGCAGGGGCTAGTACAGAGGAGTTTCTATTCCAGTAGCAAACAGAGCTCCTCTGATTGACCAGGGTGCAGCCAGGACGCCCTGGCTATTGTGATAGCTCGACTTCTTGCTGTGCTGTCACCAGACCAGGTCAGCATTCCCACACCACCCAGAAGCACACAGTGGCAGTTTCAGGGAACCGGTGCCTCTGTGAAAGAAGCCCTCCCAATAGGCAGAATGGAAAAATGAGCCCAAAGCAGTTACTGGGGTCCTTTGAAAAGTAGGTTTAAAAGGCCCCCTTCCCTTTCCATTCCATCTGCTCTCTAACCCTTCCATTAACCCCCAGAGCCTCTCCTGCTTGCTTCCCCTCCACAGAACTTAAGCGAGAGACAAAAGACACTCAGGAGAACTGCAATGGGCTGGAGAATGGCTGAGGCAAAGCTGAGGGGATAAATTAATAAATCTCCACATTTCCTAGACAGGCAGCCCCCGTAAACCACTGTGATTCACGGATACTTTTAAAATGGGAAAGAGAGGCAACGCCCTTTAAAAGCAGGCGGCGCTGAGGCCGAGAAGGCGCAGAGACCCTCAGTGGGCTCTCTGCTTGGTGAAGAGCATGTCTCTCACGTTCTCTCACGTTCCCCAGTGCTCTGTTTTGTTTGGAAATGTCTGGACTCTAACCCAATGGCTCCATGAAGTTTACCTGCGGTCCGAGTACCCTACAATGTAAAGATTGTCTTACATGCATTACTCCCCCTGTGGATTCCACATTTGCCCATTAGTGAGCTGACTGATAACTGATCACCTTTTGTCTTTTTCCAGTGTGGCTTTAAGTCTTTAATTCAGCATTTCCTGCAGTCTGAAGTAGCCTATATGATGCTTTAAACCCAAGGATTGCAGACATAGATGGTGGGTAAAGATCTGTGAACTGGAAATAAATTCGTATAAGGAACATACAAAAAAAGATTGTTCTTCAGTCAGACTTAAGCCATTACTTTTTTTTCTGAGGAAGAAAAGGCACAAGTTAAGAAAAAGGCACCGTCAAAGACTTTCTGCCCAAATGTGCTTCTCCATGAAGTTTCCTGCTGAGCGCATATGAATACACAGATATCTGGGAAAAGGATCCAAATAGGATTTCAAATATCCCCAAAATTAACTCAAACATTTAGGTATTTCATCATGAGGCTATTCATTCATTCATTCACTGTTTTTTTTTTTTTTTTGGTCTTAGTTTAAAGAGATGCTAAACAAAAGGAGGCAAGCTCTACATGTATTTACATTCCAAAACTAAGCTGCCCTCCCCATCCCCCCAAGTCTGTCGTCCTGTCAGAGCTAAACAAACCGTAAAGTCTAGCCCTACGTGCAGGCTGGGCGGCAACAAGCTTGGTAAGAAAGTCCTCTCTTCCTCAACAAAGCAGCACTGAACACCACACTGGCTAATGTGTCCTAGCCCCTTCCTATTTTATGATCTGTGCACTTGCAGATAGTATCTGCAGAGAAGACTAAGGAATAAGATCAGAGCCTGTACTGATTTGGTAAGAGTCTTCACTCAGTGGTGTCTGGTCAATGAAATGCTTCTGGCACTTTCACTGACAAATTTAATAAAGACACTGATGTACAGAATTGCACAATTTATGATTTAAAAATATAGAGTACCTTCTAGGTCCCTGAACAAGAACCCTGAATAACACAAACATTTAAGTTTAGTCACAATGTCCTGAACCCAGCTAAAAAAGTATATAAATATGTTACCTACTAGTAAAGTTGTTGAAGTGGATCTTATGTGACCTCATCCGTACATACCAATGTACTTAGCAAGTCAGCTTTTATCTAAGCAGCTTCACACTGGCTTGGAAATTAGACTAAAGCAATTACCTGGTATTCCTAATTATTAGGACTTTTGGAATTACTATTTCTTTGGAAGCTTTATCTTAGCAAATGAATTAACTAGCTGAAACTATTCATAGCGGCTTCAAGTAGTACTAGGTTATCTGCAGAGGGCTGTAACTAGAAGTCCATTTGTTGGAAAGATTTTGTAAATTATTACAAAACAACAGTTGAGAACACTGAGGCCACAGATTCATGGAGCAACCTACGTCTCCTAAACCTGTCTAAAAATTTACATGTACTGTGCTTACATAATTCCCGAAGTATAATTAACTCCTAAATTTGATGAAAAGATGTGACTATTACAGTATAACATTGTAATGACCATGCCACCAGAACCCTTTATTAATATGACATACGCCATTCTGCCAAATACTTAGAAGAAAACGTGGCATTTCAGATTCACTTGTTGAATGCTGAAGAGCCGGGAAGAATTTAAGCATGGTCTACAAAAACAGACTTATAAGTTCACTGTTTTTCACAAACATGTACAAAACTCTTAAACCCTTTCATCTACAACACACTTTGCAATTATTATCTTCTTCTCACATCTGAGAAGCAAATTAGCAGTTTTCAAACGAGGTGCTCCAACACCAGTCAAGATGGAAGCTTTCAGCTTTGTTAAAGCTAGTCTGACAAAGGCTAAATATATCTGTAGAGCTAAGGGAAACACAACCCCAAATGCCTAAATTAATATAAAATATTAAATTAGCTTCTAGACATATCAGTCTTCAGTACTAAAATGAACATTAAAAAGGTGGGAACTAGAAAACATCATCCTGAGTGAGGTAACACAGAAGCAGAAAGACACATATGATATATACTCACACATATATATATATATGACATATATATAGTCATAAAATATAGGATAAACAACTAAAATCTGTAGTCCTAAAGAAGCTAAACAACAAGGAGGACATAGAGAAGATGCTTAATCCTCATTCAGAAGGGCAAACAGGATGGACATCAGCAGTAGGAGAAGACAGGGAACAGGACAGCAGCCTACCATAGAGGGCCTTTGAAAGACCCTACTGATAGAGGTATTGAAGCAGAGGCTGAGACTCATAGACAAACTTTGGGTAGAGTGCTGAAATTCTTATGGAAGAAGAGGGAGATAGAAAGACCTGGAGGGGACAGGAACTTCACAAGGAGAAAAACAGAACCAAAATACCTGGGCCCTGGGGCCCCTGCAGAGACAGATACTCCAACCAAGGACCACGTATGAGAGGGCCTAGACCCCTTGTTCAGAGGAAGCCCATAAAGTGCTCAGTTTCCAAGTGGGTTCCCTAGTAAGGGGTACAGAGGCTGTCTCTGACATGAACTCTGTGCCTGACTCTTTGATCACCTCCCCCTGGGGGGTACTGCCTTATCAGGCCACAGAAGAAGATGATTCAGCCAGCCTTGATGAGACCTGATAAGCTAGGGTCAGATGGAAGGGGAAGAGGACCTCCCCTATCAGGGAACTAGGGAAAGGGCATATGGGGAGAAGAGGGAGGGTAGGTGGGGCTGGGAGGAGATGAGGGAGGGAGCTGCAGCAGAGATGACGTGAATAAACTGTAATAAATAAATATAGAAATAAAATTAAAAAAAAATCTACTGTGACGGTTCCCTCCCTTCTAGTCTCATACGATCAGTGGAAACTCCCTAAGGAAGCTGAATTTGCACTCAGGCAACCAGGGAGCCCAGCACCCCCTGCCTGCCACCAGCACATGAAACATCCAGGAAGCTTATCTCTCTAAATAGATCTTTCACCGCTACTCAGCAGGAGGCAGCCAACTTTCTGCAGTGATTCCATTAAGAAAAGTAGGAGGGAATCTTCATTTAGCTTGACAAGGCCGGGAGGTCAAAAGGAGCTCTTACCCTGCCAAGTAGTGGGTGTGACTACTCATCAAGGGTCAGTGAAGACCTAGTGAGGAGTCAGAACTCCCAAGCTCGATCACCAGTCAAGAGGCAGAAGTATTAGCAAACATCTACTTAAGAGGAACCTGAAGAAGGATCCATCAGAGTTCTGCATACAGGGCTAGAGAGATGGCTCGGTGGCTAAAAGCACTGGCTGCTCTTCCGGAGGACTCAGGTTCAATACTCAGTGCCAACATGGAAGGCTCACAACTTTCTGTAACTACAGTTCCAGAGGATCAGATGCCCTCTTCTGGCCTCTCTGTGGGTACCAGGCATGCAGGCAAAATACTCATTTATACACATTTGAAAAACGAAATCACAGATATATGTCCAAATTCTAGTGGAAAACCACCCCATGTGCTACAAACTAGGATAATTGCAACCTGGATGAGAAAAATTAATACCATGAATACCATGTTGGACTTGCTTGACAAGGATTTTTAAACAGTGTCTACTAAAATGTTTACTTTTTAGTTTTGGTTTGAGACAGTCTCTTTCTGTAGTAAAGGATGACTGTGAGCTCATGATTCTCCTACCTCAGCCTCCCGAGTTCAGTTCTGGGATTATAAGTATGCGCCACTATGTCTGGCTACAAAAAAGTCTTAATGAACAATTATAAAAATGCAAAACATAAAATAAAAAGGAAAAAAAACTGTCAGGAAACAGAACAGCAAAACCAACCATCTATTTTAGAACTTAAAAATATATAAGTGAACTCAAGTCCCCCTGAATACACTCAAAGGGAAGCAGTAGCACAACTGAATTTTCAAAGAGCAAATCCAGATTACTTAATCTGAACAACAGAGAAGATAAGGAAGCCTATAGTGGAAGCCAGTGACAGCAAAGGCAGAGCTAGTGAACAAATGCATAGTGGTCACAAAACATCTCCCTCATTTTGCGTCTGGAGTCCAGTAAGAAAAAGGGAAAGGGGGGGTGTATTCCCCCCCCCCTCTTAGAAATAATGGCAGAATAGTGCTTGCCTAACATGCATAAGGTCATGGGCTTGTGAATTCTTAACTTCCAGAAAAGAAAAATGAGCAATAGTGAAAGAGTATTTCCCCAAGTTTTCAAGAGACATAGGGCTATAGATTTAAAAGGCTGGGAGAAGACTGAACAATGGAGACACCCCAAAAAATCCATAGCTGGTCAACCATAATCAAACTTCTAAAAAACGGTTTCAGAGGAGAAGGCTGAGAGCGTGAGAGACACATAGCCCCTAAAGGATAAATAACTAAAACAGCCTAGATTCCCAACAGAAGCTGTGTGAGCCAGAAGGAAGTGACCTGTTCAGGCGCTGAAAGGAAAGGCCTTTCAACTGGAATCTCACCCCTAGTGAAAATATCCTTTAGAAATGAAAGAGAAATAAGGACATTCTTAATGACGGAAGACCAAGAGAGAATGTGCTACTAGCCTGCCTGCCTTGAAATTTTGACTAAAGAAAGTTCTAGAAACAACAGAAATGGTAACAGATGTAAGATGGAACGTTAGGAAGAAAGAAAAAAGAAAACATGAATAAAATCAATATGCTTTATCTACTCTTTGGATAAACTGTGATAAATCCAAATCCAAATCATCACTGTGTGATGTGCTTCTCAAGCAGGAGATATCAAGAAGTAGCAGACATCTTTAGAATTGAGAAGTGAGTAGGTTGGGGAGCAGACCAAAGGGGTCAGCTAACCTGGAGACTGGAAAGCAGCAAGGGCCCTGTGAAACTGGACTGGAAACCCGGAGGGAATGTTTCAGGCCATCACAAGTGTGGTGTGGGAGCCAACACTTTCTCAGAGGGCCAACATTTTACATTTCATTAAAATTAGTAAAACATGGACTGTGGCAGATGAGAGAAGTATAGTATACTAGTTAGAACAGACCTGAAAAGAAATCCCACAGTAGATGCATTTAAAGCATTTAAGATGAATCAAAATAAAATTATTAAAATTGTTCAAGTCATTCCTGGAAAGAGGCGGAAAACAGGACAGAGGAACAGTGGTTGCTGTCAGCCTCGCACAGGAAGCTGGGGAAAATGAGGGTGAGTACAGAGATCTATCCATGTAAAGCTGGTGCAGGGATGCGCGTGCTATGCCAGTCCCTGACTCTGATGTTTACTGTAAGGTTCCATAAAATGTACCCGCGGAACCTCTCTAAACTATATTTATATAATTCTCCAATACAGATATACTTTTACGTTTTTCACAAAAATTTATTTTTAAGTGTGTGTATGTGTTTGTATCTAAGTATATACATGTGAATATATCAAATACCCCTAGAGATGGAATTATATACAGGTGGTTGTGAGCCACTATGTGGGTGCTAGGAATCAAACTCTGGTCCTCTTCAAGAACAGTACACGATCCTAACTGCTAAGCCAACTCTTTGGCCCCAACTTTCAAAATGAAAGTCAATGTTACATATACAACATCAAGTGTTACGAAGGTCTCAGGACTTTTGTTATGATGTATGTGAGCATCTGGGTGTGCACATGCCACAGTGTGTGTGTGTCTGCGGGTGTGGGTCAGAGATCAGCTCTCAGGAGTAGGTTTTCTCTGTCTGCATGGCCTCAGGTAATCAAACTGGGATCCTCAAGACAGTGCAAGACGTGCTATTACCAGCCGAACTGGCTCATCAGCCTGGAACTTTACTACTTTAAACTGGGTAAGATCCACTGGCGTTTTAAAATTTTAAATCAGCATCTACTTGTCATTTTACGGTCAGTGTCATATTAGCTCAATTAACACAGTTATTTTTGTCTCTGGGAGTAAAACAATGGCTGCACACAGCTTCCTAAGCAGTCTAGAGCTACTTCACATTAGTATTCCCAGTCATCAGAGGATGTGTAAGCATATTTCTAACAACATAGTAACATACCTAGCTAGAGAGGATAATATTCCATTAGTCAGCAATCAGGATAAAATAAACCTTCTATGTCATATGTTTATACCTGTATGCACAGCCAGCACATGCATGATCTTCCAAGTCTCATATTAGCCCTCAGAGAGTGAAGCATAACATCTCAAATCCAGGCCCCTTAGCAAAGATCATTCAGTGGGGGAAAAACCATTTTCATACGTATTTACTAAATAAGCTAACGAATTAACAGTTATTTCAGGAATGAGTGACATAAAGTGACCCCTAAATGTCAAAGACAGGCTATCCATGATATGCATATATCAGTTTACACTTCACAGCCATGGTTTTTAAAAGTTATAACTGTTTAAAACTGAACTACAGTGGGAAGGAGGCTCACTTGCTACCCTGGAAGAAGGCGGCTAAGGCTCTCTGGCCACTCACTGGGCATGCCCCCGGGTGAAACAATCCTTTAAGTGTGAAGCTGCTGGTGGTGAGGGCAGCAGTGTCACCTGGGCTTCCTGTATCTGCCGGCTGAGTGCTCACCTGTGACACAAGGACAGAGGGGAGAGGAGGAAGGCGAACAATGGCGACGCACTGGAAGTGTCTCCATGCCAAGAACAGCAAACCCAATATCGTGCTTATGCAGGAGATTCCGTGAGGAAACAGAACTTAATTCAATTTCTCGAAAATTAATTGGAACCTTGGATAAGATGCTAAGCTGATAAAGAACCCGAGGCAAACTTCTAATATACCATGATCACATTTTCATGAACAAGATTTGAAAACTGGAAAGTCCGTGACCAAAAGCAATACAGTTCTTTTTGAATGGGAGCGTTTGCAAAGTTACAATCACTCTTTTTCCTTCCTTTTCTTGACTTAGTGGGAAGGTTCGATACTCCTGGCAAGTGTCTGCCTGTTTGTTTTGGTAATTACGAAGTCTAATCAAATCAGTGAGAAAGCTATTTCCCAGGGATAAGACAGCATGAGGGGTTCTGAATATTTTAAGCTACCAGGGCGTCAGTTTAGAACAGCCATTAATTTCTGGAAATATTTCACTTGCCACGAAAACCAGCTTAGCTGGAACCTCTTTGGCACTTTTTTTCCTCAGAAACATTTCTAGAACTTTGCAAATGATAGTCCTCAACATCCTTCTTTGGCAGGCATACTGGAAACACCAGCTTCTCGAGATATCTCAGCTTCTCCCAGGAAACAGAAGGTCTGACAGGATAATATCCAAAAACGAACAAGGATCAGGGCTACAGCCATTTACTACAGAAGCAATTAGTTTCATGTTAAATCATTTTATGGCTTTTGTTAGGAACTAAGTTAATGCTGATTTTTTTAAAACTAATTTTTGAAGACATGATCTCTAATTTAGCTCAGGTTGGCCTTGAAGGTTGGCTCAATTTTTAGAGGTACTAATGCGTTCCAAATTTAACTGGCTCAATAAATAAGTGTTGAGTGAATGAATCATATTCAGTTATGCTAAAATTCAGCCTATTTCATAAACAAGCTGTCATATAGCAAAGATATTAATTTTCAATTAACGGTGTCTGGACATTCAGAAGGGCCAAGGAAAGTTTCTTAAGACTGCAGGAGGCCAACAGAGTAATCAGCTAGCCGAAGCTAAGTAGAAGTAGGACAGAGATGAACAAAGCTGAGGCCTACCATCCGCATAAATGTTCCCTGAGCATCCTGTCCCCATAGCCACCGTAACTACAGCAGGAGAGACACCAATGAATATTCATACAGAGCAAAGAACCGGCACACTCGAGGGCTGTACCAAACACACACACTGAATCTTTTGGTTCCTGATGGCAGCAGTGTCTGATGACTCCTGGGTGTGGCTTTCTGTAAAGCATAGGAATCTAAAAGGAAGACACTCAAGGCCCTCCTCTGCACGGAGCAGACAACTGCACTTGTGACTAACATGCATTTTTGTTACTCTTCTTCCCTTGAGACTCATTTCACACGAAGTGGGTTGTAGTGTCACAAAAAAGTTCTCTTGAGTGCCCGGGGCTCATAACACTCTCACCTATGAACAGGCAAAATTAGAAAAAGTTAAGAGTTGTCCAGTATTTCCAGAGAGCAGAATCTTACGGAAAGTCAGTACGGCCAAATAGTCCTACCCCTCCCCAGTCAATAAAAGTGTGGTTAGAGCATTCTTTTTTCTTTTTAAAATGAAACAAAGCCAGGACCAAAGGGCACTACTTCCTGTCCTGGCCTGCTGGGAGACACGTTTGGGTGGTCAGCTTACTCCTGCTATTAATCACTCAGCTTCAACTTCCTTATGGGAATTAAGGTGTAATCCCCAAGGTTCCGCAGCCGGTCCTGTTTAAAGAACTACAGAGTATGGTAAGTCTGAAGGAGAACTAATTGTAAGAGATGTCTACTACATCTACTACACATGCCAACATATCAACACTCACTACCAAACAACAGAAAAGAACAATGATAAATATGCTGGCCAGCTTTTGGTTCCTATAACAGATTTCCCGAGCAAAGCAGGTTTCAGCTCCCTGCTTTGGCAAGCTCCGGTCACTTGGGCTTCTGGGAGTTGAAATGGAGTAGACAAGAAAAAAATGGACAAGAAGAGTAGACAAGAAGCAGAGAGACAGAATACGGTCAGAGACAAGCCATGCTTCCAAGGCATGGCCCTAATAAGCTACTTCCTCCAACCAGGCCTCCTCTCCCATCTGCTCCCAACACCAAGGATTAAGCTACTGATGAAGTCAGGGCTTTCGTGCTCTATTCTCTCCTGCATCATTGGACCGGCTGGCTTGGGAACAGCCGTAACACAGGAGTCTTTTAGGGGGCACTGCACATCCAAACAACAGTGATAAGCTGCAACAAGTTTATTTTTGAAACAGCATCTTATTCTGTGGCTGAGGCTGCCCTGAACTTACTGTATAGCTTCAACTCAAACAATTGTCTAGCCTCTCAAGTACTGTGATTAAAGGTTTGACTTTAGGTTAGAATACGTGTAATACTTTCAACTTCAAATGCAAAGCCTATCATTTATAATATAATAAATTATAAATTATAAATCCCATGACTGACTTTAGTCAAAAAATAAATTATTTGCACTTTACCTCACAGACACGTGTATTTTAACTTCACAGTTTTGCCTAATATTAGGCCCCTAAGAACCTCAGTGTCTAAAGCTCATTCATGAATCTGAACAAGTTTCTCTTTTATCATTCAAAATTTGCCTCTTCTGCTTACCATTATAACAGACCAGATCAAAAGACCTTTTAGATGAAAAAAAAAAGTTAAAAATTAAATATATGAACATTTCTAAGTTTTCAATAGAGTGTTAGTTTCTTTAGACTTGTATGTGAGAACATGTAAGTGCATGTAGAAGTCAGAGAGCAGCCTTCTTCAAACATTACTTACTCACACCCCCACCCCTCAGATGGGGTCTCTCCTTAGTACCTGGATTATAAGCACGTGCCACATGTTGGACTGTTTTGGGCTTGGTCTCTGGACACTGAACTCAGGCCATCATGAGTGCATATTGACCAAGCTATCTTGCCAGTCTAGTGTCTTTAGATTTCTACCGACAGCCCAGCTAGCCTTCACTACCAGTCAACACTTAACTGGCATTCTATCCACTGACGGTAGAGGACAGCACTGGGTCTCTCTGGACACACTGAATGGGGCACGCAGAATTCTATCAGTAATGCTATTTCAAAATGTGGATTCCAGAAACAAAGAACCTGGGATCCAATCTCAGTGAAATCTCTTAACAAGGTGTATAATGGAATAAGAACAACTATTCATCAAGTTGCATGTTTAAGAGAAATACTATTTCTAAGGAATCTACTACTAAGGGACTAGAGTGATGTCCCATATTTAAGATCACTTACTACTTTTACAGAGGATCCAAGTTCGGTTGCCAGCACCCCACTGATGTCCCTAACTATCTGGAACTCTAGTCCCTCTTCTGAACTCCAAAGGTATCAGGCATGAACTTGGTATGCAGGCATACATGCAGGCAAAACACCCATACACATAGAAATAAATATAACTCTTTAAAAGACATCTGGTACTGTATCTTGAAAATAGTGTATTGAAATAGTGTAAACATGGTTCTTACTTTCTACTATGTGTAGAGAAACCCACTAAAGAAAAGTCATAATTCAAGTCTCACTTTTAGTTGGGAAGTGGCACCCTCTACCACTAGGCATACTGTGGCCATAGCAAGCACATATATCGTACTTAAATACAAACATCCCATAGCCTATTGTGAAATTTATACAAGCAGTGGATTGCTACTATTCAAAAGAATATAATTACAGGGTGCACCTCAGCGGTAGTACCTGTGGTTAGAACGCATGAGGCCCTGGCTCAAGATCCCACAATACAAAATAAGGAAGGTCAGAAAGGGAGCGAAGACCTAGGGTGAAAAGGAAAAGTATTTCTGTAGCCAACAAGGCAAGTGTGTGTAAGATACACAGGCTTTCGGTAGAGCAAGTCTAGTTTCAAACTCAAATAATGATATGGTAGGCCAAGCTCAGATCCGACTACACCAAGACAATCAAGCTAGCTATGTGAGATTTTAATGTAGAGTTTCAAGGGAGAATCCAACTTGAAAGTCACTTTGAGAGCAAATGGCAGATACAGAGACAGCTTTGATCTACACAAGTGGCACATATGTACATAAAGTGACAGGTGGGCTCCCCAAAACCAGAAGGACAGAGTCTAACATCATGTTGAGAAGACAGGACCCGCCTTAGGCTATCAAACTATCACCGAGACAGTTGTAAGAAAGAGGCTTTGTGTCACACAAGAATTTTCAAATATCATGAGTCATTTACTAAAACAGACATTTAAAACTATCAAGAGTAAAATTAGTATCGTGAGGTACTCCTATGCGCCATTAGGAAAAGATAACCCGAGGCTCGGACCACAAAGGAGGTGCCATCAAGTTCCTGGAAACACAGCTCGAATGTCATCTTGGCCACTCAGTCAGAACAGATGAATAGACACATTCTATTTCGTGATGAAACAACTCTGGAAGAGGTTTTAAAGAAAACATCCAGGTTTTATCTTGTGCAGGACGCTGCAGATAGAATGCATAGCAACTGTGAGAAAAGAGGGTTGTTTATCTGTCCCAGATAAAGTCTGACAAGCTCTAGGGGCAATGAGGACAGGCCTTGTAATTTTTGCTTTGGGGATATTATTCACTCATGGAAATAATGATTTTTATGGACATCTTACTAAGAGGGGCATAGTTTAAGCTTCACATGAATGTATCCCATTCCTTTAGAAAACTAATTCCAAAGTATAGCACTGTTCACAGAGGTAGTGTTTGGAACTACCATCGTTGCTAAGAAAATAGAAAATATATTCAGACTTCGCAAAACCACAATAATGTGTTTTCCCATTAAATGACCACCAGTATGTCTTCTATGTCCACACCACACACATACACACCCCACATGCTTACAGAATTGGTGTTACCAAGAGCAAAGCTAATTATATTGGGAAGAAAAAAGTAAACTCTACCAAACAGCCAGTTCCTGAGAAAAATGCACATATCACAATTCCTATCTTTGATCACATATTATTAACATTACTGAGACAAAGAGGGATTTTATGAGTTAACAGAAAAGACATCTCGTGAGAAGCACCAGCTACTTCACCCCCAGATACCCCTGCTTTTCCTGCATGCAAAGGCTTCCTTTTTCTAATCTTTTAAACTTTTAAATTTATTCTTCTCTCATCTTTACGTCCCCACTGTAGATTCCCCCCTCCCTTCTCCCCTAGATCCACTGCTTAAAAAGCCTTCCTTAACAACACAGATACTTTTCTGGTTTTTAGAACATGTTTAAGTCTAATGATACATTCATTTCTTTGTTATCTCTTATGGCACATCTATTTTGTGGACATACTAAGGGTCAGGTATGATGACAATTAAAAAATATGAGTAAAACAAAATCTTACAATAAGCCAGGATGAAGCTGCTTAAGTTTGAGAATCATTACTGTCTCCCCAGAATCAAGCTTTCAAAAGGTGGTAAATTTGCAATGTTTTTGTTCCATTTTTATAAGACTGAACTCTTTCCTACGCTGAATAACTGGATTGAATTGAAAATTTTGTCCAACATTTTATTTGTTAAACTGATTTATATTATTATTATTATTATTATTATTATTATTATTCAGACGCTGGGATCTACACAGGTATCCAATAAGAGACTGTAGCAAATGCCTTTTAGCAATGTATCTCTGAGAGCTGTGGAAAACTTGTTAACACTCTGGACACAGCAGTTAGAACAGCACCTTGATGAAGATAATCAGGTTTTACTGAGTGATAGTTACGCGTTCTATTCCAGGTTTTTTGGCTACTGTTCCCTCAGATTATTTTCAGAGGGAAGGGAATTACAAGGGAGTCCTAAAGCTAGGAGTGGGACCACATGCCTGTGAGTGGGACACAACTGAGGCAAGAGGACAACAAACTTGAGACTGGGGTTAAACAGCAACTCCAACTAAAAATCAAAAAGGTGTCTTGTTTTCACTAACACGGGTGGATTAATCTATTTTATTGTTGATTAATTTGACTCCCACAATGCTTAGAAGCTAAGTTGGGGGGCTACCAGACTGGAAGACCATGTACATCTGAGTTAATGGTAAGTAAGAACAATGCCCCCCACAAAATACCTAATAGTCTTCCCTTCTAATGCTGGAGGCGTGAACCTTACAGCTGACCCTAGAATGCAATGACAGGCTGCTTCTAGTGGAAATGTTCTCTTCTTTCATGATAGAGTGGGGGAAAACATCTTTTTTTTTTTTTTTTAAGTAAACGGTGGTCAGCATGAAACCTAAAGTATAAACACTCCTAGAAATAAGTCTAAACTGCAGGCAGACCTAGAAACTCTTCAAAGAAAACTTAAAAATCGTGTTGAATAGTTTGGTGATATGAAGCACTATAAAAAATTATAAGGAGGTACTTTTTGAATTATTTAATCTAAAAACACTAACATTATAGCAAGTCTGAGCATATGTAATCCTTTTAAAAATATAACTTCTGGTTGAGAATGGAATTGAGCAAAGTACCCCAAATGAAAGAGGTTTCAATTAATTAAATTGTCAGCTAATTAAAGAAAACAACTACTTTTCAACCATGAAAACATACTGACTCCTCTGCCTGGCATATCTGAGCGAGCGCGTTAGAAAATCACCCTCCAGTTTTGTTAAATCCACAATGATAAGACATAAAGACTTCAGTCTTCAATGATTAGTCACAATATCAAATAAGGAACTGTCTGGAGGAGGAAGGCACAGACATAGTAATCAAATTCTCCTTCAGGATGACGGATGATATGTGAGCCAAAGATGATGCGTTTTATTTTAAAATTAATTACAGAAACCCTTGGTTTTAAAAAAAGCGAAATACATATCCTTGCATCCCTTTCCTTAGGCAATGACCAAATGGCTGAAATAAATTTATGATCTATTTGGTCACAAGGACTGTAACAGTGAAGAACATAACTGAGATGGGTAAACTGAAATTTGTGCTCTTCTTGAAAGCAGTTGTCCAGGAACTGGTGCCCTCACTGAACTGGCAGAGAGCTTTTGGAACTAGAAAATGGCAGTCAAGTCTGCAGTGCGCACTGTGTATCCTGAAAATGTTTCTCCTTTTGTTTGCTTCATACTCAAGTCCATTTTTTTTTCCTTTTCAAAATAATTTCAATATTTTAAGGAGGAAAACATGAATTCATTAGATGCCAAGTTAACAAAAACACTACTTGAGGACTGGGCATGGTGGTACACAACTTTAATGCTAGCACTTGAGGATTTCTGAGTTCTAGGCCAGCCTGGACTTCAAACTGAATTTCAGGACAGCCAGTGAAACCTCGTCTTTAATATAAAACTACCTGAAAATAAGTAACCAAAGTGTCCCTGGCTACCTGTAAGGAGAAATATAAGAGCAAAGCCGATTAAATAATCAACTACTTAAAACAAAACATGCCCTGTGTTAATTACATGTTTCAAAATAAATACTTATTTGCAACATTTAAAAAAAATCTCAAGTAAAATTCAGCAATAAATTATTGTAGATTCTTGATTTGGGCAAGTAAACGTCAGAATACTTTTGATTAAACAAATAATTAAAATAAACATTCACAAGATAAATTCAGTTCAATTTCCATGGTTTCAACACTCACTGAAGCCCAAAACTTTATTTCTACGGTTTCCCTAGCTGTGCTATCAACTTTGAGGGTGTATTCTAGCGGTGTGCTTTTTGTCTTTAAATTTATGCTTCAGATAGGCTGAATGGCAAGTGTGTCTTCCAGCTGTTGGAGGATTAAAGTAACAAGAGGTGCAAGGGATGGGACACAGGTCTCAGTTTTCAGGCCAATAAAAATCGAATTATAAGCCAGGTGTGGAGGCACACACCTTTCATTCTTGCAGTAGGAGGCAGAGGCCAGCGAGTTTGAAGTCTGCATGGTCTCCATAGTGTGTTCCAGGATAGCCAGAGCTACATACTGAGACCCTGACTCAAGAAACCAAAACCAAACAACAACAACAACAAAACCCTCCAAAAAACAAAACAACAAAAGCCAAAGCCCAAACAAAACGAACTCATAAAAACAAACAAACAAACAAACCTAATTATTTCAGAATCAAGTGTAATTTATTGTAATTTTTAAAATAGCCCAGACAATGTAATGGCATTTGCCACGACAAATTTTATTTCTAAAAACAAAATTAATTGACTTTTACTAAATATTAAATATATATTTATTAAATATCCACAATGATTTTAAGTGAAGCTTAAAAAGCAAATAGTTTTTGCAAATGCAAATAAATACATACACAAAAGTGAAAACATTTTGTTTCTTATTATTTAATTATGTGTATGTGTTTTCACACAAACACATACACACACACATGCATATGTGTACTCAAAGATCAAAGGACAACTTGCTGGAGTTAATTCTCTCTTACCATGTGAGTTTCAGGGATCAATCTCAGGTCCTCAAGAACCCTTACCAGTGAGCCATACCACTGGCCCCTGATTTTAACTGGTGATTTCCACAAAGGATTACTGGTATATAAGGAAGACTATGTTCTTTTATTTATTTTATTTCTTTTGTAATTAAAGCCTAGAAATAAAACTGTGGGGAATATTAATGCCTTATAAAGAACTGTTTCTATTTGCCAGAATTGGTCTATTTTTAGGATGGTGAAGTTCTAGTACCTTAAATAACAGAGCCCACTAAGCTATGAAAAGTAAGAAAAATGAACACAAGTGTAGAAATAAACCTGGATAAAAGTTAAAGTAAAAGTACTTTTCCTGTATACACTTCTCTAGTATTAACTGCAGAAACTAATAAACAATTAAGAGAACACTAAGCTTCAGGAAAGATTCTTCCTGTATAGTTTGCACAAACTGAACTTAGAAATGCTTCCCAAGATAAAGAAAAGTTTATATATGTTCCCTATGAAGAATGGTGATCAATCAAGGAAAGTTAGTAAACATAGAAATGAAATGGTAGAAAGATTTCCTTCCATTTTTTTCAGACACACAGATTCAATGAAACCCTGGATCCTGAGGTCTAACCAGGAAACGTAAGAATACCAATAACTGGAAACTGAGGGATACTCCACACCTTCACTCTATTATTAGATTTAATGTATCAAGTAAAAATAATACACACTCTACAAGGTGCCTCTCACATTCTAGAATGGATGATCCAAGATGGTTGTTCACCACTGTGAGCATCCAGACAAGAATGGAAGGAAAAGCAAACACAGCTGACCTGGGAGAGCAGCAATCGGAACTTAAAATCCTTTGTACTTAGCTACACTGAATTAGCTGTTCCTCATCTCTCTTACCTGCAACTCCAGCTCACATCACTATACATTAAAACACACTAAAAAACACACAATGTCTTTCCACCACTTCTTGGCAATAATATAAACCTTTCAGTATGAGGCTTTCCAAATTTTGCAAACACTATGGAGAGCCTTTCATGAACGCATTAAATTATCTACTCTTATCCTCAAACTATTACATGCATTAGAAATAACTTACTTAATAATTTATTAATATTACTTAAACAAGAATTACAAATCAATAATATTTTAGCAGTCAAATGAATATACAGTATATATAATTAGTTTAATGCTCTCTAATTTAAGGCTGACTACAGCTATGGACTCTTCTGATAACGGCATGCAAGAAGCTCTCATGTCATGAAATTGCTGCTTTTTCTAAAAAAAAACAAATGTTATGTTTCCTTTGCCTTGCTTGGAACATTAGAAAAATTCTATTTGGTTCAAACACCATAAACTGTAGTAACAGCATAATGAAGACACAAGACTCCCTTGACCTAATCAGATTCTCTGCAACTCAGTGCTTAGCAGTCTAGACTACATAACAGGACATTTATTTAAACTTGCATTTTTATATACGCTTATTGTGAATTTCCCTATTGACAACTCAGATGTTCCAAGATGAACTAGACTAACCTCATCTTAATGATAAACTGTAAATATATCTACTATTTAACAGAAATATTCCAATAAGAGAAGAAAGCTGTGTTCCACTGAGGGTCCATCAAAAATGAAGTGTAAATCTTCACAAAATTCATTTAAAAATGAAAGGTGTCACAGGCAACTGAATTATTAAGCAGCAGAGAAAGTCAAAATTGAAATTCTAGGAGCAGGGCCTGAGGAGATGGTTACTCAGTAAAATGCCTCTCATGAAAGCAGGAGAAACAGGTTTATCTCCAGCACCCATCTGAAAAGACAGGCACAGTATCCCTAAAACCCAGAGCTGGGGAGAGGAGACAGGAAACTCCCCAGCCAGCCAGTAGAACCAAATATGTCTAATGAGAGCATGACTCAAAAAATAAGGTGGAAATGTGGGTAAAATGTTTCATCTGCAGTAATCCAGTCTCCAAAGAAGTCCTTCTGAAAGTACTTCCCCGGCTCCAGTTTCTACACTCTTGTCTTACTGCTAAATAGTAAGTGTTCTTGGGCAACTTGCGTGCTTGTTTTTGGGGACAAAAGGAAAATTTATTCAATCATTACACTACAATGCTTGTTTTCAACTCACATATCTGATGCTCCTTAATTTTCTTTTTATTTAGATTTCTAACAGTGGAAAGACTTGACATTAAGTGGTTAGAGTTTGTTTATTTGTAAATAGCTGATTGCTCATTTGAACAAGTAAAAAGGTGGACAGAAAAAAAAAAGGTGATGAAGTGACTGTGCTAACCACTGGGCCTCAACATATACTTATCATATACACAAAGTTCTGTCGAAGTTGAAATAAAGGGCTGGCTAGATGACTCAGTGAATAAAAGCATTTGCTGCCAAGCCTGATTACCTGACTTCAATCCCTCGGACTCCACATGGTGGAAGGAGGAACCTGACTCCTAAAAGTTATCCTTTGATCTCTGCACCCATGCACATAAAAATTAAATATATCAAAAAACACAACTTGAAAGATTTTTATTTTTTTATTTTTTAAATGTAATTTATTTATTTTTATATTAATCACAGGTTAGGTACTTTGTATCCCAGTCGTAGCCCCCTCCCTCATTCCCTCTCACTCTCCCCATCCCTCCCTCATCTCCTCCCTGACCCCCTCCAAGTCCACTGATAGGGGAGGGCTTCCTCCCCTTCCATCTGACTCCAGCTTATCTTGTCTCTTCAGGGCTGACTGCAATGTCTTCTTCTGGGATCTAGCTAGGCTGATCCTCCCGTGTGTGTGTGTGTGTGTGTGTGTGTGTGTAAGAGCCAGCCATTGAGTTCATGACAGAAATAGTCCCTGTTCCCCTTACTAGGGTCTCCAGTTGGATACTGAGCTACCATGGGCTACATCTGAGCAGGGGTTCTAGGTTATATCCATACATGGTCCTTGGTTGGAGAGACAGTCTCCTAAAAGACCCCTGTGCCCTGATCTATTTGGTCTTTATGGACCTCTTGTTCTCCCCAAGTCTTTCTAACTCCCCCTATTTTCATATTATTCCCTGCCCTCTGCCGAAGGCTTGGTTGTGAGTCTTGAGTCTTAATATCTGCTTTGATACATTGCTATAGAGAGACTTTCAGAGGCCTTCTTTGGTAGGCCCCTGTCCTGTTGCTTGTTTTCTCCTACATTCAATATCCATCCCATTTGTCCATCTAAGGGAGCATTGATTATCCCAACCTGGGTCCTCCTTCTTGTTTATCTTCCCTAGGTATATACATTGAAAGATTTTTCAACAAATGAATATGTAAGTATCAAATTTTAAAAAATGTATCTAGCCAGGAGGTGGTGGAACATGCCTTTTAAGCAGCACTCGGGAGGCAGAGGCGGGTGGATCTCTGACTTTGAGTCCAGCCTGTTCTAGAGAATGAATTCCAGGATAGCCAGGACTACACAGAGAAACCCTGTCTTAAGAAACAAAGCAAAGCAAAGTCAAGCAAAACAAAACAAAAAACAAAAACACCAAGAAAAATTATCTATGAATTTAAATGATAAGCCAGGATTTATAGACATCATTTATGACTTAACAAACACACTAACCTTCTTTACAACAACAAATTTACACACACACACTCTTACATTCACAAAGGAAAAAAGGGCAATGAGATGCTAAGACAATTGTCAACTTGGATAAATCATTATTCTCATGAGGTCCTATCTCAATTCTAATTTATAAACACATGAGAGATAAACTTCTCTTTCATCTTCTCAGTCTTCATTTCTGTGTGCTAATCTCTTGGGTTCATTATACTAATGCATAATTAAGAAGCTGACTGCTACATGTTATAACTTAATTTAAGATGTTTGATTCTCCAGATACTTCCTATCTGTCTTATAGTTTCAAAGCACATGCTAATATGCAAAAATGTTTTTCTGGGACCACAGTGAGTCCTGAGTTGACAGTGATTACAGGAGAGCAACCAGCAGGTGTTTAGGGTTGAACATACATAGTAAGAGGGAAAAGGCACCACTTGTTCACCTTCCCATCATACATGTAATGTTTCATCTGTTTGACTACCAACTTACTGCTTTTGTTACTCTGCCAGTACTGTGAACAGACACTATGACCAAGGCAGTTTAAAAAGGAACCACATAATTGGGAGTTTGGTTACAGCTTCGGAGGGTTACTCCAGGCTCATCATGGTTGGGAACATGGCTACACACAGGCAGCCATGGCACTGAGCAGCAGCTCAGAGCTCTGGAAGCTCAAAGGACATACCTCCTCCAACAAGGCCATGTCTCTTTGTCCTTCCCCTCCCACTAACTCGGGGCCAAATAATATATAAGCGTATGGGGTGCCATGCTCATTTAAACCACATTTATTAAGATATCCAAGAATCCTCATAACCACTTGCGGTGGTTTGAATGAGAATGGCTTCCATATTTGAATACTTGGTCCCCAGTTGGTGGAACTGTTTGGGAAGGATGAGAAAGTATGGCCCTGTGGTGACCTGTGTCACCGGGGGTACCCTCTGGGAAAAGACTAGTGCCATTTCCACTGTCTCTGTGACTTAGCTTCTTGTTTATGGATCAAGGTGTAAGCACTCAGGTGTTCCTTCATTGCAACATTATGGACCCCAACCCTCTGAAACTGTAAGCCAAATTAAACACTTTCCTTTATAAGTTGGCTTAGTCATGGTGTTTTACCATAGCAACAGAAAAATTACTAGACACCAATTGAATGTATCCACCATTTACTGCATCCTGCTACATATGTGGAGTATAAAACAAGCATGCTCTTTGGGAAGCCCTACTTTTGAGAAAGAAAGACCCAAGAGATTAATACACAGAAATGAAGACTGAGAAGATGAAAGAGAATTAATGTCATAGCAGAGCAGAATAAAGTACACCAAGAGGTTATATACATTTTTAAGGCAAGAAATATCCTTATGCATGGTTCCATCATTCAGTAGACTCAAGGTTATGAAAGTGCCACAAAATAAGATGGAAATAAAATGTGTTAGAGAAGAATATGCTCATTTGAAAACTATGAAATACATTCTGCTCCACCCACCCATCTCCTCAGTGCCTCTAAACTCTCTACTCTTATTTTACTTTTCTTTAATTATGACTGTTAGTTGTATACATTTGCTGCTTATATGTATGTATTTTTAGGGCTGCATATAGGTATAGATTCGTTTCTTGCATGTGTGTGTTCTTAGGGCTAACCACTTGGGATTGGATAACCAATTTGAGGGCCAATCTATCAACAGTTATAAACTGCCTGTAGCTCTTGATCTAGATGTGAGGACTTGAGAAACTATGCCCATTCAAGTTGGCATATCAACTGTTTTTGTCATTGTTCAGGTTTGTTTAGGCTACCACATTGATGAGATTTCATGGATGGAACTTCCCTGTCTTATATAGGAGGCACCATCATCTGGTCCTCTAGCTCTTACAATCTTTCTTCACTCTCTTCTGAGAGGTTCCCTGAGCCTTGGGTATAAATGCTGTGTTGTATGTATGTATGTATGTATGTATGTATGTATGTATGTATGTATGTATTGGGACAGATTACCCCAAAATCATTTTCCCCCCAGCATTGGACCAGTTGTAGCTTTCTGTCATGATTTCCATCTGCTGCAAAAAGAAACTTCTTTGATGAAGAGAGCTTCAATTATCTGTGGCTATGAGAATAAGTATTTAGAAATGCAATTAGAAATTATACTGGTTTAGGACTGAGGCAAAAGTAGGTACTGAGGCCTCATCAGTCATGGGCAGTTGGCTAGACTTCTAGTACCAGCCATGAATCCTCTTCTATCTAGCAGACCTAAGTCCAGTTAGATAGTTGTTAGTAATGCCTAAGATATAAGTGCTGCTACTGCACCACTTGGAGATACCCTGGCATGTCTGCTCATTGCTGTAGTATGCAGGTTTCACAGCTGGGAGCACTACTGAGTGCTTTCTTCCCTTGGCAGCTTCCATAAAATTTTATGGTATTTTGAAAGTTAGTCCTCAGGGAGGAGGCATTTGGATTAGATTATTATTCTCTAAAGTCCTGTTTGAAGTGTGTGGTGTCCTCAGCAATGAGGAATTACTGACAAATTCTGGGGAGGAAATAAAGAGCAGTAGTGATGCCCTAAGCTGAATTGGGAAGCTCTTGGACCCTCCCCAACAATTGGAGAGGAGGTTTCTCATGTCTAGAACTAGGGGTTTTATTAGATAGCCTATGGCTTTAGGAGCCTCTTTAAAAGTTAAGTGAGTTAGAAATGGTTCACCTTTATTAGAAAAAGGCACATTTACTTTCCATCTTCTATCTTTTACAATTCAATATTACCAAGTACCCACAAAGGAACATCAACTCTGTGAATACAAAACTTGTTAGCCACCACATTGGTGGAAATTACAACCCATAAATTCTATTTTCCATCAAGAACTGTGGCTCAATTACAGAAGATATTCAGCTTAGTCTTGAACTTGTTCTCTTGTATGGGCCTTCCTGAATGGGGACCATAACGCCCTGACAGCACACCCACTTAAGATGCTCAACTCATCAAAAAAACATCGGCTTCAGTCCCTCCTGTGTCTATGTGACTCACTATTTTTTTCATTTTAATACATTATCTTTAAATTTCATTGTGCATTAAAATCAGACTTGGCTGGCAGCAATGGTACATTCTTCCTAAAAGGCACTAAATATACATCAGTCATGCTTGTTAAAGCATACAGGATTACACTTTCTCCCTGATGTGAACAAGTTTTCGTGAAATGATCGCAGCTAATAGTCTGGAGCCTATGTCCACAGTTCCCAAGAAGTACGTAGTGGGAGACTGGTCAGAAAAGAACTGGTAACCCCTGTGTTCTAAGTCTCTCGAGTCAAGCAGTGTCCACCAGGCCCAACAGAGTTTCCATGTTATACTGAAATGCCCTAGCTGCTTCATGTCTCTGCACTATATTGAGGGATACAACATGTCTTCTAAAATCTTTTGGGTGCCATAGACATCGAGACCATTGTGTGAAAAGGATCAATGTATTGTGAGACGCAGTGAAACGTGACGGTCCCTAGTGCTCAGCTCTCAGTTTGTAGGCCATCCTAGGGCCCCAGCTGCACTCTCCTCAGTATTTTATTCCGATTACTACTACAGCAATGCCTGTGAGCACAGCACAGCCCCAGCCTCTCCTCTGTTGAAGTCATCCAAGAAAACATTCTGTTGGAGAAAGTAATATGCCTAAGAGGCTTGGAAGCCAAGGAAAAACAGAGACACATGCAAGACAACATATAAACCAGTGAACTTAGACTCTCAGGGAACAGTCTCCACGCTCATCAAATTGTGTATTATCTGGCAGTATAAATCAAAAATCTATCTATAGAGCAGTCACACTAAATCTTTTATTGCTAAAACAGAAGTAGTAAGGGTCAAAGAATGTGAAATCCTAGGAAACCCGGATTTTTTCCAAAGGCCATTTAATATGCTTTGGATACAGATTACTTTCTTGTCAATGGCTCTTTTGTCTGTCTTAAAACTACATCTGCACAACAACCAGGTCACCTTTAATTTCAAGTACAACACTGCCAATAAATTTAATTTAACATCATATTATCCATAATTACCATAAACAGGAGGCAGGTGTGACCCTGTTGTCATGCTTGGAAGGACTGAGGACAGAATGGGTTAGTCCTTTTGCTCAAGGCTACAGACTTTGAGCAGACTATAAGCTCAGTACGAGACACACGTTTTAACTGGCTATTAAAATATTATTGCAATCACATGCTTCTTTAAGAATTAATTCCTCTATATCAAAAGAGGTATGAACTCTATTCACTGAATAGAGCACTGTTCAACGCATCTTTAAGAGTGTATTTCAGCTCTGATTGTATTTTTCAAGAGCTCAGTGTTGAGCAGGGAACATCATCGAGGGATACTCGGAAAAGCAAGCAATCTGATGTGCAGTCCCATGAGCTCTTCACCAGGGAACTCTGTATGATCCGGAGCAAGGAAAAGGCAGAGCAAGGACTTAAAGTCTCAGCATAAATAAGCAAAGAACTGCTTGATAAAACCGCCAACAGATGATTTCTTATAGCTGCACATTAAAGGCGAGAGAGTCTCAGCAATTTTTTTTCTTTCAAAATATAATTAGGGCTATGCCCCTTCCATGGGATTCTATCTAAATAGTATGCTGCATGTCATGAAAATATTCTAGGCATCCAATGACATAATCATTTGTCTGTTTCACTGTTTAAAAGACACATTTGGGACTATGGTTAAATGACAGCACAAGGAATGTCCCTGTATTAGTCTGCTTTGTGTTGCTGCAATAGAACATCTGAGTATGGGTAATTTTATGAAGGTCAAGAACCTGGTGTTGGCATCTGGTAGAGGACTCCTCCTGCACTGTAGCATGGTGTAGGGTATCGTATGTTGACAAAATGGGTCTACTACCCCAGGACTTGTTTTTTTCTTCTTAGTATTTCCTCTTGAGACAGGGTCTCACTGTATATCTCTAGCTGGCCTGGAAGCTGCCATGTAAACTAGGCTGGCCTCAACTGCACAAAGATCTACCTACCTCTGCCTCCCTAGTGTTGGCTAGGATTAAAGGCATATGCTATCACATCTTTAATATTGTATCTTTATTTATTTGCGTGTGTGTCATTATCAGGGATCCCACAGATGAACTTTTGTGAGGACAGCGAAAGCATAGCAGTACTTTGAAGTCTAAGGCTCTGTAAGTAAAGGTGGAGCTCAGTAGAGGGGCTGAAATCAACTCAGATGCATGCAGGTCAGTTTCCCACTCTTCCTTAACAGATGGACTCTCAGAACACATGAGTGTCAGGTCTCTAGCTAACCTACCTTACAGAATGGGTAGGGTTCTCTTTCTAGCAGAGACAATGCTAAGGTCTTGCAACCTGCCTGCGTGAAACGTTCTGCTCAGCACTCCTGAATCTACAGGTCTCCCTCCATTGTTTTCTAACTTCCCTGGGAACACCTTAGGTAACATGGCAAGCTGTAGTGACCCTATGTCTTCTTTTCTTTTATTTCTTTCTCATGGAATTCCGTTTTTAAAATTTTGCTTAAAAACAAAACAAAACAAACAAACAATGCTTCAGATACAGAGGGACTTACAGCACTACCTACATTCCCATGCATTCCTGCCTTTAGGGAACAGCTCATGCCCTCCAGGAAAATGGGGTTCTAAAAGAAATGCAACCTTCTCTATGAAAGCTACTTCACCTCCTCTGGCTCAAGTGTTTGCTCATTCACAGCTCTCTTACACACCTCCCTTTGAGCAGTTCATATGCGTGTGTGTGTGTGTGTATGTGTGTGTGTGTGTGTGAGTGTGTGTGTACAAGCGAACCATAAAAGGTTATAGCCCTCTGCATTGGGGTTATAGATGTTGGTTTGGCTAGTGAATCTGAACTCTGGGCCTGAGCATTTGATATCAGCCATAATTTTTATACAATGTTCATACACTGATAGTTCCCTATCAGTTAGGGAGTGAAAATCTTATTTATCTTATTTATCCTCCATGTTTGCACAGTATTTGGGATGTAGAGGACCTTCTGTAAAAGTCTGAGTAAATGGCAGTCAATCTGTAATTTCTGACATTCTACAATTCTCTGGGACTTAGAGAGAATTCTATAATAGTCCTTACATTTTTGAGCAATATTTTTTCTTATTCCTTGAGTTAGAAATACTATAGCTCATCTTGACCTGTAATTCAGGAACCCATGTGGATGCCCACAACTGTACAAAACCTTGAAAACACTGTTTTCTTATGCATACTGTACTACTGACCTGAACTGTATACTTGACACAGCCTAGAGTCCCCTGAGAAAGAACTTCTGACAGATGTCTCAGATCAAAGGCATGTCTGGGATGACTGTCTGCATTGTTAACTGATTCAGGAGAGCCCAGTCCACTAGGCAACACACCATTCCAAGGCAGGAGGTCCTGGGCTGTATAAGAATCTAGCTAAGCATGAGACAACTGTTTTCCTAGCTGTTGCCCTGTATTTACAAAGCATAACATGTCAAGACTGCAAGTCTTTTACTTTGATAATTTTCTTGGATTATTTCAAATACCCACGATACTGAGTTCAAATATGTGTCTATGGAAAATGCCTCAGATCTCAGTACTATGGAGGCTGAGAAAGCAGAATGGGCATGCATTCAAGGCCAGCCTGAGCTACATAGTGAGATCTTGTCTCAATAAACAAACAAAAAAGGGTCAAGTTATCCTTAGCTACAAAGTGAGTTTGAAACCAGCCTGGGCTACATGAGTTCCTGTTGTTGTTGATGATGATGATAACAACAACACAACAACAATAATAGAAAAGGCAGTGTTCCACGAGCATTAGCTATTATTATATAAAAGCACTTGACAACTTCAAATTTCTGTTCTCTGAATTGACATAATCTTATTTTAAGCTAGTTTTAAAGCTTTAGGCAATATTGGATATAAGATTTCCCCTTCAGTTTTGTTCGATTTCAAATGTATTTCTCTGGTCAAGATAGCAGCAAGACAGCTTTTGGACTAAGAGCCCATTTCTGGAGTTTCTACAGCTAGAACAACTGCTGCAAGCCCACTAGACCACTGCTGGTTAGTGCAAGGATTCGGCTCAGTACAAGCTACAAAGTGTTCCTGGGAGCGGAACTGCAGAGAAGTCGTCAATGCCTAAGCTCCTGTACCTTGCTTGCACCAGTATTTCTACCACAACAGGAATTTTAGAAAGTAGTCTCCTAGACACACAGCACAAAGTATCTTTAATAACTGCACCACCATTGGTCGGAACAATAGCTGCCTAACAAAGCCAATTGCTTGAAGGTCTAGAATATAACGACACTGGGATTAGGAATATATTTTCTTCATAACCTTTCTTCTTACTTTTTACATATTCAGTGCTAGAGACTGAACTGGGGACTTCCTAAGTGGTCTTGTGCCAAGTGGGTGCACTGCTACTGAGCTATATGCCCAACCCAGCCCTTCTCTGTATTGTCTGTATCTAAGCTTGCCAATGTGAACTCCAAAATCCTTTTAATGCATTTGCTTCTGCCACGTGTTTATTTACTATAGGTGCTAAGTATCAGATACAAACTGCTTAAACAAAAAGATGTAATCTATTTATGCATCACATAGAGATCTTTGATAAGAAGGCAATAACTTATCTTAGAGTAAGGAAGGAACCAAGAAGAAAAAACACTACTGTGAGCTTGTTATTGCATTTCTGGCTGTTCATTCTTTCTTCTGTAAGGAGGGAGCTGCAAAGAGGCTGTAAAAGTAAAAAGAGAGAACTTTTTTTTTTTCTAGCATAGGAGGCAATGGAATCTAGCCATCATTTCTTTGTCTGATTCCTTAAATGGGATGAGAGAAAGAGAGAGAATTAAAGGAGAGCAGGATGAATACCCACTGTGATTATTTCCTCCTTCGACCTCTTCAGCTGCTATTTCCTACACCACCTGTCCTACTCCCGACCTCATATCAATACAGCAATAACAATGTATAACAAAAGGAATGGTTCAAAACACCTGAATCTCCACAGTTTTATGTCTCCCTGTGAGCTGAGAAGAAACAGATCAGAAAATAATGACCAAACTCAATATTCTCGTTGAATATAGTTTGCAATAAGTTTCTAGGAATGATGAAAGAAATGAAAGCAACACACAATAGGATTAAAAACATGATAAAAACATTTGACAAATAAAAATCATTGCAAAATATGTTAACATTTCGAATAAAAGCAGGCATTATCTGATTAATTGACAGGCTAATAACAGAGGCAATAAAATGCTCTGGTGAATTTTGAGAAGGAAATTTTGGAATGGCTAGTAAAAAGTTATCGAGTCCATTTCCACTGCAGTCACAATATCAAAGTATGCACTAAGCCTGGGTGCCCATTAACATGTGAGTGGATAAAGACCATGTAGAAATATAGACACAGGAGAGTTTTATTCAACTATAAAGAAGAGTGAAATCATGTTGTTTGTAAGAAGATGGCCAGAACTGGAGACTGTCACGTAAAGTGAGACAAACCAGACACAAAAGACGAGGATCACATGTTTCCTTTCTTCTGCGGAATTTGGTGGGAGTTTGTAGGAGTAGAGGGGGTGGGTGGCAGGGTAGAGAGTAGAGCAGTGAATATGTAAGTATACTGCATGGAAGTGTCATATGCAAGAAGGGCCATGGCAGTAGCAGAGGGATACTAAAGAGAACAGCAGTAGAGAGGTGATTTAAAAGGGAGGGAGGCTTTAACTGGGGAGAGAGAAAAAGGTCTATATAGCAGGATGTGGGGAGGAATAATAACAAAGATATTTGAAAAAGCCCTAAGAAATCATATCATTTTATATTTAGCAAAAATAAATTATTAATATATTCATGTGTGTGTGTATATATATATATATACACCTACACGCACACATATATGGTTAAAAATAAGATTGTGCCACTTGGGCTGGTAATACCACAGACTATGTAACGAAAGCCTTCATACCAGGCATGAGAACCCTTATTTTCAGTTGTTGGTCAGGGAAGTCCAAGAAACTCAAAAACAAACAAACAAAACAAAACAAAAAACAGGCTATTACCGTTGCCCTTTGTTGGCCCCAGAATTGGCGGTTAGTTTCTACTGCTGAGAATACCACACACTGCAGATAGAACTTGGGAAAATGGAACTGGATCCGATCCAAATGCCTTCTCTCTGAGGACGAGCTTTCATAATACTATAAAGTCTATGCACACTGCCAAAAGAAGAAAACATTCAATAGTCCTGTCCAGCTGTGAAGCCTAGGAACCACAACAATGAGCAGGCATGGCAAGATTCTCCAAAGGTGCAAAGGTAGCATTTTATCTTGGTGATAAGCAGTAACTGTCTACTTGGAAAGTAGTCTGTTAAACAGAAGGCCTGTACTGAAAACTTAGCCAACCTGTAGTTGGTAGGGCCATAGATCTCAAAGAAGAGCCTATTACTGTCATATCCCTAAACTAGTATAATTTCCAAATGCTTATCCTTACTTTGATAGGTTAGTATAGTTCTTGGACCTTATCTAAGAACGTTCTTTCCACAGCAGACTGACGGAGACCATTATAGAAAACTACAACTAGACAAAATGCAGAAAACAACTGACTGTCGGGAGCCCAGCCACAGTCTATACAGCTGCAACGCAATCCTCACACCAAAGGCTCAGGGAACATCGCAGAAGTGAACGGAGAAAGATGAAAAGCCCCAGAGGACCTGGAAAGATTCAGTCTTCTATATAAGGCAGGAAAGCTGTACTTGTGAAATCTCAACAATATGGTAGACTAGTAAGACTTGAACAATGACAATAGCAGATGGCACGCCCGCATATAACAGGGAGATTACATGGGGTCTTATCCCTAGATGAAGAGCTAAATCTGCTGAGCAAGGGAGAATGAGTCTTTCCCAGAGGTGAGTACCCTAAATGGTTATCCAACATCAAGTGGTTACCCCTAAAACACACACACACACACACACACACACACACACACACACACACACACACACACAAGCAACCTTAAATGGGCTCAGCGGGTTATACTTATTTTTTTCTCTTTCTCCCCACTTCCATACATACACACGTGCCTGTAACAACAACAATAATAAAGAATAAAAAGCCATAAATTTGAAAGAGATGGTTTAGAGGCAAAAGAAGCAAATTATGTAATGAATGATATTTTAGTCTTAAAAAAGTAAAAATGATATGGAAATGCTGAAAATTACCTGTGGTTTTTTTAAAACTGAATTTTAAAAATGGGATTTGAAGAACTGGTTAAGTTCAGACAAGTGGATGAAGGGCAGGAAGGAAGCGACAAGGGAAGAAGATGAGCTACTTTGAGAGGACCAGATGGTTATAGAAGGTCTGCTCAGCCATCCCAAGGAGGCTAGACATTCTCTATTTTGCTTTCATTTTGGGACAGGATCTCAATTCATGGCCCAGACTGACCTGGAATTCACTATGGGGCTCAGGTCAGCTCCTAGAGCAAAGTGACGCACTTCTTGTATTACATAAGTGCTGGGATGACAAGGCTTGAGTCACCATACTAGACTGGGCATTCTCCTTGAGTCCACTCTTGCCCCAGGTCTGTATCACAAACTTCCAGTAAATATTAATATGTTCCCATCTCTCAGAATTGGGCATCGGGATGATGAGGCTCAGACCATTGAAAAGACTTGTTAGTGGAGGAATCTAAATTCAACCATGCACTCTGTCCTAACGGCAGTGGGTACATAGGAGTTTCTTAAAGGGAAGGGGAAAGCTAAAGATTTAGTGTTGTATGAATATAGCCAACTGGTATCAGGAGACTGTGTTCAACAAAACTATCCAGAAGTGGTTCCACTGAGGGCCTCAGGAATGATGGAGAATGTTTATACAACTGAGAGAGGCGTGGAGGGCCATGACCTAGTGCAGTCACTTGAAGTAATAGCTTGACAGGCAACTCCCTGGATTGGCCTTCTTCTCTGTCACTACATGTGTCAGGTCTGCTTCTGCACGGCTGAAAAATAAAGCAGGAATGGTTTACTACAGAGGAATGGAAGTCACCATTCTGAAGAAAGGAGGTGAGCCACCTAAGATTGGGATGTAGAATACTCAATGATAGCACAGCAGGATGATGGGATGCTGCAGACAGGGAAGCACAGCAAAGTGACTGCATGAGGGTCTCAGGAGAGTCATTGGAACGGAGGCAGGTACTCGATATCATCAGCCAGTAAGAGAGCAAATAAAAGCTCCAGGATGGAACAAAGTTTTCCGTGGCTCTAGTCTAGCAGTGGTCTAGCTAGATCACACATTAAATTGGATGATCTTGAGTTAGTTCATTATCACATGGGAGCGTGTGTCTTATTTATGTACATCTTACTTATTATTATATGTTAAGATATGTTCACATTATATAGCTATTGTTCTCCATTTAATCCCGGAATAATCTCTAAATCCTTCCTATGTCTTTTTCTACTAGTTCATATGCCAGCTTTTAGCTGTTTCTGAGTTTGTCTCCTATTGGCTTTAATGGCATCCCACACCCAATTACCATTCAAGACTTTAATCACATACTATCATCTTTAACCTGCTCTTCCCCAAAAGGCCCATTAATCAATTATTAAGTTGGCTATTCAAAGGGGAAATAAAACAGACCTTTTGGAGGATTGATGGCCATAGTCCCTAAAATGAAACCAATGTTAGCAGAGCTAAACTATATGGCCGACTAGGCAAAGTAGGGGACTCTGGAGGTCACCACTCAAGAGTATCAGAGCTCTGCAGTCCTACAGTAGACTCAGTGGGCATGACACGCTCCTACTGTCCTTTTCCCATCTTGAGATGTACAATGGGAACAAACATACTAAAACAACTAGCAAAATCCTATCACTGGTGAAAATATGAATGCTTTCTTGTAATCTAACAATTTCTACAATATATATTGACTATATATGTATGTATATGTAACTATAAATATTTATGTGTATATAGTTATATGACTATAAATATATATGCATACATATTATTTCTGAGGTTGATGTTTTGTAGCTTGAAGCTATTAAAATTAAATTATACCAATCATGGACAAAATTAACCATTTGATTAGACAGATTTTAAGCTTTACCATGCATTTGTTCTTCTATACAACTTGACTCTGATATCAGTGCATAGAAACAGGGAGTCAGCTTACTGAACAGACCCTTTATTTATGTGATGCATGCCACTACACTTTCCTCTCTCATACATTCCTCTGGCCCAGAGCAGGGAATTTTCTCCTTGCATTGGTTAACACTTTTCCTCATCTGGATAGCCTTCAACTATGTGACAACAAAGAGCTCAAGCACCGAAATAGCAGCAGCCACATATTCTCTGTATGACAGTGTAATTTCTTCTGCCTTAAGGCTGTGTCTAGCGCTGAAATCATAGACTGTTTACTTCGATCTGGTGCTACATTACACTGGGAGGGATTTAACTCTTTCTTATAAATCCACGAGGGAATTATCTCTCAGCTCTGTTTAACTTAAAATCGGAGAAGAGATTGTGCAGTTCTCTTTGCTGTTGGGCCAATCAGACCATTGATCAAACATGTGCACTCCACAGTTAATAGACAAGAGAGGATACAGTATTGTCTCTTAAAATGCACAGCAGTAACTACCAGAATGGTTGGTAGCTAATAAGAATAGGAAATTTATCTTGAAGGTTTCCTATCTGATTTAATGGCTAATTTTCTCTTCAGATATTTGTGCTGGGGTTTCAGTGCTTATATGTTGAGATTTCTGTGAAAAGAAAATTTGACTGGAGATTATATAGATATACACACACAGCTTGACTTTTTAGGAGATATTAAATCAGTACTCTATTATCCATCAAGCAAAGAAGGTCAAACAGCTTACCTGCATTCTCCATCTTGCCCAACTCACACACCAACCACTGAGACATGTCTCCTGTTTAGTCTCTCCATTCTCATTTGGAATTCTATCATCTTGACTCCTAAAGCCTCTTGTTTGGACCCTTAGAAGGGCCAACCAATTCACACTGCTTCTGATGTCTTCCTTCATAAGAGCCTTTCATAATCTGAACATAACACTGCAATTATATTTACACGACTTCTACAAAGCCCATGACAGAGACTTATGGACGTATCCCAATGCCTGATATAATTCAGGCATCCAATAAATACTTACTGAAGAAGCCAATTCTCCATTAACGGAAGTGTCACTATCATTATTGAGAATTTCCTATGTCATACACAGTGAATTGTCTAGTAGTTGCTAGATTACTAATTAGTTATGTTATTGTCAATAAATTCACACATACGCACATACACAGGAAGTAGGTGGTTCTATTTTATTTATTCTCATTTTAAGAATGAACAAAATGAGTCCTCTATGATTATATAGAGTTAACAAAGTCACAAGACTAAGGATGTTAGAGTTTGAAGTCTAAGTTATTACTTTTGCTTGTTTGTTTGTTTGTTTTTACTTTAGATTGAATCCTGCAATACAGCCCAGACTGGCCATAATGTTTTTGTCTTTCTGTTTCTGCTTTCAAACTGCTGGTATTATAGTTGGGCACCAACTTGTAAGGCTTTGAGTTTAAAATTCAAAATAAACCTTTGTACCGACAATAGAAAGCTCTTTTTTTTTTCATGCTCTGTTACTTTAACAATTTAACTACACAGTTAATGTACACAAAAGAATACATGTAGCCCATACAAATTACAGAGCCTAAAATAGCAAGCATCCCAATTAAATAGGGAAAAAAGACAAAAAGGTTTGAACATAAACCTCATCAAACAGGCAGCTAGCACAGTACCTGGTGCCTAGCACCATTTGGCATAAAAGACTTCCAAATTAAAATTAGAAATATGACTACATATCTACTAAAAAAGCTAAAATCCACAAGACCAGTGATGCTGCCGCTGGAGGAATGGTGGGTGCACTACTTTGAGACAGGAGCTTGCCAGCTTTTTCTTCCTTCCTTCCTTCCTTTCTTTTTTTTTTTTTCTTGGTACAGGATTTTGCAATCAACCTTAGCCTGGCTTGGAATTTACTGTGTACCCCAGGCTAGCTGAAGCTTCTGCGTCTTTCTCCTGGGTATACAAAAATGTATGGGCACCATACCAACCCTATGATGGCAGCTTCTTTTAAAATAAATACTATTTCAGCATGTGACCCAGCATCGGCACTTACTAAACTGTCAGGAAATTTTATGTTCATACAAAACCCTGTATACAAATGTTCAGAGCAACTTTATAATGAATTGTAAGAAGGGTATTGGAGAGATGACTCAGTGGTTAAGACCTGGGTTTAATTCCCAGCACCTACATGGTGGCTCACAACCATCTGTAACTTCAGTCCTGGAGGATCCAATGCCATCTTCTGGCCTCCACAGGAAACATGCCTGCATGTGATATACAGCCATACATGCACACACATGCAGGAAAACGACGCATACACAACAGAATAATAACAATTAAAGATGACTGTAAAAAAAGCCAGAAACATTCAAGATGTCTTCAGTAGAAGAACTCACTGCACAGTAGCATAAACATTAAAATATCCTTCAATGCTAAAAAGAAACGATCTACCAAATCATAAAAAGACATGTGTACACCTTCAAGACATATGCTTAAGACTCCATAATATCTGAAAAGGCTACAAGATGAAGAATTCCTGTATATTACATTCTGAAAAAAATAAAAAAAGAAGCAATACAGGTCAATGGTTTACATGGATATAGCATGGGAAAACTGAGTAAGTTAAAAGCTACATTTGCTTTTTATTTGTTTGTTAGATTTTCTGGGAGATAGGGCCTTGCATGAAGCTCTGGCTAGCTGTCCTGGAACTCACTATGTAGACCAGGCTATCCTAGAATTTATGACAAACTTCCTGTGACTCTCTTACTTAAGAAGAAAGATTATAAATGTGTGCTATAATGCCCAGCTCATCATGGAAGACATTTTAGGAAAATGGATGTGAAACTATTTTCTTATAAAAGTATACGTAAGACTCTAAGAACTTATTAGAACGTACAGAAAACCATGTAGCACAAAGATTAAACATGGATTCATGAATACTTTATAAAGAAATGACAGTTAGTGGAATCTTAGCACGGAAAGCAGAAAGTGACAAAAAAAAGTCCAAATGTAATAGAACACGTAAAACAAACCACCAAATGGTTTGAGAGGAAGAAGGGCTGGCCTGTGTCTCTGGGAAAGCTGTTTGTAAGACTAAAGAAAAGGGAACTAGATTTAATTTTTTTCCCTTAGAGACTATTATGGATTAGTGTGTGTATGCATATATATATATATGATAATATATTAGTTTATATATCATATTAGTATAAAATATTAAATAATTAGTATATAAGAACATACTAACATATTAGTATATTATAGCACATATAGTATATTAGTATATGTTATATACTAATTATATATTATATTAATACATATACTAACATATTATAATATATAATATATTACATACTATATATAATAGTATATGATATACTAATATATAATATACTAACATATACTAATACATACTGATGCATACTATATGTACTACATATTAGTACATATGCTAATAAAATCATAACATATAATAATATTAGTTATTATTAATTATAAAGTGCTGATCATAACTAATAGTAATACTTGATATATGATATTTTAGTGTATATAACATAAAACAGATAAAATATATATTAGTTATAATAACTAAAATATACACTCTATGTGAGCATATTAAAACTGAACACTAATATGAATAGAGGGTGGATGGCAGAAGCCAGGGTTCTCAGCGCTAGAATGAGAAGCCACAGATAAGTAAGGTATAAGGCTGGCATGATCCTTATGAGAATAAATCAGAGTTGAAGACATCAGTATGAACTTGAATTGGTCTACTATAAATACAGAGGATTGCATATGAAAATATTTATAAAAAACATAATCCATATGTATATATGGATTACAGACACATCTATATATCTTTGCTCTGTCAGCTGAAAGGGCCTAGAAGCAACAATATCTCAGTAGCAATGAATGTACTGAGCACCGAGATCATGGTTTCTAATTCTGCTGTCCAATGAAGGAATCCAGGGCTTTTTTTGAGAAATACCTGATGTTAAGACTAAAGATGATTCAAGGATTAAACAAAATGAATGTGGAACATTTTGCAATGTCAGAGAGTTTGGAACTATAAAACCAAAACCAAACAACCCCAAACACAAAAAATACAACCCCACAAAAATGATGACACATTCAAGGGACACAGAAGCCAAATAGAAGGAAGTTTCATGAATGAAACTAAAATCATTGAGCACAAAATAATGCGGTCTAGGATTACAGCCCAAGGTATAAAACAAATGTACAGGAACTTCGACTGGTGTACCACCACCATCACCACCACCGCCAGCAACAACCAACACCATTCAGGAGTCCAATCTACCAAGGAAGAGAGGTTCCAATAGTCCATGTAGACACTGTGCCCTTAAGGAGGTTGAGCATGGCTCACTGTACTTTGTAAACACAGCTGTGCATACCCAACTCCCTTCCACAGACTAGTGTGTAAGGGAAGAAAAAGCCTAACATCCTGTTGAAAAACACTACCTAGTCCATGGTTCTGAGTACATACCAGCAGTCACTGGTCATGCTATTGTGCTATATTAAGATGCGGGATATCTGGGATCTTCTCTGTCAATCTAATCAGGAAAAAAAAATTAGAAAGAAACTCTAGGGTGAAACAATCTAACAAAATACCTGAGTAATACCCCTTGAATCTGTCAAGGTTGTTCATGGGAATCTGTCACAGATGAGAAGAGATTAAGGAGACACAAATATTAAATCTGAGAGGGTATTGATTTTCTATCAAATCCTGAAACAGAAAAAGGCAGTAGGTAAAAACAAAGAAAATCTGAATACAGTAATTCCATAATTGTAACAAATACCTCCTCATTACCAATACTGGACACTTTGAATGTGCTACACAGAACACATGGTACTCTCTTCACAATTCTGTATACTTACATCATTCTAAAACACAAGGTCTAAATAACCACAGATTGGGAACATGCCACCTAATTAAGAATAACAAAAGCAGTTGTGGAGGTAACATGCTCCTTTGATCCCACTGATATGAAGCAGAGGCAGGTGGTTCACACACTGAGTTCCAGGCCAGCCACGGTTATAGAGATGCCACCTCAAACATACCCAGTGCCCCCAGGAACTACAACAATTTGCTGCAGCTTGCAGCATCTGTCTTCTGGCTCCATGCCACATCCTTCTTCCTGCCTGCCTCCTCGCCATCCTACCCAAAAAGTATTCACCTGAATGTTATAAATATCATTTTTCCTTGGTTCTGTATTGTTTAGATAAACATGAAGAATGGTTGTTTTTATTCTTTATGAAAGTATTGTCCCTTATCTGTCCTGAGAGAATTGGAGCAGAGGGATACTGACAAAGTTTATCTTTGTACTCTGCGTAACGAACAAAACGTGGAAACAAACATCCCAGAACAGATACATAGGCAAGGAAATAATAATAAATACTATACTTACATAATGAAACATTGTATAAAAGTAAAATATTTATTATATTTAACATTATGAATGCATTTTAGAATCAGAATACTTGACGATAAAATAGAAATTTTTAATTTAATATAGTAGACTCTTTAGCAAATGTCCAGAAAGAACTTTAAATTTTACAGTTTGATCTCCAAATTTCTCATTGTTACCTAAACATGCTAATCCTTTTCATTCAACTGCATTTTAAAAAATGAAAAAAAAGTACCATATAGTTCACACACTACACAATCTGCCCATTAAAATATGTAGCTCAACAGATGTTACTCAACTCACACTTATAACCAAGTTTAGAATATTTTCATGATACCACAGAGAAATCACACTTATTAGCAGTTAAAGGGGATTCTGACCAATTGTCAGCCTTCCACAGCCCTAGGCAACCAGGGACTTAATTTTTGTTTCTCTGGATTTTTCTGTTCTGGACACTTATGGAATCCTATGGTCAATTGCAAATGGCTTCGTCTGCTTTACGTGTGTCTCAAGCTCATCCACACTATGTCAGTCCTGTGTTTCTTTCCACTGCCACATATCTCTGTGTGGATATACTTGTCTGCAGTTTCTTTTTTCATTGCTTCATTTTTCTTGATCCTTGCTTCCAATCTCCTATTCATCCCTCAATACCCATATCAGAGATTACTTCCTCAATTCCCAGGGTTCTCTGTTTCACCATTATTATACCATTCATGACATGTTACTGAAATCTATGTTCACCTCCCCTTCTGCACCCACTAGTGAGCAGTCTCCAGGCTTTGGTCATTTTCAAGTTTGTGATAATCAACAGAATGTCACTGGCTAGTCACAGAAAGTGTCACATTAGTAAATGAGCAGGTTCTTCTCATATTTTCCACCTGTACACTTTTCCCATCAAGGGAGTTATGTGACCGTCTACAAATAGTGAAAAAAAAAACTGTAGTGTTGTTTCCAATTCTGAGTTTACATATATGTACAAGTAACCTTGGCATTGGCAAGTTGCTTAACTGCTCTGTCTCACTTGAGATGAGAGAACAACAGGACACCGGTTAGGTAATTAATTTTATGTTTGTTTACAAAAAGATGTAAAGTGGGCATAGTGGCTCATACTTATAATGTCAGCACTTCGAATACCGAGGCCTCACAATTGCCATGAGTTCAAGCCAGTCTGTGAGTTCCAGTCCAGCTGGGACTACAGAGAAAAACACTGTCGATGATGATGATGATGATAAAACAGTAAAGGCCATAAACAGAAAGATGGATCAGAGGGCAGAAATCTGAAGGAACACCTGACTCACATCCTTCATTTTGCTTAACACACAGACATTCTACATGTTAAATTTCAACCCATGAGTGCTCAGCTCAGAGTAAGCATGTTGATCTCCTTAAATATTTATCATTTCTTTGTAGTGAGTTCACAATCCTTTCTAAGGTCATTTGAGACAACTCAATATAAAAATGTTATCTACAGTCATCCCATTTAACCTTTCATTTTACAAATGATTTTCCAGATACTGTGCTGTAAATATCATGCATTGTACAGCACTATACACTTGGTTCTGAATCATAGTCCCTGCCTCCTACTAGTGGGACACCTTTGGACACAACTCTATTTCAATCCCCTTGGCGTCGAGGGCGATAGTAAGCTCATGGTAAAGATCTAAAACTGTGAACTGCTTTTCATGCTGATGGGAAGAATAATGAACAAGCACACAGACATATGCCTTAATACATGAAGTAACAGACACATACCAAATGATGCAATCTGATGGGAAACTTAAAAAAAAAAAAAAAAAGAAATGCATAACTCGACTCTCCCAAAAAGCAAGAGACATCATTTTTCAAAGGCTAGTGAACCTCAGGAGTGGTTATTTCCAGTTAGTGTGAGGTAGAAACAGGGTGTTATAAGTATTATTGGGTGAAATACCATGAATCTAAAAGGAAAGCAAGGATGGCTTACTGTCCATGTCCTTCTCCAGATACTACTACATTGGACTTCACAGTCCTCCCTGTCTGATTCTCCTGGAGCAAATCCCAAGGAAACACATGTTTTCTCTGTGGTTCCTAAAAATCTATCCACAGTTCCCTTTTGAAAACAAGACCCACTAAGCTGGAACCACATTGAAATGTGACAAAGAGGAATTAGTAGAGGACTATGCGAAGGCATTAAAGGAACGGTATATATTTCTGCATTAAGTACTTGTGGTGGGCATCAGGTGGTTTGTATTTCATCTTTTTTGTTTGTTTGTTTTTGATGTTTTGAGACAGGGTTTCTCTATGCTGCTCTGGCAGTCCAGGCTGGCCTTCAACTCACAAAGAACTGCCTGCCCCTGCCTCCCAAGTGCCAGAATTAAAGGCCTGGGTCATCAACTGCTTGGTTTTTTCAAATTTTACATTCAATATATGTATGTGTGCATGCTTATATAATGTACACCTGATATGAATGGGACAGGAGAGCAATTAAAAAAGGAATATCATATGATTATAATGTAGCATCTAAAATAGGAATACATTGCCTCACTGTGTAACTTTTTAAAGGGTCTATGCTAGTTATTTGGCTCCTCGTATTGAGTTACATGGTTCTCTATAGAGTGTGTGTTTGGTAGACAATTTAATGCAATTTATTTGGGGTTATGGCAATTTAATGCTTGTCCTTACTCTAGCCCAAATAACAGAAGAACTTACAAAGTTGCTTTTCAAGCTGAGATTTCAGGAATAAAGGTTAAACGCAAAATATTTTGGACCTGTGATGATGGTGACTATCAATATTAGCAACTGATACCCTCAAGTCAGGTTTTACATCAGGAAAAAAAAATCTAATAAGAAGGCTAATGGTTAATAAAGGGAGTTAACACAGAAAAGGAACTAGGTCCAGTAATGAGAATGGGGAAGTTCACATTTCTTCCCCAGGGAACACCATGGCCACAGGAACATGAGCTTCACTAGAGTCCAGGCCCTCTAGAAGCAGCTTCATGAACTAGCTCTGCCCACGGGTCCTGTCTTCCCTTGTAAAAGCCTCCCAGTGCAATCTACTCTCCTCAGCTCTCACAGAAACACAGTCAAAGCATTTTGCATAACTTCAAAAAGAAAGTTCTCATATAGAAAACCTAAGATTGTAGAAATTAAAACCACCACTACCAACAAACTAAGCTAAAAACCAAATAGCTGATAATAAGTATGCCCAGTGTGGGCAATTCATAGGAGTGTAGTGTGTCAAATGAGTGCAACTGGCAATGTCTGCAAGGGCCGGGGAGGGGCTGGCGTGTCTGAGGCTTGACAGACATTCCCTGGGAAATACGAGGATTCTGTAGTTGGTTTCCACAGTGTTGCCAAACTATTGGGAAACACATGGCAGACCTGGAGAAGACAATGAGTTTCCTGTGTTCACCATACCCACACTCTCTGGAGCATCAGACAGCAGTCCGGCCCCACAGGCTGAGAGGTCAGATGCAGGGGGCGCTGGGAAGGGCAGTTTTCCCACTGGGTACAGTCAGGACCAGAGGGGAACATATCCTGTTGTAACTGCTTTTTCTACTGGTTCTGGGGCAGAGGGGCTCTGATGCGTAAGAACAAACTCCAAACTCAGTACCGTGAACTCATGTCTCCTGGTGTTTCACTTGCAACTGTCTAAACGAGTTAGAACAACTCATTATTTTTTCACCCAAAGGGCTTGCCTGCTACTTCTTGTTTTTATCTCAATTAATTTTATATCTGCTGGACTAACACAAATTACCATTTCCATGTCTTGCACTTTTGATTTAAAAATAAAGCTAATTTGGGAGGTGTTTAAAGCTTTATTAATATTTATACGGCCATTAGAGGTGGCGATGTTAGCAAGCTTCTCTTTAAATTAGCATTTCTCCTTTCACTGCTCTCCTTAGGCTGTGACATTCTCCTTCTGACCACATCATTTTTAACATTTTTCTTAGGGCACAGGCGGAATTTCAGAGGGTCACAGAGAAGTTGGTTTGGGTTTTCTCACCACTTATCTTGCTCAGTCTGTGGAATGAGTCAGGCTTGTATAATACATTTCTTTCTCTAGACTTCTGTCAGAAAATCAGAGGTAGCACTCTGCTGCCCAAGCACAGAGGTGGTATGTGCCAACCACACACAAGACTGCTTTATTTGCTTCCCCTTGCCCAACCTGACCTTGCAGAGGGCATGTACGAAGGAAGAATGTATTTCTCTGTTATGACTAGGAAGCACACAGGAAGGGGCTTCTTTAACATGTGGAGAAGGTGACCTACCTTCCACAGTTTCCCCATCTCAAATAAACAGACCAACAGAATCAAAACAACAGTAAGCACTTTCAGGAAAATCTGGTAGGAAAGATGATCTTGAGGCATCTCACATGTAACTCGTGGGGCAAGCTGAAGGGGTTAAGCTGTGGTCAGGAAGGATGACTGGCCAAAGGGAAGACAGCAACACCGTGGGAAGCACGGAGCTACATAACCAGTGCCTCCCAATTCCTATCCCACAGCTTTCTCTTACTACTGATGTCCTCGGGCATGTGATCTGGCCACTCTGTGTTTTCTCACTGGAAAAGTAGGTGTTTTTGATCTGTTAACGGAAAACAACAACAAACCACCAATGTTGATATAATATTCTTATGGAATGGACCCTTGTTCATTTCTCTACCCTACTTTCCGGTTTCAATCCAGACATTGCATTGTGATGCTTATTCTAAGCATCACTTGTCTCAAGTTTGTGTAAACATGCCATAATTTATTCTCTGTCAATAAAATAACCAGCCACAATGCGGGAGCAATGGAGAGAACAGGGTGGGGCATCCTGGTCCAGAGGGGAGGAGAAGGAAGCAAGTGGGAGGAGTAGGAGCAGAGATGGGCAGGCCAACACTTGGAACCATGAAGATGGATGAACTGGACCTAAGATATGACTAAGAGCAAGTATAATGGGTAAAATATGAGTGGTAGGAAGTTATGCAGGCTTGGAGGTTTAGGATGGAGTAACTGTTGCCCAATATTGTGCTCTAGGTTAATCATATAAATCCTAGTCTCTGTGTGGTGATTTTGGTTATACAGCTGGTTTAGGAATAACCATTGTTTAACTCCAGATAAATCAATAATAAGTACTAATAACCCACAACACACCAAGAACTGTGCCTGGTCTATACAATAGTTACCCTTTACCATGAGGAATCATTCTAAGACCCTCAGTGTATGTCTGAAATTATGGAAAGTACTGAAACCTATATAGACTATCTTTTGAACATACATCTTGGATAAACCTTGAATTGTAACTTGCCACCATAACAAATTAATCATAACTACTAATAAGAATAACTCTTGTTAAGTAATAAAGTAGGTCATTATTAAGCAAAGTAAGGGTTATTTGATTACATGCATAACAATATCACAACATTCTACCAAATGTCTAAGATGGCTACTATATAATATTTCTTCTCTCTGTGAAAGAATACCTAACACCTAACAAAAGCAATGGAAAGAAGGAAGGGTTCAGAGAGAAAAGGAGGGAGGGAGGGAGGAGGAGAGGGGAAGGGAAGGGTGCATTGGTTCATTTTGTATATTGTCTGTTTTTGATTGTCGACTCAGTTTGACCTTATGCTCCTGCTGCTATGGACTGTACCCTCAAACAAAGCCAAAATGAACCAATGCATCCTTCCCTTCCCCTCTCCTCCTCCCCCCTTCCCTCCTTTTCTCCCGGAACCCTTCCTTCTTTCTGAGACCCTAAGCCACATTCAGGGTGGGTCTTTCTCATTTCAGTTAAAGCTCTTTGGATACACCTTCACAGACATGTCCAGAGATGTGCATGCCTCCTAAGCAATGCTATATCTAGTCATGTTGATAATGAAGTTTATGCATCAGAGCTCCTCAGTGATTAAGGGACAGGTAGCATATAAGGCAGGATATGATGGATGACTATTGTACTAGGAGATACAGTAGGCTGGTATGGGAATTTATCAGGTGATAAAGTCAAACTGGCATGTTACTTAAAACTTAAATTGTTTATTTCTGAAATTTTCCATTTGAAATTTTTGGACTGAAGCTCACCACAGGTAACTATAAAAGCAAAACTATGGCTAAATGGATGGGGGAAATTTGCTAAGTACTCAAGAAGTATTTGTTGAGTGAAAAAGTTTGATCATACTGAGTGAAACATTACATTGAATAGTAAATTTAATATAATGTACAGCAGAGCATTAGTAACTGTGATAGAACTCATAATCAAATAATTTTAAAAATCTGATAATTTAAAAGCAAAGTATAGAAATTTGGGCAGTTTTCCCCTATTGCTATTAAAAATTGAAGATACTTTCAGTTTGTTTAACATAAAGGGAAATATTTCTATCATGGCCAGTGGTAACTTATTTAGCATGAGAGCTCAGGTTCACCTGGTGTCTTTCATGTATGAACCAAAGCCAAGCTGACCACATGCATCCACTAGTTAGACCAGACTCCTGAGCATTTAAAATGTGGCCAAGTTCCAAATGGGACATGCCGAAAGCCTAAGACATGTGTGTCATCTCAGGGCCTTCAATTGAGAAAAAGCCCATAAACAGCCCAGTAATTCTTAACTATAGCTAATGCAAAAGTTATAGAATTCGGAAATACTCAGTTAAAGTGCAATTAAAATTCTGCTTATTTTAATGTGGTTATTAAAAAATTTAAATGAACAGTATGGCTCCCATTTTGGCGCCTGCATAATATTTGGACAGCGCTGGGTAAAATCAGCAAGGAATATGAGTCAATGTTTTACTGTTTCTAGTAGCTAGTATCAGTGAAATGATTTCTCTGCTGGGTGTCTTAAATACATGACTTCTAGCATAGCAGTATGCCTATCATCTGTATCTCCTTCTTATCGGAACAAGGATAACCTCCAAAGCCGGCAGTGGCAGGAACGCACTCGCATCTGTGTGGTTTCAAAGCCTGAATGTCTTCTCCTGTACAGAGACGACATGGAATGCAAGGCTAGGAGGTGAAAGGGGCTCTGTGTGAGCTAAGGGGACCTGGCACTTCTTGACAGTGTACTTGGCCATTCATGTTTTATACCGTCTCACAAGAAGCCCGAGCTTCCATCTGCTAGCAGAACAGGCAGAAAGGCAATTTAGTCAACACAGAATATAACCTAAAAGAAGAAGAAAAAAAA
>CM053750.1:17939792-17972678 GCA_028658305.1 Pachyuromys duprasi | reverse complement strand
GTCAATAGTGCTGAGACCGAGAACTCCTTATATTAGGGTCAGTTATACAAGTTATGACCTTAATATACATGTTACAATGGTGATTTATTTTTTTTATCTTAAAATGCAAAGAATAAAATAAAAATAGAAAAGCTATTACTAAAAACACAGAAACAGAAACGGAAGCTACATACTTTACGTTCTATTTTCTTGGTCTTGCTCTGTGAAGTTCCTTTTAATATTACTTTCTAAGTTATTTGAAGAAAATTCTCACAAATACATATTGTACATTGAGCATGTTCCTCCCTGTGCCCTCAGGCCCATTGTCCTTGTGCTCTCTTGATAGTTCTACTGTCTTTCATGTCACAGACACATGGGACTTCAGGTTTTCATAGAAAATCCAAAACTACAAATGCGAGAAACACACAACAACCGTCTCTCTAGGACTGGCTTAATTCACTTAACACGAGTCTATCCACATATAAAGTAAGGTGCTGTTGTTTTTGCTTTAATCTAAATAGATTTATTGAACACAAGGTCTTCCTAACATCTGCAATATCCTCACATAGACTTTTCCCACCCAGGGAGAGGAACTGGGTGATGGAGGCTAACTTGTTATCAGGAGGATAGCTAGCTCCTTCTGAAAACTTGGATGCACTGCAAACTCTACCCTAAAGGGATCTATGCAAATGACATGGAGATAGAAACTTGGCCCCATTTGCTCAGCCTCCTTGCTGGTGGGATGAGTGAGTTGACACTGGACAGGAAACTGGCACGTCCTTCACTGTTAGGGCAGCATTTGTTAAACATCAAAATATTTGTCTCTTTCCTCTGAGTGAGTTGTGCTTCCTGGCTGTTACTATTACCAAGACTGGCAATATATGCTTATATTTGCACTGCATTTTAGGGGGGGGGAACCCAACCCTTCTTTTTTCTTAGCAATTTTTTTCAGTGATTACATCACAGTCAAGAAAAACACAGTGATAAAGCTTTCACTAGTGAAAATTCTGTTTGAGAGCTGCGTGTTCTGTGAAGCTTCTGAACGACGTGCATTAACACGTCATCCGACTGCACACCTCACAAAGGCAGCTGCCACGTGGTGCTCTGCAGGCAGCGCCATGTTTCTACACTATGTTTACACACCCATTTCCTTTAGCTCATTCAATTACACCTAAAAAAGAATTTTAGAATAAAAACATCTGCAAGGCATACCTATGCAAATGAATTTCCTTACACAGCAATAAGGTCCAGTCACTCTGTAGCAAATGCTTGTGCTATATATTATGTGAACAAAGACATTTCAGGGGCTCTCACTGAGTACAACCCACTTTTCTTCATGGAGCATCACCAGTCTTTGTACCTCCAGTCAGCAGCACACTCTGCCTGGCGAGAGGTGCACGCCGGCTGACTGAGTGGGCAGACAGAGAACTACACCACAGCTACCCACGCCTGTGCTGTTCCTCCGGTCACTAAAACTCAGCAGCTGCTAGGCTTTTGCATGTCACACATTCTGCCTCTGCAAGAACTTATTACTTGGTGTTCTAATTGATCTAGTCTACAAAAACATCAGCACTTCAAGGGTCAAGACACTCTGTTTTATGACCCCATCTTTAACATGGGGCTAGATGATGGAGAAAGGGTGGCACAGGGGGCTTGTCTATGTACACACGGCTGAACTGTAGAGGCGCTGGGAAAATGACTCAGGGATGGAGTGCTGCACAAGCATAAGGCTCTGGACTCAGATCCCAGCATGCACGTGGGAGTGTTGGAAGGACCCTTCTGCTTGAGGTTGCAGTCCTCCCAGTCCCAATAACCATTCTGAGCTCGGCCTTAAGGTGCAGAGCCCCCTTCCCCAGAAGGGCCTCCTGCTCTCTGCCTTACTGTATCTGGAGAGTGCGTCTAGACATAGACGCCCCTAATCACACTTGATATATGGCCTTTACACAGCTCCCTGCTGGCTCTCCCTGTGCCTATATGATAATTACGTACTAAGTTTCCATTCACATGATAGGAGCGTGCTGTCTGATGCAAATCAAGCATCCTTGAAGTGCCTAGTCTTAACCAATTATGTACACCTATGCTTGGAGCCCCCCACCTACTCCCCAAGGAGTAGACAGCCTTTCTTCTCTGGAATTAAAGGTGAACTAGGTCCCTGAAGCAGTTCCCAGAGTGTCTGTTCTTCATACATGCTCACCGGCCTTTCCAGCCTTGTTCCTTGTCTCACGCCCCTCCTGACTTATGGACTGGTGGGAGACAGCCCCCAGCACGCCTGTAGGATCTGAACTCAGATACCCCGCACACACGTAGACTCTGGGCATGCGTGAGTGTGGGCTGAGCTGGCAGTGTTGGCACTGGGAACATGGTTACAGGGATCACTGGGGCTTGCTGGGCAGCCTGGCTCAGACAGCAAGCTCCCCACACAGTGAGAAACTTCTCTCCTCTTCAAAATAAGGCGGGAGCTAAAAGAGGAAGACACTTAAAAGTCCACCTCTAGCCTCTGTGGTCAGACCTGTGCAACCCTCCAACATGCACACACACACTCCTGTACCCACCCAAAGAGTTCGGCCAGGTCCTGAGCCCAGGTGGACTCTAACCTACACTCTTGGCATTTTGACAAATGTTAGAGAAAAGCAGGAGTGGAGGGAGAGTCTGGAAAAACATAGGAAGCACAATAAGACTCAAATGGGTACAGTTAAATGCTAAGAAGTTAAGTTATATGTAATCAAAGGGAAACAGAAAACACAATTTAAAAAATTGACCTGGACAATTTGGTATGTCTAGAAGCACTCCGTAGAGAGGGAGTTCATCTAAGATTTAAGAAAAACCAGCCAGGGCCACTTTGGCCATTTAAGATGGAACTTCTCCCTTCTGTTTGTTTCTAGGCTTCTGTGAATTGCTGTGAGAATGAATGACCACATAATGCTGTCCCAGTAGAAGGGCTCTTGTGCTAATAGGTAAGCCAGGTGATATAGATCCTGTGATAGTTAGACTGCGCCATGGACTAAATGAAGCAGATAAGATACTACAGTAAATGTGTCCCGCCTGTAATTTCCCAAAGACAATGATCTGAAATGTTACCAGGACCACAGCATCATGTCATCTACTGTAATGATACCCTGGAGAGCTTCTCTGTGTGACATGATGGTATTAGAATTATTAGAAACCAAATGGCAGAGTGATTTAGAAGTGGGCTGCGGGCTCTGTGCCTAGGTTTTCTCTCAGCTCTGTCACTGCTTAAGTAGACAATTCCACTGTTGGTACCTAAGTCAGCAGTGGTGTGTGCCTCACTGTGTCAGGGCAAAGCAGTTAAGCAGTACACAGCCCAATATATAACCCCACAACACTATTTTGACATATTTTTGTAAAATCATGGAAGTTTCTCTTGAAGATAAATGGCAACTTTAAATTTCTGAAAGTAAAAAATATGTACACTGACTAAATCTAGATGAGTCTAGTGGTTCAGGGCATTTTCATGAATTCAGAATCAATGCGGTAAGGTCATATAGACTGTGAGAACAGTGATGGCGACAGCAGTCATTAATATCTGCCTGCACGACTGGATATATGTGCATGGCTATCACATGCTACAGTTTTAGATATACAAAGAAGTAAATTTTTAATCTGAAAAAAAATTGATATCAACTTGAACATCTTCGATTTGTTCACTCATAATTTCAAACTTATAATTAAGTAAAAGGCAGGGAAATAACAGTTCGTGCTACATCAGACTTTTTTATTTTCCTTCAAATTTAAACTTGTCTTTAACTTTTCAAAACTAGACCCAAGGGGCTGCACTGAAGCAGGAAGCCCACCCACAGCTCTGTTCTACGGAAGTACGTGAAGGGAAGTGGTAACTGATTAGAGAATAGCGGCCACCGCATACTTAGTCCATTCTCCCCCCCAAACTTCCCAACCTTGAAATAGGATTATTCCTATTGTCCAGACACCTACCAGGACACTGGATTAGTTTTTATGCTATCAGAACTGAGTTTCCAGATATGTCTTCAAAATCACAGTGTAGACTGGACGGGTTGGTTACCATCAGCTGGAGCCGCTAACAGTTCCCCATCCTCGGTCCCACCATCTGTCTTCGGAGCGCTTTCTACACATGCGCTTGGCTGAACAGATTTTGAACTGGCCAAGGTCGCTGCACAGCTAAGCTGCACAGATGGGGGCAGTGGGGAAAACGTAATTGCAGCTGTGGATAAACATAAGCAAGGACACACCGTTGGCAAAGGCGCTGTCTAGACTTAACGGTGGCTCAGTGTCACTGTGTATAAAGAACAAGGACACAGTTTCAAGGTAACTGCCTCTCAAGCAGAGGAGAGTCATTGATGAAATGCCACCATCGTGTGCCAGAAATTTTTCCAGGATATTTCAATGTTGATTTTAAAACTGGGAACACAGAAATAATAAAACACATTTGCTAAAATTTCTCTAGGGAAAAAAAATGCATTCTTCAACAACAAAAACAAAAAATAATACCTGGCAATCGGCATAGTGCCATAACCCACATGAAGGTCACAAGCATGGTGTGAAAAAGGAACAGAAAGTATGAAAAGAGTAAAATGTCCTGTTCCTACATATTTACTTTGATCCATATTAACACTTCCTGTTCCTACTTCCTTTTCAGAAACAGCGTGGTTAGAAACTTGACCTTGTTATCGGTTCAACAATATTGCCTTGGGTACACATATGTCCCTGTCTATGCTGTAAGAGCACACCATCAAAATGGAGTCCTGCAGAACGTGGCACCCTCTGGCTTCCCTTGAAATACAAGGGCCTGCAGGCTTTGGATGTCAGTGTCTTTTCTGGAAACTCAACATGTCTGGTCACTGGAGTTTAAAGGCAAGCTAGAAGCACTTTGCCTGTGAGAAGCTGTTAAATTTAAAATAAGTGATAGAGTCGGTACTATTTCAAAAGACTGTTGATAAAAAAGAGCATTTAACTGTAACCACACTGAACAGACAGTTGATTATAGAAAGACATGTCAGTGCACATATGGCAGCCGGATAAATTATGCACATCTGGATTACTTTTGGCAAGAAACATAGCTAAGTGTCTAAAGCCAAGTTTAGCAATCTGTCACTAACAATATGTACATTTATTTTAAAATGTCAAGGGCTCAAAGTCATATTTTCTATTTCTTCATAAACTTTCCAGCTCTTCAGAAGACAGCAAACAGGTGACAAAACACATTGCCCAAACTGCCAAAGGCTGTATAAATAAGGGGTAATTTTGAATTTCTGGCCCCATACACAAGAAGACTCTGAGTTTGAAATGAACTCACATGCTGCTGGAGGTACCAAAATACAGATCTCAAGTAAATGCTTTAACGTTTCCTTTTAGAAACTTGAAAAATGCTTTCCTATGAAAGTGCAGGGCAGTAAACAGTATAAGCCCCTGGGAAACACAGTGGAAATGGGTTGATGAAATTGCCCTATCAAAGGAGAAGAGCAAGGCCTCTGCGATCATCTCAGATTAAGTTTTCTTTCTCCTATTGCCAATTACTGACATCATTTAAACCCCAAAGACATGTTTTCCTACTCCTAGTCCCCCTGATTAAAAGAAATGCCAAGAGACATGAAGGTAGTTCAAACTAGCAGGGACAAGAAACTTTACAGTTGAATGTATGAGTATCAGCCAGGTGGGAATGCAGCAGTACCTGTACACACAAAACTCATCTTGATTTTAGTGCTGCTTGCTAGTTATTCTAACATTCCAGACTTCTTAACAACTTGAGCAGGAATGCCAAGATAGATCATGGGGACTGGGTGTGCACCCATCATCCCAGGTGCTGCCTTCCAGTTTCGCTTGTGCTGTCAGCAGAGAGAAAAAACAGAGCAGAAGTATTTTATTTGTAGAATATTCAAACTCCTTGTCTAGCTCTCGAATTTGGCATTTACACTGATTAGCATTTTTACTACATACAAAATCTAGAGTTTAACATTTTCAAATGGTATAGGGTGGAAAAATACCATCTCTAAATCCCAAAGAACATTCGAACAACAGCCATTATAACGGATGCAGGACTGACTGAGGACCTTACACTGTAGGAGAACAGTCAGCAATGTTGACTGTGGTCATTATCATTCTTGCCCTCCTCCTCAAGTGAAAGACTGAGAGTAATATAGTGCATTGACCGCAGACTGCAAACAAAGAAGAAGAAGAAGAAGAAGAAGAAGAAGAAGAAGAAGAAGAAGAAGAAGAAGAAGAAGAAGAAGAAGAAGAAGACGGCCACGACCCAGATGGAAAGGATGACACTGTGTCTCTATCTGCTAGTGTGAAGCTTGATGCAAAAGGATGCTGAGACCTTTGGGAGCTGGAATGTGTTTTCCAGACTGGCTGGATAACAGTCCTGCTACATTGTTAGGAAAAGTCACAAAAATTAGAACCACTGGTTTCTACCATCCATCATTTCAAGGGGATTTTAGTTTAAAACCATGAAAGGTAGAAGCAATTTATTTTCTTCCCAATTTTGATCTTCTCTATTTGTCTACAGTGCTTGATTTTTAATACCACACACACACACACACACAATTGAAATAAAAGGTATATGCAAGCAGGTAGAAATCTCCACACATTGTCTGTGTTCTCTAATCCCTGTCTCTTACACGGTAAAACATGTCATGTCTGTTTCTGACACATGAGTTCCAAAAACATATATTGAGTGGATCATGAATTATGGAACAGGTGAGCATGGGAAAATCTTTTAACATCTAGCAAGTTGAAGAGAAACACTAGAAAGAAAAAAAAAAAACAAAGAGAATGATTCTCAGCACTGAATGGAGGAAAGAGAAGTCAGGCACTCAAGCACTATTCTATTATTTTAATGTACAAAGTCTCCTGGTTTGAAGAAGCCATCAGGAGACTTTGTGATCAGGATGGTCAACTCAGCATTCACAATGAACACAAAATCAGGGAAGGTACACATAGGAAGATCTGTGACTGTCATTAGACACAAGGCTACATGGGAAAGCTGATGTACACTACTTAGTAAGACAAAATGCTTCTGCCTATAGTACTACATGAAATTTTAGTTAATAATGCTTTCCCCTAACCCACCGATCATAGTTATTCAGAATTTTACTCAGTCTTTGTGTTTGCAACCTAACAGTTACTTTGCAACAAAATGAAATATGTTTCATGTGGTACTATATGATCACAACATGAACAATGTGGGTTAATTAGGTAAAGAGGGTGAGATCTAGATGCCCCCGGATGTGGACAATGACTTTGCAGGCTTGTCTTTTTTTGTTTGTTTGTGTGTTTTTACATGATCCCATTTGAAATGCCTATGAATGCCTCAAAGGGTTAGTACGAATATCTAGCACAGTGTGGGGAAAATACTGGCAGAGTGAGAAATCAGAGTGCTATAGAAGGTAACGTGTTGAGAGCTTGTTAATTCATATACATTAAAATCAAAGTCTTCAGGATAGACTCTCTTTACTTACTTTGATGAGATTTATTTTTAGTATTTTAAAATTATAGTGTGTGTGTGTGTGTGTGTGTGTCCAGGCATGTGCAAGTGAGTGTAAGTACCACAGAAGCCAGAGGAGTTGGACCCTGTAGCTAGAGGAACAGGTAGCTGTGAGCCTCAGGGCATGGGTTCTGGAAATGGAACTCCAGTCCTTTGTAAGAAAGGTATATACTTAACCACTGACTCATCTCTCCTCCCCCAAATAAACTTTGGAATGACAATACAGACAAACTGTCTTTAAGATGATCTTCGTTACAAAATTAAGTCAGAGTGAAAATAAGAATCTTGCAAACATACAATTTTAACTGGCATTTTCTCCTTTTCTAGATAGGCTCTCACTATGTTGCCCGGACTAGCCTGAAAGTTCCAGGCTCAAGTTTCTGCCTCTTGAGTAGCTGGGACTATAGGAACAGATGGTTGTGTCCAGCTACTTGTTATCTTGCTTACAATGGCAGTAAGTTCAGCAAATCTGAGGGCTTTATAGTTTTGACACTTCAAGGATAAAAGTAAACAAACTAATAAATATCATGATGTTGACTTTGTCATAAAAGATGTCTTAAAAGGCAAACTATGTATAAAACTTAATGGTGGCAGACATGACTGTGATTCCTAAAAGGATCTGTGCCATAAAAAGCCGACAACTGTGCTACTTCAAGGTGGTATATAATATAGGTCCTTCCTTTGGTAGCTGCTGAGGGAGCAGTGAATCCTAAGCTTCTCTTAAGATAACATATTCTATTGTGCCAAGGAAGTTTCAAGTCACTCCAGAGATGGTAATGCAGCACTTTCATACAGCAAGTCTCAGCAGAAAGAAAAACGGATAGTAAAGAATTGCTAATATATTGTCATTACATTCTGAAGTTCTTCAAACTCTAAATTCTTTTGAATAGAATGTAAGAGGGAAGCAATACATTCTTTAATTTGTAATGATTTTGCAATTAAGGATGTGTGCTACCAAACAAAATAACTATGGTAGGAATGTCAAGAAAACAGGAGAGAAGAGATGGCTTCAGAGAAGGGACTTAAACAGTGTCTTCTGAGGCTCAAAGGGAAAAATCCCTCAATTGGATAATTCATGACATTTGTGCAAGGAAGTCACTATACAGAGTGAACCAGAACTGCCAACTCCATGGCGGAACTTCCCAGGAAACTGAAGTCAGGAAATAGGCCCCAAAGAGCAAGGGGTCAAGTTCTGAAAAGATCTGATAGACTAGAGTATCCTAGGTCAAACACTTGGAAGAACTCACGTTGCTTCTCAAAGGAAAAACAATGTTCAAGCATTTATGCTAAACATTCCTATGAGACTCCCATGACTTAATTAATATGTAGGAGGCCTAGAAGCTATTAAAACAAAAACCAATTAAACAGATACCACTAGTAATAGGTATGTCATTTCAATTCAGACTCTCAACATTTGGTTTTCAATTGCAAACCATAGTTAACTTAGCTATCTTTTATTAGTGTTTTAGATTCTTATTTCAGGGCAAGATTGGGTAGACAGAGGGGCTTTATCATACCTTAGACTTTTAACTCTATTGCATAGGATGGTTTATAATGTATCTATGAACATTTCAGTAGTTATGGAATCTGAGAAACCAATTTCTTTCAAAAGACATAATTACTAAGGCACTATGGGAAAAATGCAAGCTAACAATGTGGCTCATGAATTATTCTAATTTGATTATAATGAATCTAAATAAATTCTAAACTAATTATTCTTTTCAAACAATAGCATTTCCAGTATTTAAAGAAACTGCCCTCATATGAGTCTTTTAAATTAAATTTAATTTGCTCATTATTTCTTCTACTCACTTAAGGAAAAGCAAACAGCTGAATTACTTCTAATGGCCAGACTGCTAGGGTTTTCACCATAACTGCAGCCCACAAGTTCCTAAGCATCAATGCATCGCAATCAGCTAAAAAGCCACTGAATGGTTTTGGCTTTGGATGCATGGTCTGAGTAGCAGCAATGTGCAGAATGCATGGAAAGCCAACAAAAGCAGAGGGTGTCATTCTCTGGTATTATATGAGTAAATGAACCAACCATGTGAACATCCACCAGAAAACTTTCAAATAGCTGACTGATACATGCTTCAACACTATGTCAAACTTCTTTCAGGAAGAAGTCTATGCTATATGTTCACATAAGAAGGCACACTAGTAATCCACAGAGTAATTTTCAGTGCTGATCCATGATAAGCATCCAATGGTCACTGAAAAGTAGTCAATGAATAGTGTCGATACTTATTTTATAAGATGAAGTTTCTTCTCCAGTTACTTCTTAACACAAAAAAGACCAAAATAATCACTCTTATGAAAATTTCCTAAAAACAGCCAAATTGGCATTAGTCAATTACAAAAAATACTTTAAGAAATGAAGAAGAGGAAGACGAGGAGCAACAGCAACCGATCATGTCGGCTAACTTACTAACCTAGTAGCTCTTGGCAGTCTAAAAGTCAGCTTGCCCAGGGAGTGTGCTACCGTGCTCACTTTAGAAGTGCCTCAGTGACATAACAATGGGAGCGACTTTTTAAAAACCCTCATAATTCACGCATTTCATTAAAATGTCAAATTTCATAAAAAATATTTACAAATGAACACGGGACATTTGGAAAACTACAATTTTGAAATTTCTCATTACCATTTACAAAAACATAAGATTATCAGCTATAACTGGGTTGGCATCTTGCTTAGATGGGTTAATGCCTATATTATAGCACTATTTCTAGTTCCTAAAAATAAGTCAGCTTTTTGTCATCTCATCACTTTGCTGTGATTTCACTGGAAAATTATGCACTGAAGTTCATTACTCAAAGCACCCATTGTTGAAATGGACCAACGCCACCCAACCCAATATCCAGAGAATAAAGAACTGAAAGAAAATTGGATATAACTATAAATCTTAAGAGAATGAAGCAACAAGCAAAGGGGCCCATATTAATACAAAATTTCACTTCCTAGAAATTATTCTTCTCTAAAAAACTACCTACCATCAACACTTTCTGAACTCATTAGATAATCCTTTTATTTTTAAATACAAGAGAACAAAGAAATGCAAATGAGGGAAGAAAGGGAAGAAAGTCTCCCTGTCTGGATGCTCTTGATAAGCAATAAGGTGATAGATAGAGACTGGAAATTTAGCAGCGGTGGGCTAGTCATGCAAACTATTTCAGAACACAAAAGTTCAAAAGACACATCAAATTTGCCTGTTAATTTCTTTCTTTGGGATATAAGCATCTGTGAAGGTCACATACAAGCATCTGGATCCCCATGTGTTTCCGAGAAAGCTGCCATTTTCCTTAGGTAAGGGACTTAGGAAGAGAAGGGAGTTTTTTTTTTGTTTGTTTGTTTGTTTGTTTTATTTTATTTTTTTAGAGATATGCTTGAAAATTAAAAACAAGGTGGAAAACTGTCAGGAGGAAACCAGGGCCAACACCATCCACCACAGGATTCATTCTGCCTCTGGGTTGCAAAATGGTATAATACTCTAGTCACCTATTTTCATGTGATAATTCTTCAAAGATACATTAGGGTCAGACAACTTTTGTCCATCAAATCAATAGTGTGCGAATGTGTGTGTGTGTGGTTGTGCTCATCCATACCAACACACATAGAGGTCACAGGCTTGATGTTGTTGGTATCTTCCTCTATCACTCTCTACCTTGTTTTCTGACAGGAGCTTATCAGTTTGGCTAGACTGGCTGGCCAGCAAGGATGTAGGATGGACTGTCTCTAGCTGCCCTGCACTTCAGCTGCAGCAGTTCACCTTCTGGCTCTTATGGTCCCAGCGTTCCCACCAGTGCTAGAGGTCAGAACTCAGGCCCTCATGCACATGCTAGAAGTACTTTACTCTTAGAGCTACCTCCCCATGCCCAAGAAATTCTGCATATTACTTTTTTAAGTAGGCATTTGGATTTGGCTATAAAATAATTTGTGCTTGAATCATGCCTTCCTCCACCATCTCCAAGGGAAAACAACACTGGGTACTTAAAACTTTTTCTTAATTTCATTTTAAATAATTATGGAAATTACGTTGAAAGCAACTATCTGAATATCCAGTTCCAATAAATATTTAGATTTGAAACTTCTGAAATTCTAAGTCTTCCAGGTTTAGTTTTTAAAAAAATCATTTATTATTTTTGTGCACACACACACAGTGGCCACAGGACAGTTCCTTCTACTATGTGAGAGCTGGAGATGAAACTCAGTTGATGTGGCTTGGTGTCAGGCACCTTTACCTGCTGGCCCTGAGACCCTGCATTGTTCACAGAAAATTCAACCAACTGCTTGCCGGTTCCAGCAGTATATCCAGAGAGCTGAGGATGAACAGAACTCTCCATTTATCAAATGGACAAGGGGACTGGAAAGCCTTAATATTTCAATTTAGAAACTCCATGGTTTCCTTAAGATGTCTAAGACCAGTTGCTGGGCAGTCACTCTTGTGAGGATTCTCCTCCTGCATGCAGAAGGTCACCTTCTTGCTGCATGCGCATAAGGGGCCTCCTCACCAAACCTATCAGCTTAGTATCTCATCCTTATGAACTTGGAGAGAGAGCTTCGGCATGTGTTTGCGGCAACCCAACTCAGTCCGAAGTGAAAGTCAAAAATATGTATCTTAATACCATTCATGATTTTTTTTTGTGTGTGTATCTAGTTGGGGGTTCTTATATGGTCTCTCCACTAATGAGCTACAGAATGATTAGCAGGAAGGATAACAACCCAAGAAAGAGGGGCTGAAATAGCCCATGGCCGCCGTTCTACTGGTGGACTGATGCTCTGGGGATGTGAGGTATGAAGCCCCCGTGGTTCTCAGTACTTCTCACGGAGTACAAATCTCCCCTGGAGAGCAAACTTCCTACAAATGCTGCAAATGAGCATCGTCCAAGCAACCTTTCCTTTAAACAAAAATCAACTGTTGTGTTTTTTCCATGTAACTTAAGAAGTGAGGAAATAATACTTGGGTATTAAATAGTATGAAAATTCCAATTAGTTTCATGAAATGTTGACCCGTCTGACTTTCTCCATATAGGCTCATTTTATAATTTAGCCACCAAATACTCAGTATTATGAAGTGTTATTTTTTCCAAAATCACATGTACATGTACAGACAGGCATGCACATTTGGAAGGCAAAAATTCTCTTAAGTTTTAAAAGCCACCATTATTTAAAAAAAAAAAAAGAAAAGCAGCATCATTCTGACTGCAACTTCAACATTCTGCCTTGTAGACACACCAAAGAATACTGTCCCCACAGCCACCTTTAGCTAAGACAAGAAGGAAACCCTTGCATCAGACCCCTCCTCCTAAAGAGACCCCTCCGTCCCCGTCCCCTATCCATCTGTGCTTGTCTCTGAATGTAAATTTTTGCTGCACTTTAAAAGCTAAGAACGAGGGAGGCTTCACCTACGCCGAGCTTAAACCCAGCATTTCAAAAAGGTGTGCTGGACGGGGGGATGACAACATGCAAACAACTTTTTGGCATGTGCAGACCAATCACATTTTCCAGTAAGTGATTTTAAGAAAGTAAGGAAGGGCTGCTAAGGGGCTGGGCTTATTAAAAGATCTAGATTCAAGCTACTTTTGCCATTTCTGATTCTGGTAGAGCAGCTACCTTTGTTGAAAATGGGGAAAAGAAGAGAATGGTGCAGGCCAACAACATACTTTCATATTTTAGAGCAAAATATCTGAGAGAAACATAAAGGGGGATTATGTAAGCGAACGGGTCGAAGAGTTCCGATTCACACAATGCATTTCTTTTTCTCAGTAGTTATGCTTGACAATGGGGCTTAATTTATCAAGAAAGAAATAACCAAGCTGTCTCTCTACTGTCAAGAGAACAAATCAAAGAATTGTTTCTCACCAGCAATGCCCTCCAATTAAAAAAGCCAAAGAAAAGCTCATGTACTTTGCTCGGTGTTTGTGCAGCAAACATACAGTGCCACTGTGGCCATTTAAACAATCGAGGCTCATGGAGCTCAGAGAACCCCTAATGCAATTGGAGTCAATTCAATGGTACACTTTAATTTTTAAATGCCTTTCTTCAACATCTCATGCTATGGGGCCTGAGTGCTCATTTGACTAACTAGTTTCAGGGGTAGTTGTGTAAGAATTAATTGTGCTCTGGCTGGACACTGACAATGAAATGAATTTGAATGTATTTAAATGTGATGCGTATTTTTGCTTCGGGTCAAAAGTTTTTCTATGAGAAAATACATTCAATTATACTTAAAATCAAAGAGGGGAAATGCTATTTTTTCTTATTTAGTTCTTTTAGGAATTCATTTAACATGTATGAATGTTATACCTGCTCTACACTAATAAGTTTGTAATAAATGGTTCTCTGAGCTGTCAAAACTTTCAGCTCAAAAACTACCTGAATTAAACCACCGACAATAATCGTAACACAAAGCTATAATCATGCAGAACTATGGTTTCTGCATAGTACCTAATGGTTTCTTTAGTGCTGCTGGAGGAGAGTTCTTCTTTTCCAAGGGATGAAAATGCTTCAGAAAAGGTTTATCACTCTGATTGTCCTTCATAATTCAACAAAGATTCATTATAGATATGCTCCAACACAATGGAGGAGGGATGGGGTGTGGAATTAATCATACAGACAGGCAGATGACAGAGTTACCTATAGAGAGCAGGAATTCCCACACTGGCCCTGTTTATTCATAATCAGGGTACTATGGGAACCAAGGGACCCAAGTCACCTGTCTCCTTTTTGGGAGGAGTCTCAACTAAAAAAATGAGGAAGTCTTCCAGGGGGCCTGGCCATGGGCCAAGTTAGTGAATGGAGAAAAAAGGTAGGGAAACTGCAAGACCTTAGCATTGTCTTGTGCCTCAGTGAGTGGACCTGCTGTGTAGCCAAACCTTCAAGGGGGTTGATGAGGTCTGCCAGGACACAGTATCTTTCAGAATGAGAACAGAGTCTTACTCCACAGGCAGCTGATGATACAGTGGCTGGGTGGGGCAGACTATTCTTGGGCTCATCTAATCTTAGAGATCAGGAGACTCCCAGAGGGGTGGAGGAATAAATAAAAGTTAGCTTCAGGCCAGTGCAGTGGTACCGACTTCCCTGAGAAACATTCCCGAGGCTGTAACTTAAAGGCATCTATCTAAAGCCCATGTGTTGTTTTGCAGAGAAAAGCGCAACAGAAAGAACAATTCCTTGGCCTAACACTCTGCTTCGATGCTGCTCTCATCTGTCTTCCAGAGCTGCCACTGTTTCTGTGCACTTCTGGGACCCCCCCCCCCCGCCCCAAGACCCCATGTTTCTGTGGCATTGGTCACTGTAAGCTGAGCAGGTTGGGCTGGGTCCTCTCAGGAGACATAGGCCTAATGCTCAGTAACCTTGCAAACATATGAAGATAATATCGCCTACCTGCCAAGGGTGTGGCCCCATGTTCTGGCAAAGAGGACTACAACTGATTTCACTCATCCAAGCAAATTCTGAGGGTGTAATGGGAGTTGAAAAACATCATCTTGGAAGCTGCTGAAGGGACAAACATGATATGAAAATGATTGGGAGAGATCATATTTATGAATCCTTGGTGAGGATGTTTTATGGGTCAAATATTATTGCTTTGGCTAATGTCTCAGACACAATGTATACACAGATTTTAATAAAATAAATGTATGAAATCTGAGAAACTGGTTCCCTGATATTACCGAATAAATGTAACTTGGATATTACGTGTGTGTACATTGATCACCCCGGTGGCCTTAAGTGAAAAGAAATGACATGGCTACTACAACCATTCCCTGCAGAGTAAGGAAACAGAACCAAAGTGGACATTGTTTTAACTCTATGATCTTCAGGATGCTTAGTAATGACTTCGGATCAAAGCATATGCAGATTGGCCAATGTTATAATTCAGTTTAACACACCTATCCTATTGACCCTGTTGTCTTGCCCACCGCATAGTTTAGACCAATAGTATTTAAGCTGTGGTCTGAGGACATGAAGTAGTCTATATGGAAATGGAGAATGTGCTCTGATGAAATCTGACATGGTTCCAATTCTTGAAAATGTGATCAGTTCCCCTTACTGAACATACATACCAAAATACAGGTTGATGATGAATAGGACAACCGGTATTTTAAGGGAAAGGATGGGTCCTTCATCACAAACGTTCGTGAGAACTGGCTTAAAACATTTGCCATTTGTGCACAGACTGTTTTGAAATCCCTTTCAGCTATTCACGTTTTGACTATCTCAGAAGTAAGTAGGTCAAAACATTTTAACTTGTGCCTTTAAATGCAGAGTAAGAAGGTTCTTGAAATTTCCATTTGCCTCTACTGGATGTTCAGTGGTGGAGGGGGGAGCCAGGGCTTTGAACAAAACCGAAGAGCTGACAAATGTTGGGGTAGGAAGGCCACAGACAACTAACTTCTGCGTGCTCTAAGGCTTTGGTACCATAGCTCAGCTGAAACACTGGGACGCTGCAGCTCACAATGGGCAGGTCAAGTGAACACTTGAACAGGTTCTAATGTCAGGAGGCGTAGGCGCTTTCAAACGGCTTCTGTAATTGCTCGTTAGTGCTTTCTTTTCTTCTTCTTCTTTTTTTTTTTTTTAGTGCAAACACCCTTATTGTGATCACAAGAACTTTTTAACTTTTGGGAGGAGTTTTAAGATATGAAGCTTTTGAAACAGGCAGGCAATCAAAAGGCTATTAACACAGGCATAATCTCTATGGACTTTGTAGTAGCTTAAATGTCTGTTTATAAAATGTAAATTAAAAAAGCGTTTTTGATGTCTGCATGATATACGTATGTGTGAACATGTGTGTGGATGTGATCACCTTTGTATGTGCATGGTTAGGTCAGAAGCTGATATCAGGATGCCTTTTTCTATCACTATTCACCTTATTTTTACTTTTGATAAAGGACCTCCAGCTGAACCTGAACTTTCCCATTTGGCTAGACTAGCCGGGTGATGAGCTCCCTGGATTTGCACATCTCTGTTCCTGCCCCCTGCACTGAGAAGACAGGGTGCATGCCATTACACCTGTCTTTTTATGAGTGTTAGGGATCTGAAGCACTTCATCCACTGAGTCATGTCTTAGCCTCAAGGTGGGTTTTACCAGGTTCTTGACTGACAGCATCAGTTGACTTCCATTGTAATGCATTTTATAAACTCTCCAGACATCACATGTGTGGGAGAGGTGGTGGTGGGCATGACAAGCCAAAAATTAGACTCCTCCCTACTTAAGGATAGTTAGCTGTAACAAAGACCCCAGAAAGGCATGCTAATGGGACACAAATGCACAAACTGGCCCGATAAGCAAGGAAGAAAGGAGATCAGAATGGGTTAAAGGAAAGCAAGGCAACTGGCTTGAGGAGGAGGAGGATGGATGTGGCCTTCAATCTTCTCAACTCTGGACTTGTTTGCATAAAAACAGAAATTAAGTTCCAGGAGGCTCAGCAGTTAGAACTCTTCCAGAGGACCCAGGTTCAAATCCCAGAAGCCAAATGGTAGCTAACAACCACCTATAACTCCATTCCCAGGAGATCCAACGTCCTAGTTTGACCTCAGCATGCATTTGAATGCTCACGGTAGTGTGCACACAAACATGTAGGCAAGTCACCCTTTTTTTATTCATAAAAATATTTATGAATAAATATTTATAAATAAATATTTATAAATATTCATAAAAATAAATAGAATCTTAAAAATAAATTCCTATAGGCAGCTGACTTAATGACGCAAAAGCAAAAGGACAAAACATAAAACTGTGAGGGAAGAAAGAAAAAGTTTAAATACACAAAATAAATTCATTTTGTTGCTGCTTGGCTGTTTGTGACGGTGTCTTGGTGAGAAGGTCAGGCTATCCTCCCTTACATAGCAATCCTCCCATCTCTGTCTCCTCTGAGTCAGGATTACAGGCATGAACCACACTGTCCAAGTAATGTTTATTCTACAGGCGAATAATTTTCATGGGTTTTATGATTTCTTGTAACTTACACGTGGGACTGGTGAGACCCTGGACTTTATTTCTAAACTAAGCCATGGAATTAAGCTACTTTAGCAATTCACAGTGCCAGATCTCTTCATCAGCAATAACCACAAAGCATGCTTGGCTGGATATTTGAATTCCCACTTTCAGAAAGTGGTACCCTGGTTTGGATAGCTACAAGGAATGGCAGAGGTGCTAGACCACAACTGTATTTACCAAAAGTATTCCAGTCTGCTAAAACACAAGCATGTGACTTGTTTCCGTTGGCACTGAGCTCTTTCACAAAGACTATGACGGCAGAAGCCAAGAGTTACTGCTACCACAGCTACAGATAATAGAGGTGAGACTAAATCGCTCAAAACAGTAATGAGCACAATTGTGGGATCATTTTTGGCACGAGTTGATTGGTGATACAGCCACAGGAATATGCTGAAAACACTAAAAAATTCTCATTAGGATAGCTATATTCCCATGAAGAATACTATACTATCAACACTGCTTTCAAAAAAGCATATGGGGGCAGAAGACAGAGATAATGGAGATAAACACAAGAAGACCAAGTTGGGAAACAAACTAATTTATAACCTGGAAACTTCCAGGAAAAAGATGGTAAAACATGGACTGGATAGGTCGTGTTGGGCAGCTGGGGCACAGACAGCTAGGTAGGCATGAAATGGCACAGGGTGTGAGCAAGGGGATTTAAAACAACCCAAAGATAGTATTAGCAGCAAATACAGGATGGGAATAACCTACAGAATGTGGAGTCATAAGGTATTTCCTGAGGACAGAAAGGCTCCTAGAGAGCAATGTGTGAACAAAATGTTCAACACTTCCATGAAACATACCATTCACATGGAGAGGGATGTTATGGCAATGATTACCTCAACTTGTCAGAATCTCAAAATGCCTCAATTTGGTAGAGAAAATTAAAAAGAACATTTACTTTCCTGTACAGTACTTTCTTTGGAACCTGGAACAGCCCACTATATCCCACAACTGAATTTACAGCCCCCGTAATGAAGCAAGTAGTTAACTTTTCTTACTGTGCTTTGTCTCTCTAATTAGACTGTGTTAATTAAGGGTAGACAATTTCTGACAGCTTATCCATAGTTGTTACATCTTATACTATGGAAAGGTGATTAAATATTAGGCAATAAAAAAATCTATCACATTAATAGTCACTATTAATAAGGGGAGCCATATATTCTTCCTGATAATTACATAAATTTATACTTCACAATACAAAAGAACATCTTTCATAAAAAGAGAAAAACCACTCCTTACCTGCCACTAGATTAAAAGGATCTACCCGTAAGAAAACACCCTGCAGTGCGTACACATCCGAAGCGCATGAGACACAGCTCTGCTTTCACCAGCTACGAGCAGAAAGAAAGGCTTGGTCCTCAGCACCACTCCAAGTCATCCAGGAGAAACTGGTTAATGTAGGATCACAAGGAAAAACTTCAAGAGTAAGACAGAAAACGACTGAACAAACTTGCCTTTGCAATAAAATTAGTACTTGAAATTAGCATAAAGTAAATCACAAGGATCTAGCAAGTTTCCTGGCTATAAAAGTCAATATAAGATGTAGACTTATTCTATTTAATGGCAAAAAAAAAAATCAGGCACGAAATGTCACACTATGCACAAAAGCTGGTTAAAAATTTAAAAGGAGGCTAATACCAACTATCAACAAACAGGAACACAACAGGAAATTCTTACCTTCTTTAGAAAACTTCTCAGAAGTTCATAGTAGGGTTGGCTTTACACTCTCTGCATTTTACTGAGAAACGACTTTATGAGTGTATCAGACTTATTCAGAGATGTTCTTAGCAACTGTGTTTATAACAACCAAACAACACTCAATGCCCATTAGCAATCGACACATATTATAATACAATAGAATATTATACAACAGCAAAGAACAAAGCACAGTATAAGCATGGATGAATCTCTAACAGATAACAAAGAACAAAATTAGAACTCCATCTCAATGATTATATTAGTATAAAAAGCAGGAATACAGGGAATATCAGATTTAAGGAAGTTGTTAATTCTGGGTGGAAGGAAAGATCTCTGTACAAATTAGAGGAAGAGAGAAGACAAAGAAAATACCGGTAGCGGGCTGGGTGCCTTTTAATGTTTTCAGTCCACCATCTGCCTTTCGTCTACCTACCTACCGACCACCTACTGTGTGTTCCACGCACCTGTCCGCAAATTCCATGACGTGCGTGTGGAAGACGGAGAGCAACTTGTGGGAGTAGGTTCTCTCTTTTTACTATGTGGTCCTGAGGACTGAATTCAGGTTGTCACCTGGTAGCAAATACCTTGGTCTGCTGAGCCATCTTACTGGCCTGGCAGTCCTGATCTTAACAGTGTGCTGGCAACACTGGCATTTGCGTTAATGCTAGTCTTGAAGCTACATGAATATATGTTCAGTAGATTTTAAAGCTTTTTAGTATTTCATAGGGAAGAAGGAAAGAATGAAAACAAAAGTACACCGGTATGGGCTCTGTCTTGATTCAGAACACACTGCTGGGAACATTGCTACAGCAAGATATGGAAGCAACGCCAATCGCAGAGGCTGCAAGGAGACACAGTGTGGGCTGAGAGCACACTCCAGTCCCCAGACTCATGTGGCATCTGCCCTCATGCAGCTGTTCCAGAGCTGAGAGGCATGGCTGGAAACACTGCTATTTTCTTATTTGAAAAACAAGAGTTTCACTAGATTAAATTTCCTCTAAAATTGTTAAGTACTGGGTTGGAAATCAGAGGGATCCACTTTCACATTTCTTCAATTATCAGCAATAAAACAGGAATATGTATCCAACCACAGAGAAATCCAACTTTTCTTCTCATACACTTTGTAAGCCTGAAAGATACTGCTTTTCTATAGGATTATCTACCAACAATAGATTCAAATGCAAACTGCACAACTCAGAGGAAGGAAGGAAGGAAGGAAGGAAGGAAGGAAGGAAGGAAGGAAGGAAGGAAGGAAGGAAGGAAGGAAGGAAGGAAGGAAGGACAGACAGAAAGGAAAAAAAAAAGAAAAAAGACAAAGTGTTAACACTACAGAGAGTAGACTACTCAGTCTACTCCAGAGAGTAGACAAGCAACCTTTTGGCAAACTCTAATATAAATGTTTTCATAGCTTATGTTTTTCAATGTCACTATTCACAGTCCATAGTTGCATGCAGCTCTGTGTTGTGGGAGACTTTTGTTTCTACACTGTGAAGAGCTGGACACTCAACAAGCATGTGTCAGGAGAGACACTGAAGCTGGGGAGCTGCAAGGTGGTGGGGCTTTGCACATCTCTGCATATGAGAAGAAAGATGGGGCACCAGCGGGATGCAGCTGTCCCAGCAACCCAGTTGTGGGTCTTCTCCTGGACCAGCAAAAATCCATCTGCTACAGGAAGCTCATTCCCCAGGTGGTGTGCCCACGTGTCAACTGACAGTTGTACTCAATGCCGCAGAGATGGGCAGACACATTTTGGCACAGCTCTTAGGAGCATTTTTTTTTTTTTTTTTTTTTACTTAATGGCTGAGCAAGGCTTGAGATGAGATGAGAAAACAGAAAAGGCAGGAGGGCAATGAGGCCCTTCTGGTCCCAGCTAGGGAATCTAGGTCACGCCTCTAGAACAGGCGTCTGATGGGTAGGCCATAGAGGATGGATTGGTGCCAACCTCTGCCTTTCTGGGCCTGCCAGCCCTTGGCAGGGATTCTGGAAAACAAGACATCCCAAGTCAGACACATTTCCGTACATTCCTCTCCCTCCCAGTCTCTAGCTGCTTACATATGGCTAATGGGCAAGAGCTGAAACTTCTGTTAAGAATGACACTAAGCCATGGACTCTATACATGAATAGCCCAGAGCCTTCGGGTCTTCAGGCGATTTAACATGAGAGTCTTTGTAGAGCTCTACACAGCATATTTATCTATATGTGAAGTGAGATCCCAGCCCTTACTGGAATTAGGACATTTGGCTTTAGAATCCTTGCACAGATCTGCGATGATGAAGATGCATGGCCAGAAGAGGAGATGCCATTTACAATAGCTACAAAGGAGGTGTGTGATGAATACCGAGTAAAACAATGGATGGACTGACGGAGCACATTCCAGAATTCATCATCAAATAGCTGATCAAACATGCAATACTCAACTCATTCTACACTAAAAAAAGGGGGGATGAGGGGCAACTGTAGAAAAGACAAATAGTCAGAGTGGCTTGCCCACCTGCCTAGCATGCACGAGGCCTGGGTTCAATCCTCAATGCCACGCTTACTCATACAAAAGAGAAAAAAAACATACGATGTGCATAGCTCCCAGGACAGAACCCACGAGACCATTTTGAGAGAGTGAATGGATAAACAAAGTTTTTCTTGCACTCCTCACTGCAGCTTTTACGCCCTTCAGCTCCACATCGACCCTCCAGTCCTTGCGCTACACAGGCACTAAGCCTATGTGGAGCGCTCCTCTTCCTGGCAGGCCGGGTTTCGAGGGATTTCTTCCAGCTTAGATACAACAGACTCCAGAGGTTCTTCAGACCCCTCTTTGTTCTGTCAAACTGTACAGCAACATGACGTTCTAAACTTTATGACTACAATGTACATCACTTTTTCTTATAATGTTCTACACCATTACTTTTTAATTTTTTTTTAACTTTTGTTTTGTTTTTTTTTTAAGACAGGGTTTCTTCATCTGGAAATGAATTCTCTTGGCTATCCTGGAACTCACTCTGTAGACCAGGCTGGCTTTGGAACGCAAGAGATCCACCTTCCTCTGCCTCCTGAGTGCTGGGATTACAGGCGTGCATGATCACCACTTGGCTACATCATGACTTTTAAGTGTCTTTGCTCAGAAGACAGGATCCATATACTTCCTGAACATCTTTCAGAAGTCTTACTACATCGGACACTCACCCCATAACAGGTGCCTATATCACAGGTACATTTGCATGTAGATGCATAGAGGAAGCACAAAGAATTTGCAGCAGACAACACAGGTCATGCTTTGGTGTTAACAACGAAGCTCTCTACTGTCAAGAAGGCCTTATGGGTGTGTTCTTGATAATCTATGAGAAGAAAGTCTATTTTTCAATGTAGAGCTCACAGATGTCCGGTCCAGGAAATGTGCTCTCTTTTAAAGTGAATTCTCCAGAGCTAAACTCAAATGTGAAACATCCTGGCACTGAGTTACAAGCCTTACTTTGGGTATGCCCTAGAGCCTGCCAGGACTGGCCACTCAGACTGCAAACAAGGTACCCCAAATGTCTTCTGACATAAGCTAAGAAAACCTAGGTTGTATCGGGCCCTGGGGCAAGGATCTGATAAGGCCTGCTATGTATCTTACCATACACCCATTCATTACCTTTCTATGTGGGAGCTACCTTCCTCACAAATACAGGCCTGGTATTTTAGTGAGGCTTCCAAAGCAACAATGCCAAGAAGACAAGTGAGGGTGTCCGGAACAATGGTACTTCACAACAGCTTCTATTCATTTGAGTTTCTTTTAAAAGGAGAGTTCTTTTTTCGGATTTGACTTTATGGGTATGAATGCTTTGCCTGCATGTATGTCCGTGCACTATGTGTGTCTGGTATCTGTGAAGGTCAGAAGGGGATGTCACATTCCCCTCGAAGTGGAGTTACAGCCAGTTGTGAGCCTCCATGGAGATGCTGGGAAGTAAATTCCAGCCCTTTTTAAAAGTGGCAGAGTTCTTGGCCGCTGAGCTGTCTCTCCAACCACACTTAAGCTCCTTCTTAAATATGAATGTGATCTCTGAAAACGTACAAAAATAACTTCAGATTATTGTTGCCTCCCACGTATCAGTATTATGTCATATTCAAGTGAGTCTATCACTGCTGGGAAATTTAGACTGTATTGTGATAGACAGCTAAGGCCCATTTAATTTTAAATATAGTTTCTACAGGTTCACATGTACGCGCACACAAGTTTTTTCTCAAGTCCATATTCTCAAGTGCAGATGTGTTTTCACTATGTTCTCAGAGTGAATTTACTTGGAGCATTTGCTCTGTCAAACAGTAAGGGAGACAGATGACAAGCATTTCAGATGGTTGTGTTAGAGTCACAACAATTCTCATGAGTTGAGGTTTACAGGCCCTCGTGGGTGAGTAAATGCATTTTCTGTCAGTTACCACCTGCTTAGCAAATGCCACACCACTTCACTGTGACACTCACCACATGTCTGACCTGTACAACCAGGCCACGTCCAGTCCTCCTGAGGCTTTTATTTGAATTGTCTTAAAATTGCCGCATTCTTCCATTTCAGAAGGGAGGGAGTTCTATTAATGCGAGCATGTCAGAAATACACAGACTGTGGATAAAATTGCAATATTAAAGGTTTGAAATTCAAGAGTAAAATAAAATTCTCATTTAAGTTCTGATATTTAAACACTAGTAATTACAACAGCAAAGTACTAGGGTATATGACACAGAGAATTTTAATGCTAATATTTTCTCTTAAGCATTCCACCAAAATATTTAATACATTTCACAAGTGCTATATTAATTCACTGTTGTTATCTTAATGGTTCCTTGTTTTCTGTCTCTAGATATGAACTACTGTCACCTGGAATGAAGCAAACTATTTTGAAAATGTCTGAATTACTTGGTACTCCACACTAGACACAGCTTACTGTGGTCTATGAAAGGCAGAGGATGGAGTTGTTTGGCCAACAAGTGTTTACTAAGCACAGACTCTGAGGAGTATTCACAACACCTATGAACACAGCACGAACCAAAATCAATCTCTGTCCAGCCAGCACTGGCTCTCTTAGAGCAGCAGACAGCTATCTTAAGAAGAGCTGGAGTCACTATTTAGTTAGAAGAAGTCAACGGTGGTATGAAATCACGATCAAGACTCAACCTTCTGTTGTGTGCTAAGGGATATTTTGTAATGCTCTGTTCTTCAGGCAGTGAGCTGGAAACATCCTACAACAAGTTGATAAGGTGATCCACAATGGAGCAATCCAGAACATCTTTCCTTTGTCCTGTTATCTGGGTAACAGTGGCTATTTAAAAACATATCAAAGGGAAAAAAATTGAATTATTGCAGATCGCAAACATTACCTTTTAAAAAACTGTTAAGAGTTATTTGTTTCCCATTTGTGTCTTACATTTAGAAAATTTATAGTTCTCTTTAGAATGACTATTACCAAAGTGTGCCATGTAGTTTTGTCTCTATACTTTCTAAGTTGTTGCTTCAGATCTCAAAGACCCTTTTTCTCTTTCTCTTCACTGTCTAGAATTTGTGAAAATTGATGAATGAGCACAGGAGTGAATGAGTCAGAGCCGCTGGAGGGCGGGTTACTGCTAGAGCACTCAGGAGGAAGCGGGTGTTTACAGCAATGGCTTGAGGTGTCACTAGCTCTCCAATGCAGTCTTGTGTTATTTCTAAAAACAAAGAAGGGCAGGACGGTAAGTTAAGCCCCAAATCTGCAGGCTTCCCCCCAGTACTGGAACACAATAGCTACTCTGTTTCACAGTATATAAAACTCATTTGGCTAAGTTTCTTCAATATATTACACTCATTTCCATTGAGCTCATTTGTAAAAAGAGCCCATCTGTAAATTGGCAGCTGGGACCTATTCAAGTAGCAACACACATCCAGAGAGAAAAACACTTGATTCAAGACTTCAAAGTCAAAGAGAAAATTAAATTATATTTCAGAAATCAAATTAATGGAATATTTTTGTTTTTTAAAATTCAGTTTTATGAGACTGCTGTATTGAAGCTTTAAAAAAAAAACCTATGATTTGAAATCCAAAGGCTTGGATTTAAGTCACTAGTTGGATCTTGCATAATTCATTACTTCATTTCTATGGATCTTAGGGTCTTTATTATAAAATGGATGTGGAAATAAAAGTGAACGTCTCAGAACACTAAAGGAAATTACCTGATGTGTGTGAAGCATGCTTTCTGCTCTACACACAAGAATTCATAAAACTTTCTGTGTCCCCATAGTATTATTCAGTATTACGAACATCTCTACACATAAGCTATTGTAATTAATGTATTCCATGTAGGTGACTTGAGAAAGGATGCTCTTATCTTTCTTTGTGCCTCTTTTCATAGTGATAGGTACACAGTAAATATGCAAAGAGTATCAGTCAACTAAATAAAGACATGCATTTATTAAATACATGATGAAGTTTAAAAACACAAAAGCAGGTTTAAAATCCTGAACCAAGGTGTTTTTTGTTTGTTTGTTTTTAATAATCTTTGAGGAGGCCACTTTCAAAAGTTATAGATAAGTAGGCATACAGACAAAAAGGAAAGTTTCAATAGATAAGTTTTCTATAGATTGGTACCTATCTAACATGTGTTTATCCATTCAACAGCATTCTAAGATAGCCAACCCCCCAAATCAGGGCTATAAAGACAGGCCAGTCTATTTTAGATACTTTCATGGCACAAAGGGAATAGTATATCTTATAGCCCTCATACAAGCACTAGCCATGGAGCTTGATATAGTAGCCACACTCATCAGTGACATACCATTTCTCTTGGCTTCGTATTTATTTCACACATAATGTTTTATATCCCATACACAAACAACATACAGACACAAAATACATACTGAATTCAAACGAAAGCCTGTACTGCCAGTATTCTTTAATCCCAGTGGAAAAGGGTTTGTCATACACATATGGTACTGAAATAGTAACGGTATCATCAGCAACTGTAAGGGTTTGTTTCTCTTTTGTAGTATAAATATCCCAAGGTCCTTCTGGATATGGAGAAAGAAAAGGCATAGATATAAGGTCACTGTTAGGGCCATAACTGTAGAAATAAGGTTAATTTTGCTAAGTAATCTATTTTCTTTTGCCTAAAAGGTATAAACAATGATAAGATGTAAGATACTTCAGTTTGAGCTAGAGAAAGAGGGATTTTACGTCCTAATTAGAATTTATCACTTACATTCTAAAAGGAAAACAAGCAAGGCACACACATCCTTGTGTGCAGATGGGAGCAGTTAAGAGCTACCTTTGGTTATAGGGATATAAGCTTCTAGATACACTTTTAGGCCATTTTCAAACAGGAATGATGGGCTCCTCATTAAGGGTTGAACACAGAGCAAGCAGAGAGTGCAGCAACCTTGCCTGGTTTGGCTCCTTTCAGATCCAAGCTCACTGCAAAACAGGCCAAGCATGACAGGATACTTAAAAATTGTAGCAGTAAACGACTTGAGGGTCACATAATTATTTTATAAACAGATGCATGATGGGAGAAAGTGACAGTACTCTTTGCTCCAATTCAGAGGTGAATGAAAACCAACTTGGGAATTAATGGAATTAATTTGGAATTTCAGAGATCTGAAAGCTTCCTAATACCAGGGATTTCAACTTTGCAATTTCAGGACAACCCTGCTGTTGGCCTTTCCTGACCTGTTGTGAAGTAAATCAGGCACACTAATGTGGGCTAACAAGTCTTTTTCACACTGTTCTATCACCCTGCCCCCCCTTTCTCCGCAGACATGCCTTTCTGCCGCACTCTGTCTAGCCATCCTTCGTCAAAGCACACAAAATGGCCACTGTAGCCCTGCATTACTGCTCATTAGATCACAGGCTAGTCAAGTGGAACTGCCTGGGGTTCCCAAAGGAGAGCTATACTTCAAAAATCTGTCCATGTCAAATGAAGAAAAAAAACCCTGAGCGTGGGGTCACCCAGATCAGTGATCAAAAGAAACTGAGAATGAAGGAGAAAAAAAGCACACCCTCGTTTTTGTTAAACACACACAGGTCTGATTTATTAGCAGGAATATAGAGATAGGATGAGCTCCCCCCCACACACACACATCCTGCTTTCAGTTTTAACAAAGTAATTTGCTTTAATCAGGTCCCGTCAGCTGTTAAACCTCAGACTTTTAAAAAGTCTACGAAAAATTCTTAAAATTTCCCTGAAAGAAAGTACACTCCAGGAAATCCAGTTTTTAGGAGGACTCTTACATGTTTCCAAAAACACTTGAAAAGCAATAAAAGTAATACAAAGTAATCCACCTTTAATGCTCAAGGAGAATTCTATTTAAATCTGAAAGAACCGGTGCCACATACACTCTAAAATAATCCCAGCAACCTCTTGGGCCTTCAAAGACAGAAACAAGCAGGCTGTCAATCACCAGCCATGAAAAGCAGATTTCTGCGCCTCTGGGAGGCCATCGGCCTCTGCAGGTGGCCCCCACTCAGCCCGCACCACCATCGCTTCTTGCCCTCTCAAAGGAGCACATCTTTTACAGATGCTTTTACAGTTTTTGAGGAGAAGAGAATTTAACAGTACTGCAAACGCAGCCTGTTGAAACTGAGCAGAATGACTTGTCTACAACAAAATTTACTATCAAATTTCACAAGTGAGAAGTCACAAGATTTTATTTTTCTGGTTTCCTCCCCAGAGAAAAGTATATTTTATTACCCAATTGTGAAAAAGAGATGAAAGTTTTGACGAGAATGCTATTAGCATAATTCTGAGGGAAAGTAACGCGAATACTTATAATGTACTCTGACAGAAACTACAAGTCGCAGAAAGTCGTCACTGCTCTTCTGTTCTTTGATCAACTACTTTTCTTCCTTGTACTTGAAATGTACTCCTTAAGAGTCTAGGTATGAAGTATGCCTAACTTGGACATTTTTCTGTTTCACTCTTGTGAATCTGAGGCACACCTCCGCAGCAGGCACAGTTCTCTGTGCCTTAAAGGAACATCTATCTGGGGGACTCAGAACTGGCCTGTCAGGAGCAGGGAAGATGAGGAGGGGCAGACACCGAGTGTATCTCTTCATCAAGGCCTGCTCTTCACTAAGAGGCAGGGTCTAGGGTTATCCCACTTTACAGATGAACAAAGAGATTCAAGGTTTGGCCTTGATTACTACCTGCCCAGGGAGAAGGGGGGCTTCAGAAGGCCTGCCTTCCGTCTCATCATTAGTTACCTCCAAAGTGAAAGATGAGTATCCAGTAGGCTCCATGCTTGTCTACATCCTAGGTCTCAGCAGCTTCCATTTTATAGAACGAATCTTGGGAAATGTTTCTGGAAAAACCCCAGAAACAGCCTAAACTTCATCAGTAAGGGAATGAATACATAAGTTCTTGCACAGGAGGTCATGTCCTGGAGTACACAGACCACTGAAAATGGACAAACTAGGACTTACGTATTCCATATACATACTCTCAAGCTTGTGATTTCAAAGTATACTGAAATACATTACTTAATATGAGTCAGAATTGAAGTCATCACTGAAATCACCTGTACCTCATTAGGAAACATGGATAGGTAGGGAAGCAAGAAAAGGTGTACTAGAAGAGATAGATAACAACTACAAAAAGGCATTTCCTTTTAAAGGAGCAAGGATGGGAAAGATACAGAAGAGAGCAAAGGAATGAGCTTCAAAGTCATCTTTTATGGTCTGTTTCTCTACCGAAAAGACCTGAAACACACTGAGTAAATGTTATCATTTGCTAAGTCGACATGATGGAAGGGTAAGTATGCTCCTTCTGGTATTTTCTGCACTAGTCTATGTGTTTGGGAACTTTTAGAACCGAAATCTGACTAGCTGAGATTCACAGCTTCATATCATCAAACATGAATCTGTCTTGCATGGTTTCTCTAAGCTCTCTCATGGGACTCAATAAGCGGCTTAAACCCCACACATTGGTAACTGCAGATCAAAGGCAATAACTTGAACCGGCCATATCTTACTGTATCAATGCCTGTAAGATAATTATATTAATCAATATATAGTCTACATTTCATTTTGTTGTTAAAGCAAAATTAGGCTGGTGTTTCTAATTTTCTGACACTCAAAATTTGGTAGTCAAATTGCCTTGCTGAAGACAGAGTTGTAGATAAAAGCTGAGCAGGACACATGAGCAGAAAATAGAGGTACTATGTACTTTCCTGTCCTCCTTAAAACGTTAGGATATGTGCTATTTTTTTTAAGATTATATAATACTCCCATTGAACTCCAAATGAAGTAACAAATTTTCTACAGGAACTTAAATCTCAAATGCACTTCCTTTTAAAACTTAAAATTATAAAGAACTTGTAGAAGTTACTCTAAAACTAACCGCAGTGAGAATAAACCAAGGATTTACAGCCATATCTCTTTCTTTAATAGCTTAAAACTATGATGTTACTTTTATTTTCTCTGAGTCTGGGTCTCACTATGTGATCCTGGCTGGCCTGAAACTCACTACATAAAACCAAGATGGTGTCAAACTCACAGAGATCTATCTGCCTCCATCTCTCAGGTGCTGAGATTAAAAGCGTGCACATTAACTTCCGGCTCTGATGTCTAATAGTATATTTTCTGTCATTTGAGCATTAACATGGCTAAAGAATTATACGGCACATCATAGCTGGAAGCCAACTAACTACTACTAATAAAAAGCCATTAGGATCTTTGTGTTCCACTTTTAATGTATAAAGCTGTAAAATCACAGAATTGTATCAACAGTGTCTATGGACTCGTATTTATAAATTAAGCAAAATAATTTTACTTTCTGTGTCTACATTACTTGAATTAAGGTGGTCCAATTATTAAAGGGGTTCCACAACATTTGGAACCATAAAAAGTGCATTTCTGCCACAAAAAAAAGGGGAGAAAAACCTAAAAGGACAGAGAAGTCTTCATAATAAGAAAATAAAACAAAGGTTCTGGTAAAATAACAAGATAAAATTAAAATAAATAAATATATAAACAAAAATCAGCGAAACAGAATAGGAGGCTGGAGAGATGGCTCAGTGGTTAAGATATTTGCTACCCTAGCACAAGGCACAGACTTAGTTCCCAGCGCCCACATGGTGGCAGAGCATCTGGTACCCTCTTGCGCCCTATGTAGTCACGAGGCAAATACACAAATGAACACAATACACGCAGCACAATACTCACACGCAGGAAATAAAAATAATAAATCTTAAGAACAAAAAAGCAACCAACCAAGAGGACAAAGACATTATCCAATAACAAACCATTGCTCAGGCACCCCTGCCACCTTATGCTTTGCCTGAAAGCCTGTTTTCCCCTTCACTTCAAAAACAAAAAACAAAAAACAAAACAAAACTGGCTCTCTAATTCATGTGAAAGCCATTGAAAAAGCCAGAGTTACCTAATTAAAAAAAAAAAACAACAAACAAGATGTCCAAACCTAACCCCAATTAAAAGAAAGGTATCAGTATAAAAATGTGGTAAATTTGCATCTCCCTTTATTGGCCCAGATATGCAACCACATTTACAATTATCTCTGATTATCCATTTAAATAATTCAAGTATTTAGAGAATTATCCAACAAAACAGGCAAGTACCAATTTAAATTAAAATGCTGTAGAATTAACATCTAAATCTTTATATATGGCAGGGAGAAAGGTAGAATTAAGAGTATGTTTTCACGTTTTCAAAATTCAGGGCTTTAGCATGCAAACATTTGCATTTGCAGAATAAGAACTGCGTGGAAGACAGGACTAAGTGCACATGAGTTGTGTCTCTGTCTCGAGATCCTTTCTGCTTTATCTGTATGCATCCTGTGGTGACTGTTCAATCCTTCTGTCAGCGCGGTGTGTTAACGTCTGCTGAGAGAACACCTCGCGTTTCCAGAAGAACAGCTAAGGACTGCAACTCTCCTATCAGCTGTTCCCAAAGAGTTCCATAGCAAGCCTGGTCTCATTTTATTTCTTTGCTCACCCTGTCAAAAGTATGCATAAGTTACCCAGATTTTCCACCTTGGCTTCTTTTAACAAAGCCCTGTTTTGGCTTGTCAAATTATTAGTCATAACTTTATATGCCAAAACCAAATATTTGACAAATTCTAAATGTTGAAAGTATACTGTTCTTTGCAACAGCTCGTAGTATACGGAAGAGCCCTCTTCCCACGTGGCTCAGTTGCACTTAAGCTCACATTTATGAAAGTGAGCACAGATATCTAATGGAACGACTTCCTGCCCAACCACTACAGCATTCTCTTAAGACCTAAAAACCTTATTTCAGGTGTAGCATGAACTGAGGTAATCCCCCTCCATTGTGCTTAGCACAACTGAATCTAACACCCAAACTTGTTAAATTATAAACATAAATAAAAATGAGCAAAATCCTCAAAACTTCCCTCAGGGCAACTGTGCAGTAGGAAATATCTAAATTGGGGAGGGATCTCAAAGGTTTATATACATATAAATTTAGGCACTGCGATTTGCAGTAGAAGGTAATTGCTACTTTACTGTTACAATGGTATCAAAACATAACAGAGACAGAAGAATACCACATGGTGCCTTCAGAATGAGATGCTACTTCCATCAGACCTCATAGAGCAACCTTACATGGGTATTGACAGCGCGCATTAGATCTTCGTTTGAAACTACTAGATCAGTTTCCTCAACATATTCATGGTTGTTACATGGATTTTTAAATAAGAGATTGTAGTTCACACGCAGAATTCTACAGAAAGGGATATTACTAAAGAGAGAAAAAGAACAAGAGATTGTCAATTCCAGTAAACAAAAGGAAGAAGATTCCGCAGGTTAATTAGTACTCACTATCAGTGTCTGTGTGCATTGCAAGGACGGCCGCTGCTAGGCTGTATTCAGTCTACTATCTGTACCATCACAGGCACAGAACGCATTGTTTTTTGCCTAAGCAGGTGTAACTCACAGGTGAAGAACTAAGGTGGCAAGAGAAAGTACCACTTCAATGTCACAGAGTGTCCTACCCATGTCACAAGTTGAAGGTGAGTAATATTTATTCCGTGTTAGAGGAAGGAGGCCACACATGTGTGACTGTCGTATTTGTGGGAACACAGCAGAAGTAGACTGTGTTCCCACCTGATTTTCCATGCTGCAGTGAAGGAGGCTGGCCTCATTATAAACCTTGCTGGGTCCTCCGACTCTCTGTGGTCTGGCTTTGCCACGATTACTGGTCAAAACCTTTAATTACAGTGTATAGTTTGTGCAGCTGCCTGGAAATTGGTCTCGGGGTCAGTGGCTCTTCCCGTCCCCTCCTTTCCGTTCTTTTGAAGCAATATTGCTGAACGGGAGGCATTGTTCCAGCTTTCTGGTGTGCTCTGTCTGCTGCACAATATGAATAGCTTTGCAATCACTCCAGCAATTGGTTCTTCAACTGCCTTTAGGTTGTCAATTGTAATTCAGCGGCTCTAGCCACCTTTTCTTTCATTCTCTTGGGGTCTTTTATTACTTAATTTGCAATAATATTAGGGAATGTCTTCTTCAGACATGTCACTAATGTCTTATTAATTATGAAGCCAAGAGTACAACTGACTTTTATGCATGTGCCAGTTACAATGTTTCCATACTTTCTTTTCTCTGGACTGCTGATGCCAATCTTTGCAGTTATCTTGTAAGGAATTTATATTGTAAGCAATTGTACTTAACTCTGAAGGTTTCACTCTAAGGGATGTAATGAATTTCCCTTAAGATATTTTCACCGAGATTAATTTATGTAGTTAAAGCTAGAGCT
>CM053750.1:17926883-17939292 GCA_028658305.1 Pachyuromys duprasi | reverse complement strand
AGCCACCATGTGGTTGCCAGGAATTGAACTCAGGACCTCTGGAAGAGCAGTCAGTGCTCTAAACCTCTGAGCCAACTCTTTAGCCCCCTGAGATTTCTTTTGCAAATGAATTATATAAATAAATAAAAACTCAGTACTCCCTCTGAATAGCACTATAAACTTCTGCCTCAAAAATAGCTTACTGCCTTTAATGAGTAATAATTAATGAAATACTAAGTTTTATAGAATACAAACCTGAACAATTAAATCCATATTGTTTTGACAAGAAGCAAATACTGTTTAATAAAATAGGTCTCTAACTGTAGTAGTTATGGTTCTTTAGGAAAATAAATTTTACAAGTCCCAAGCTTCACCAAGGTAAGAAATTATTTTATTAAAGACTAAAATAGTTTTTATTAAACTGTATGCATTACTTTAAAACCATCTCAACTAGATTCCCTCAGAACCTCATTTGTACTACTCCACATGAAAAAGACAAACAGAAAAAGTGTTCAATGCTAGTAAATGAAACATCTCACTATGGCTAAAATAGGCAATTATTTTAAAATGAATATTATTTGGACAGAAGATTTTCTACTTTTTTGAGAATTTTTGAAAGAATATGGTAACAAGGAGCACTGTTAAAAGGCTTGCTAATTTACAAAGACAAGTAAAAGGACATAAAAACCAATCATTTGCAAATACAATAATTAACAGCTTAAAGCTCTAAAAATCCTTAATGCCAGCATAATCCTTGCTGAGGATTCACTGCAGATAAGGTACCCGCAGCAGGTGTGGAGAACCGACATTTCTGTATCCCTCTAGATGGGAAGACATGAGCTAGACTAAGTAAAGAGAGCGCACAGCAATCTGGATAAAGCAGACACCCTGGACCAGCAGGAATGCACGTGGGAGAAGACGCAGCGGTAGTCATTCTTTCAAACAATAACACGGAACACAGACACAAACAGATCATAATCCCTGTCCTTCAACAGGCTTATAAATATCAGAAGTTGGCAGTAAAGCTACCGGACAAGTCATTTTAATATTATGATCTGGGTGAGTCCAAGGTGCAGGCAGGAATCAGGAGTGTCCACCTAGAGTGTCCATGAAGAAGACTTTTCTGTTGTGATGTAATCTTGGGGTAACTTTCCTGGGAAAATGGGAATATTAAGAGGTAGGCAGAAGAAAAGAAAGAAAGGCACACAGGATATAAGATCTGCAGAGTTTCACCTGATTTCATGTAAGTCAGAAAATGGTCCTTCTTTTAACAGCGGCAACACAGAAATCAGGGAAGGAGTTGGTTCTCTCTGGTTTGGAGGGAGAACCAGGGCCAAACGGGGACAGCTGAAGGTAAACTGCAACACAAATGCAGAGAGCTAAGGGTGCAAGTGTGCGGAGAGGCTCTGCGAAGGCTGTGGGGGAAGAGGACACAGCACCTGGACACAGAGGTTTCCAATGTTTCCAGTTTGACCTGCGGTGAGGACTTACCAACTCTGAAGAAAGGAAGACAATGGAGAGGAGATTGTTTTTGCAAGCGTGCACTCTCATATTTTGAAGCGTGTTTCTTTACTGCCTCTTAGAAAAATCTTCCTGGGTAAAAATGTCCCTCTCTGAAGGAACAGATTTGTTATTGAATAAGGATTTTATTAGTTTGCAGTAGGCACAGACATGCTCATTACCTAGTAGATGCAAGAAACACAGGTAACAAGAAAGAACAACCTGGGTAGATACACCATCCAGGAATTTTTTTTTCTCTCAAGGAATGTATATAGAAACTTTTGAACTAATGAATATGGAAAATGTTCTCTTTTAGTACTCTCGGCTTAAAAAGATGCTCTTTAAAATGCACTTTTTATAATGATGTTTTTGCAACTAATGAAGTGATTGCTAACTCAGCTTTTCTTGTAGGTCAAGAAACATTTTTAAGAAAAATAACTGAGTCATTCAGTGGAGAATGGGCTCCCAAAGCCTGTCATTACCTCCCAAAATTTAATTGTTACAGTGTGGAGTACATCTGTAAGGAATGGACAAAATTATCTGTATCTCTTATATCATTTTAGGATAAGTATATGTCCCATAAGGGAGTTTCCAAACTGCTCACGCCATAGGTATGTACGCTGTTCTATGTGAAATCAAATCAGCATCCTAAAATGCTGCCAAAAGGCAGGTCAAGATACATGAAGAACTCTTTAGACTTAAAGTGTATTATGCTTCCCAATGAAAACACATTTCCCTCCATACAGAAAAAGTGACATCCGGTCAAAGTAAGTGCTTTCTGCAATTTTAACAGCCTGTGCATTCTCTAATAAAAGACTTGTCACTGTGGAAATTCTGAGGAGATCCTTCATAGAACTACTAAAGAGAGCTACCCTATAGTTGAGCAATAATAAAATGTACCAAATAAAAATGCAAACTAAAGGCACAGTATTTGGTGACACATATTAAAGAAAAGAAAAAGGCATGCAACATGAAGACTATCTACAAACAAGAAATATGATTTAGGGTGACAGATACATATCATGAAAACACACACACATACATATTCTTCTTCCAAACAACTACTGTCTATAGATTAAAACCCCTAAGGATTGAATGCATTGTTTAGAAAATCTGAATGCATATATCCCCAAGAAACATGGTCCAAAGAACCTAGTAATATTTGTAACTATCCCCTTCTCACATTTCTACTCTATTATTTTCAAATATAACACCATGCTCCATGAACACTGCATCAAAATTAACAGACACTATAAGCACAAATTTCAACTGCAATATTGACACTTTTAATTTAGAATCTGCATTTTTTCCAAGCTATAAATAATGAAGCATGAAACTAATCAAGTCACTGGGCCTTACAATTCTGCTTCAAAAATCTGTTTCATGTTTTCATATTTTTCAATTAAGACTTGCAGTAATAAAAACTTCCAATACTGCATTTTTAATGTAGCAATTCTGAAAAAGTTAGGTACATTTGGATTAAGGATACCTATAAACATCAAATCAAATAAAATTGCTAAAAATAAAGACTGTTTCTTTCATGTTAACAAAATGTGTCATTTTATATGATCTGGTAAAAGCAATAAAATGAAAATAAGATTTTAAAAAGCCAGGAAGTAAAGGAATGGCAGTTAGCAACTGTGCAGAGGGAAAATAGGATTACATTTATTGGGTATTATATCAACTTAACTTCTCATAAAATACTCCTGATCTACTTAGTAACTTCAGAACTGAAGTATGCTCTCCAAAGGGAGTTGTAAAACAAATTAGTTACAATTACAATCCAATACAAATAAAAAGCTAAACTATTTACTCTTAAGAGTTCTCATTTTATAGCTTCACCATTTAAATTAGACCAGATTTTCTCCTAATCTATCAAGTGGGCCACTTGGCCTAAGTTTAGCTTTTTCTCCTATGTTTTCCATAGAGAAAAACAGATAATATGAATATATCCTGGAAAACTGCAGTAACCACACCTCCCTAAAGTGAACAGAACAAACATCTGCTAGAAGGATTGCTTGGCTTTCCAACAGCATATAGGGTGTTCTTTTTACCCAGTATTTTCCCATGATGTTTGTTTTCTTTTGCTTTGTAAAAATACAATGTATGCTTCTACTATCAATTTTCAAGACACAAATCTTAAAATTCTGGTAAGCTGAACAAATCACTACCAGGCACATTACAGGAAGGGAAGATATGCGATGTACAAGATACCACTTGTTTCTCAAGGGGCAAGGAGATCGCTGGGCACGCTGCCCGTTGGCGGGTTATGGAGTGATTGTAACCATCATCTTCCTTTCTTAATTCTGTGCTCCACACAGACAGCGGCGTGCACAGCGTGAATCCTGGCAACCGTTCCCCTTGCTCCTCAGGGTCTTCCTGGCTCCCATCCACCCTTAAGTTAACAGTTATCTTAACAAACACGTGAATTCTTAAATTTTCCCCGAGTGACAGGACAAGTCCTGTAACATTTCTCCCAGAAAACATAAAATGTAATAATTTTCAGGAAGAGAGAAATCACCGAACCTAAGACGCACTACTTTTTCTTAACTGTGTCACAGTTAGTGCTTCCTGTTAAGCTGAAGATATCTTCCTTGATTTTTGAGGAGAATTTCACCCCTAAAAGTCACAGATGCTTTGTAGGGTACAATATCAACCTTTTAACACGCAAAGCCTCACCAAATATACACAGACTAGCAGGCACAAACATAAAGCCAAAAGACATAGGACTTGTGGTATCTTAATGAAAGGCAGAATAGGAAAAAGATGACCATGTCTAAAGATATTTCTAAATACACATCTAAAACGTATTTCAAGTAACATGGGACTCTGTTTGGTTTTCCTACCTTGGCCTGCTGTTCCCAACCAGTTTGAGATTATTGTTTATACAACATGAAAGCTTCAGTTTCACAACTCTATTTTTATGCTAATAAGGTGTTGACTTAATTCTTAAAACATTCCTAAGAGTAGTTCAACCAGGCTTTATAGAAACACATTATGAGAGTACTCTTTGTCATCAAGAGAAAGATGGGTGCTTCCCTTTCTTTTCTCAGCCAAACTAAAGCAAGGGTGAACCTTTCATGGTGCTTCTACAGACCTTGGTTCTACCAAGGAACGCTACCCTATAAAATATTCCAAAATGCTCTACTTACAGTATGTGCATGGTATGTGTCCATACAAGGACAAGGGGAAGTGCTTTCCCTAAAACATCTTCTGTTGGGGGACAGTTTTGTGTGCTGCACATTCAGATGCTGATTTCTAGGCCCAGAGACCTGGCTGCAGTCTGGATGTGGGCATTGCCATTATTACTGAAGCATCTCCGGTCTCAGTGTTGTGTAAAAATTGTTCTCCATCATCTCTGGTCAGTTAATAAAGAGCTGAACAGCCCACAGGAGGGCAGGAGAGTTAGGGCAGGACTTGCAATAGGAAGGTGCAGGTGGAGACAAGAGAGAGAAGGAGGTCACCAGAGGAAGGTTGCCAGGAAGAGGTCACCATGAAGGAGTTGTCAGGAAAACATGGATGGAGCAGGAGCCGCCAGGGTAAGATTAAGATGGCAAGTAATGGGGCAAGTGGCTAAGAAACAGTGCAGATAGATTAGCACAGATGGGTTAAAATAGCTCATTATCTGTCCAGCTATAGTGCTTAAAGCTTATTAATAAACATAACAGGTCTCCATGTTGTTATCTGGGAGATAGAGCAGGTATAGAAAAGCCCATACTTTAACTTTGACAATCTTCGAACTCATATTTTGTGAATACAAGAGAAATGTTCTAAGAAAATTATTTAAAGTTGATACAAGTGGGAAGGAAAATGAATTTCTCATGCATTGTAGTACGTACAAGCTTGGAATCATTTTCGAACAATATCTATAAATATTCCGTATTGGTAACATTGGTTAGTGAATCATAAAGCGATATTTGTGCTTTTCTTTTTAAGGAGAAATAGCCAGTTAAATCACACAAGGGAGACTCGGAGGTGATTAACTGCTAACGCTTCCTGTATTCAACTCCTACAGAGGATACTGTGGGTAATGTATTAAGTTTAACATATCTATTGGGGCTGGAGAGATGGCTCGGTGTTTAGAGCATGCACTATTTTTCCACAGTTCAGATCTCAGGGGATCTCAGTTCCCTGGAGCCTCCAAGGAAACTGCATTCACATTCACATACCCTCCTCCCCATGACTGAAAAATGATTAAAAAAAATAAATCTTTTAAAAAAAATGTTCGTCTTTGTTATCCGATGTCTACGAAAAAGTTTCTTTAAAAACCCAAAGAAAAAAATTCTGTCAGCTATTACATATAGCCTATCATATATACAATATATATAATATTGTTTATCTGCATTGTATAGTAACAGTTTCCATGTTGCCTATGAGAATGATAATGTACTATGAGTAAAGCACCTCACAACAAAAACATAGCATTGGTAACAACCCATGTGACACTCTTTTTTTTAATACTATTGTATTTTTTTAAGATTTCTTTATTTATTATATATACAGAGTTCTGTCTGCACGTACACCAGAACAACAGAAGAGGACACCAGATCTCATTATAGATGGTTGTGAGCCACCATGTGGTTGCTGGGAATTGAACTCAGGACCTTTGGAAGAGCAGTCAGTGCTCTTAACCTCTGAGCCATCTCTCCAGCCTCATCTGGCACTCTTATATTCCTTCTACAGAGAGAAAGTCTGATGGCGAGAAGTGAACACATGGACCAGAGTGTTGAGAACAGATCTAGGAGGCATCACCATTGCAGTGCAGGACAGCTGCACAGTGACAATCTACATGGCGCTCTCTCTCTCTCTCTCTCTCTCTCTCTCTCTCTCTCTCTCTCTCTCTCTCTCTCTCTCTCTCTCTCTCTCTTTCTCAAGTGGGAAGAATGTTTGAAGACAGGGTTTCTCTGTGTAACCCTGGCTATCCTGGAACTTGTTCTGTATAGTAGGCTCTCCTTGAACTCAGATCTCCCTGCCTCTGACTCCTAAGTACTGGGATTAAAGGCATGCACCACCAATGCTCGGCTGCTACTTTTCTTTAATTACTATCAAATATATTTCCCAGAATCCATAAAAGGTAGTAAGTTTTAAGTGCAGAAGAAGGCAACTACAGACAGCTCTGTGGGCTGAGTAATATATCACTGTGCTTCACTGTTTGTTTTTAACAAATAAAAACGCAGGCCCTTGTCCACTTAATACTGTAAAATTAGAATAAATCACTCAAATTAATCCTATGTACTTAAAATAAGTTGGTGAGAAGGCAAGCACAAGAACAAAGCTGCCAGTCATGGGCCTACAGTAAATGTGAGGAAGGTTTGTCGTGAAATTACATTATACTCTTGTTTTCTTATCTATATTTTCAGACTGAAAGGCATCATTCCCATTAGTCATTTTAATCCTAAGGCACTAAAGGCATTGCAGCTTTCTGAAGGAGAGGAAAAATTACATCCTGCAAGTTACAGGTGCAAGGGAATACAACAGGAGGCTCAAGTCTACGATACCTGAGTTATAAGCTCTTTGTATCTTACTATTTTAGTGCCAGAAATCGGAATCTTGGCTCAGTGATACTGTCTATCTGCAACAGCCTCACACTTTCATAGGCGAGAAACAAATTGAGAAATGCAATTAGGTAAGGAAGACAAAGAGTCGGGGCATATTAGAATGTATTTGGCAGCATGGAACTTGCAAGATAAGACATCAGGTTTTTAGCGACGGCCAGTATCTCAGAGGGACAAGAACATGGTATTTGAGGCCCCAAGGAGCATCTATTAAATGGTCAATGCATCCTCTGAAAGCTGGTGGAAAAGGGACCAAGTCAAAGGTTAAAGTAAGTGTCAAGTTATCCAGGCCTCTACCTCTTCAAAGAAATGAAATTGAGAAAATACCCACAGATGTCTTCCAGTTAAAAAAGACTTCATTTTTCAAGCAAGGTTAGGTATATGAACACATCTTATCAGACTCATAACGGCTTGCCACTTTCTAAGAGAATGGTGGTTTTGATGTGAGAACATCATATCCAGCACATCCAAAGCTATAATCTTCCTAGATTCCAAGATGGAGGCGAAAATTCAACAATTCTCAAACCAGGTGGACAGAATCATACCACTGACGAGACACGCATACCTCTTGTACTGAGCGAGCTGCGGGCTTGTCTTGATGGTTGGCCAATATCAAAAAGGGCAAAGTGCATAGCTGTGGGTGCTGCAGAGCTGAATGCAGTTCGTTTCTAGCAGTCTCTAGATCATCTTCTGAAGAGGCGCTGTCCAATACAAATATTACTCCTTGAGATCCCTGGTAATAGCGGCTCCAGTATTTCCGGATATTATCAGCTCCTATCAAAATGAAATACATCACTGTTTTAAAAAAATAGTTTCCATCAACATAAAAAAAAAAGCCTCAAGAACAATTTCTTCTGGAAACCTGTGTATCTCTTCAAATGTGAATGCTAACCTCTGCGGTACAGAGTAGACTAGGAATCTAAAAGTTATGGACCATGTAGACCAGATTAGTGCATTACAGTTGATAGATGCAGCCAGGAAGTAGAACACAGACATTTACATTGTTCTTCATGCTTATATAACAAAATAAGTGGAAAAATGACCAGTATAATGACAAGGCTTTTATTAAAGCCCAAAGAATGGTTTTAGATTTTATCAGAGCTGAATGAACTATGTTCTCCACAAACTGAGAGCAATGTTACCTAGCCATTCACCATAGTATCTTGCTATGACATTTCTGTAAGTTTGGTGGTAATTTTTAATAGAATAAGGCTATGTCTGAAATATTCACGAAGTGTTCACATGATGGGAACTTCACTTTAGTTTTTATGTTGATGATATGAGGAGCTGGGGCCTACTGAAGGAACCAGCGTTAGAGACACAATGGCAAGGGCCTCATGATGGGCTATAGCTCTTCGATAGGGGAAACAGACAACTACACTTTCCTGCTCGATCTCTCTGATCATTGACGTCGGCTGCCACACCAAGACACAGTGTGACCCTCACCAGTCACAGAGGGTCGACCTGGGACTTCCCTGCCTGCAGAACTGCAGTAAATTTCTTTCAGTTAAAAATTGGCCAGTCTGTATTTTGTTGTAGCAACAGAAACTGAACTAAAACACAGAGCTGGGCAACCTTGTTTAACTCCACACGGAGAGTTATTAGCATAATAACTTTTTATGTCTAAATACTGAAATTTGCGAACCACTAAAATCTTGGCCTTTCATTTATCTGTATAAATCCACTTGGTTTACTACTTACAAGGAAAAAAAAAAAAAAGGCAATGAGCATATCCATGGTGTCTATGAGAAAAGGTGCTTAGAAGAGACCCTCGAGAGACAGTGTCATCACTCTTGGTATTTCTGACTGAATTGTGTTAACAGACAATTTGCCTAGGAAGGGCACTCCTATCTCCCATGACTCCCTCCCCGCCGCCCTGCCTCCTTCTTCCTCTCTCTCCCTTTCTGTGCATGTGTGTGAAGGTGTATCTGTCCTGAACTGAAGGGATGCTATTGTATATATAATAAAAATTATATAAGTAATGTATTAGTCTTCAGCATATGATTCAGTATCACTCAGTTAATAATTATGTTTTAGTCATATGTTGAACATTTACCTCCTATGCACAACATACTGTACTAAATGTAAGGGATCCAACCAGTGCAGACTGGAGTTGGGGTGCACTGGCTTGCAAAAACCACTCATATATATTTCTTCCCAACTCTGTGTTCAGTGATGTCATTCTAGCAGCTCAAAATGAGACAGGGTAGGAGTATTCTGGTGGTGGAAGCGAGCCAGACCTCCATTTTCCCTGGCTAGCCAACGCATCACTGGGTAAAACTGAGAGGCTCCTATTCTTAGTGAGAGGCTCTGATAACATTTTATTAAAGTACTGCCACCAAAGTGCTCACCCAGAGAAAGGCAAATAAATTAAAAATTAATACATGGGACAAGGCAGCTAATTTTATTAAGCATTTACTACACTCCTGGCACTGTGCTGGGTGCTAGGAATAGTCCATACAGTTTTTACAATAGCTAAAGGATGGAAGTATAACTGACTAAGGTTCTGAAACTAATTTTCAGATCCTAAAACATAGGATAACTCATCATTAGAGTATACTAAATAACCTAGCTGCATAAAAAGCATTAGGGCATTCACTGAAAAATGGACATTAGTAAACAAACAGGAAGGACTGAAAGGATACATATTACGAAGGACTGAACCAAGAAAACAAATAAAAAAATAAAGAGCAAGGAAATTTAAATCCTTGATTATTGGAGATATAAAATTCACTGCTTAAAAAATGGGAAACCAATAAAACAACAGAGCTACTGAGATTAGCCGCATGAAGGTAAAGTTCCCTAGAAGCATAGCCTGTAATGGCCCTTCTTGCACACATGATTGTAGAAAGATGCTGCAAAGAAAAATCAGGAGGGAAAGAAATAAACTAGATGGGGGAAGAATCGTGGTAAAGGTCTGACTTCAGAGATCTCACCCCAACTGGATCCTCCAAGGGGCTCTTAGAGTCCAGAGGCCAGGGTATCTCCGTATACTATTGGCTATGAGCCACCTCTCAGTACCTGGAGGGGGCTAGGACCAGATCTCATAATTTCCCAACATATCTGGCTGGGGTAGTTACTGTCAGCCAAGAGTGGTCCTCTGGAGAAGGGTACAGGTGTGAGTCATTAGCAGCCAATGCCACAGCAGCTGGGAGATGGATGCACTGGCCCAGTAAAGGAGATCTGCGTGTGACACCGACAGCATCTGTTACAAGCTAAATCCAGACACTATCCATATGCTAGACACCCATCCATAAGTCTGCGGGACAAAAGCGACAGCCGACTTACCCAGCGATGACTCTTCAAAAATAACAAAACACTGTTTGTATATGGAATGAAATTTACTACAAATTTTACTAATATAAAAATGGGAGATACACAATTTTCATGTAGTAAGATTACATGTGTTTGTTCTACTGTTAATTCCACAAAGCCAATGAGAACTTACAGAATGCTTTCCTTGATTTTGTAACCAATGGTTGCAACTTACCAATAACTAGTTCTGACAAGCTTAGTGATGGTCTAAGTGTCTGATGAGGATTCACTCAATCAAGGAAAACCTGATAAGGCAGGTAATATTTTTAATTAAAAATTTACTTGTTTATATTTTATGTATATTAGTATTTCCTCTGTGCACCATGTGTATACAGCAGAGGCCAGAAGATGGCATGAGATCTCCTGAAATTGGAGGTGAGAAGGTTTTCAGCCATCAAGTGGGTGCTGGAAACATCTGCAAGAGCAACAAAGTATTCTTAACCTCTAAGCCATCTCTCTAGCTCCTGAGATAGGTACTACTATAATTTTCAATTTATCAATACAAAAATCAAACTATACAAAACTGTATGTAGATTTGTTCAAGACTATACATTCAAAACCCATTTAGGTCTAAATGTGATTGAGACAGAGTGATCACTGACCAGAAGTGATGAGTTAAATAAAGAACTATATTCCCACATACATCACGGTGGGAAGAGGTTACCTAACGTATGCATGCACACGCACGCACACCATATACACATCCCAAGCGGCACTACTTCTAAAACATTTCCCAACCAACTGACCCAATCAATGCTTTTTAAGTATCCAGTCTACACAAGACAATAAGGAAGGATCTAAAGAGCTATATAGAAAGCTGTTATTCATCTCAATACAAAACATAAACTCCCACAAAAGTAACACCAAGTATAAGGCATATAAATCTATCAGAAGAACCTGGTGCGGTGGCACATGCCTTTAAACACGGCACTCCTGAGGTAGAGGCAGTTGCATCTTTGTGAGTTTGAGGCCAGTCTGGACAACAAAGCAAGTTTCCAGGCAGCCAAAGTTGTTATGCAGAGAAACCCTGTCTCAAAAAACAAACAAACAAACAAAAAACAACTATCAGAAGAAACAAATAGAGCCACATACTGCATGATGCCCAGGGCAGCACACATAAAGAAGAAAACACTGGTCACATATTTAAGAAACTCTTCCACTGGAAACTAAGGGGACACAATGGAATTCCAACTCAGGCTGCCATTTTTTTCAAATTTAGAAAAATGACATATTTAGAAATATGTAAGGCTTCAAAAAGATGAGACAGACTGACAGGACCTCAATCAACAGTAGTAGTAAATGAAAAAAAAACTAAACAAAACAGTGAAAAACAAAAAAAAAAACTGTGCTTTTTCAAGTGTTCTTTATATAATATATAAATATTTTATTATTAATAGTGAAAAGACTTTTTAATCTCTTACAACAAAATCTCCATGAAACCTTTAGTATCCCTGATTTTCTTCACGAACACTGAGCATGGAATTCTAAATTGCATTTTATCCTGTTGCAAGTTAGACAGCAGCAGCAGCCTAGCAGAGACTAGGGCCAAGGCACCCAGTGAAAAGATGATGGTGGCATTGTGGGCAACAGCTGAGGCGGCAGCTTAAAACTGAGTAATGGTTGTATCATCAACCAGACTACCAGGTGCTTGAGGATGGAGACTAATTGGGAGGCGACGGACACCTGTTTGGTGGTCACTTTCCACCCGGGAAAGATGCAGCATCTGACACAGCCTGAAGCCAGTCTTAGTCCTTGGAATGAACACAGCATGTTCTGTGTCCCTTAAATTACAATTACCACATAAAATCGCTAGGTGCCAAACTCAAGCATGGTAGATATTTTCTACAGTGAGATCGAAAACCCAGAGGAAGTTCTGACAGCAGAAGAGCTGTGATGAAGGGTGGTGCTCAGAGGACAAAGGGCTTGTTGTGCTGAGAATGAGGACCCGATTTCAGATCCCTAGAACCCACTTAAGCCAAACCTGATGCCATGCAGAGACAGGAGGCAGAGAGAGGAAAACCCGTAGCAGACCGCAGGCCGACCAGTGTGACACATTCAGT
>CM053750.1:17912438-17926783 GCA_028658305.1 Pachyuromys duprasi | reverse complement strand
TTGGAGAGGAAAGGGTTTATTTCAGCTAACACGTCTGCATCACAATCCATCACTGAGGGAAGTCATGGCAGGAACTCAGGTGGGCAGGAAGCTAGAGGCAGAAACTGATGCAGAAGAAATGGAGGCGTGCAAGTTACTGACGTGCGCAGCTGGCTTTAGGGCACCCAGGACCACCTGCCCTGGGGCTGCCCCGCTTCCAGTCAGCTGGGCTCTCTCATCTCAATCACTGATGAAGAAACCACACCACAGGCTTAACCACAGGCCAGTGGGGGAAAGGGTTTGCGGGCAGGTTAACTCTTCTGAAATAACTAGTTGATTTAAAACTAGCAGAAACGCAGAAACACACACAAAGAAAGACACACACATGCCGTGAAAAGCAGTATTGCGACTTAGCCAGAGGAATCTAAAACCTTGTTTTAACAGCTACTAGGAAAATATATTCAAAGTACCTTACCAAGAACAAAGGAAAATTAGACAGACAAAACATGCTTTCATGGTCAAAATCATACCTACGGCATACTATAAATCTTAACATTAATTAGTCACCAATTTGCTCATCAGGTCCTAGGGACACTGCAGTCAAAAAAACAAAGAAAAAAAGCAGTCTTTTTTATATTGTAGTCTATCTTCTCTTCCTCCCTCTCTCCTTTTCTCTCTCACACACCCACACACACTCATAAACACACAAAGTGTGTGAGTATTTGCCTTATCTTGTCTCTTTCAGAGCACAGAGGTAGCCCTCCATAAGACTAACCAGAATGTCACAGAGCACAGGAGCTTCTAAGAATTTTCTTCTCAATCAAAGCAGAAATGGCACTATCTATTACAGCTTTCAAATTCCTTTGGTGATATGGTGAGAATGTGAGTCTTACTAGCCTTCTAAAAGCCTTAAGGAGACATGGGTACATGCTTAGTGCATCCTAAATGGAATTCACTAGAATAGTGGTGAGAAACAGAATCAACCACCTAGTTTATAAGGACTCATGCTTAGGGCTGCAAAGGAAAACACTATTGTTCAAGCCAATGTTAGAAAACTGCTCTGTCATCTACAAGCAAAGACATGTTAAATGCCCTCACATTAAACTAGAAGCATAGCGCTCATTTTTAAAACACTACTTTATTTGGGAGTGTTTGGGCCTCAGCCTCTCCTCCAACCCTACATAGAAGAGAGAAGGTTAGTGGGAAGAGAGGACCCCTTTGCTTCTCCCGGCTATTTAGGGTCCAGGAGTCTTTGGGGGCTATTCCAATCTCCGTCAACAGCAGACGCACCCAGCAGTCTCCTCTACCCTGTTGCACCCAGAAGTGTTTCTCTCCCTCAGTCTGCTCCAAACTGCCACATGGCCCATCTCTGGTCTCTTCAAACTGCTACTAGCTACACCTTGTCTTTCTGGGCTTTCAGTTTAAAGCCTCCCAGCCCTAGACCACGCCCCTCTCCATGCCACACATGGAAGACCATTACCAGCTGGCAAAAGCCATGCCCTGCATGAGACAATTAACAGGTGTGGACAAACTACAGCACAAACTAAAATCCCACACTTGGGATTTGAAAAAACATATTTACATAACAAAACTGGGCTTACAAAGAAAACAGAACTTTCATTACATAAGAGGGGTATCTATTCCCCAAGAGTTGTTCTCTAAAAGTTGGGTGCAAGGAATTTGAAGAGGGTTACTGAGGAGTCAGTAACTTCAAAGCTGCTCTGATGGAAGCTAATCTGTACATCAGTACCATCCAACTGAGATTTCTGGGACTGAAATGATGAAAATATTTAGTTGTGTTTCTCTATATGGCAGCCATTAGCAGCACGTGGTACTGAAATAACATGTCGCACATGGCTAGGCACTACTGCATTGGCAGCGCCATTCTAGATCTTGTCAGTACTTACGACTGACATGAGTCGTGGCTAGAACATCACAAATTCAGGCACAGGCACAGAGATCTGCTTACAGCTCTGAGTGGGGATGTGCAGGAACTCACTGGGACAGCAGGTCCCCCCCTTCCCAAAGAGGGCTCCTGAGAGGGCAACTGCCACAGGCTATGGTGAAGGATGGCTAGGACTCTGCTCATCGCCTAGCATAGCAGTCAGGGTGGGGAGTCCTGAGCATCTCCTTTTTCCAGCTTCTTTAAAAAGGAGTCAGAATAACTTCCCCTCAAAATGCTTAAGTGGTGATCGGAGACCCATTAACAAGCCTGTTTTGAGGAACCTTAGTTACAAATGGGTCTTAAGTCTTAATGAAAATCTGAAAGCCTCTGAGCACAATTCTGCCTCAGAAGCAGAATTTTAAAGGGTAAAGCTTCCAGCAAAGGAAGACAATTTTCCAAGAACAAGAGAAAGGGATGGGCAGAGAATGGCTTCAAACATGTCCCACTTTCTCATCTATCAAACTTCAGTCTTACTTTTGGGGGGAGAGAGGTTACTGGGGACCCAACCCAGAGCCTTCACATGGTGGGCACGTAATCTACCACCGAGCCATCCCCATTCTCTTAGGTTTCTCCTTTTGACACAAGTTTTGCTGTGCTACCAGGCTGGTCTTGAACTCACTCTATTTAAGCAGACTGGACTTGAAGTTATGAGTCTCCTGCCTCAGCTTCTTAAATAGCTGGGATTACAAGTCTGTGCCAACAGGCCAAGCATAATTAGTTTCTTTGACTAGTAACTTCTTTTGATTCTTTAACATTCTAAGAACTCAGCAGACACTAAGATACACACATCTACATTCAAAATTTTGGGGGTTTTGTTTGTTTTCCAAGACAGGGTAGCCCTATGTAGCCTTGGCTGTCCTGGACTCACTTTTTAGACCAGACTTGCCTCAAACTTACAGAGATCTGCCTGCTTCCTCCCCCCCCCCCCCGAGTGCTGGGATTATAGGTATATAGCACCACCTGGCACATTCAAATTTTTATAGAGACATATAAAATATAGTGAAATAAATGAAGATCTAAAATAAATAAATAAATAAATAAATAAATAAATAAAAGTGCTAATTCTTGTACTCAAGCACTCTAATCAAATGTATGATTCCATTTTGCTTTTCAAAGAATTAAAAGAAAAAGCAAACCACACAAAGGCAGATAATGAAGGAGCTGTAGGAAACATGACCTGACTAGTTTATTCTGAAAAAGTAAACATTTGGTATTGAAGGAGAACCCTCCCGCCCCCACCATCCTGACAGTGGATGACTATCAAGCTGAAGAAGACAGTCCCAGAAACACAGGGAGTACTCAACCAGCAGACTCAACCAGAAGTACTGACAGGTGAACACCATTGATTTTCATCTTCCCTAGCATACCTACAAGGACATAACCTCCTCCATCACACTGAGCCTCTAAAGGTGGTCACTAACCTCACCCCTTTTGGCCATTCAGCCTTTACTGTCCTCACTGAATGGGTGCAGTAACTGGGACAGAATATAAGAATTTTGCTCCAAGTTCAGCTAACAGTGTGCTGCTGGCTAGCTATATGTCAACTTGACATAAGGTATAGTCATCTTTGAAAGGAGGGAACTTTGAATGAAAATATGCCTTCATAAGATCAGGCTGTAGGCAAGCCTGTTGAGCATTTTCTTAATTAGTGAGTATTGGAGGATGGCCCAACCCATTGTGGGGGTACTATCCCTAAGCTGGTGGTCCTGGGTTCTATAAGGAAGCAGGCTGAGTAAGTCATGAAGAGCAAGCCTGTAAGCAGCACCCCTCCATGGCATATGCTCCTGCTTCCAGGATCCTGCCCCATTTCGGTTTCTGTCCTGACTCCTTTGATGGTATACTATGGTGTGTCAGCGTATGTCATGTAAACCCTTTCCCCCAAAAGCTGCTTTTATCCTGGTGTTTCACCACAGCAATAGTAACCCTGCCTAGGGAAAACAGATAACAGATTTAGGATCAGTTTGTTGTTGTTGTTGTTTTTAACTGTAAATAAGATGTAGTTTTGCCCTTTGCTATAAGGGGACTGCTTCCCAGGGAATTAGAGTACATCCAGGGCTATGGGAATGAATGGGATGTGCAATGTGCAATGTGAATGAGTACGGATGTTTAAGAAATGATCCCACAGATTGTAATGAACAGAAGAAAATCAACACTAGGAGAATGGTATCCCCAAACAAGGTGGGAGGAACTGCAACGAACAAAAGCTTGGAGAAAATGGGAAAGGGCAGAGAGGTATTGAGTTACAGCGGCCATGGGCATGTCACATGAAATCAACAGTCACAAGCTAACAGCACATATGTGGCTCTGTTGCCCAGGCAGAGTAACAATGGCTAAAGAACTATGCATCCCTAAGGAATATGGCCTGGGATGGTCTGGTCGAGGTTGAAGGCCCTGTCTGCTGTTCACTGTCTGTGAGTAAGTCTGTTAGACAGTACCACACACCCTGAGCATCCTTCAAGGCTCAACCTGCCAAACTTACAGCATTCACAAGCCTTGGAGAGTCAACAAATACCTTACCAGGTCCTGTACAGACAGCTAACTACATGGCCTAAAAAAGATGAATTATCAAATATACCCGAACTTAGTAAAAATCCGCCAAGAGAAAATGCTGGGTGGGAACAGTTAACCAAACCAGGCCAAAGGCTCAAAGGAACTGTGTAAACAAACACGAGGGAAAACTGCACGAGACACTAGAGCCTGAATGAGATAAGTCTGTCAGGTCAAGGGGTGATGAACAAAGGGACGGTCACCACGCCAGTAAGTGCTGGGGATGACAGAATTTATACTGCTGAGGCTCTCAGAGCCAGCATAGAATAGGTACGGGGGCAAGAAGATACATGTCCATCAGTTTGCAGATGGTTAGCTCCCAGTGCTAATCAGCCTGTCCAGGGTGACTTGGCAATGCAGGCTCCAACTATGAGAGAAAGGATCCCAGGCAGAGAATCAAAGGTGCTGGCAGCTTGATAAATGGGGTTATGGGCAGACACCAACAGGGCTTCCTTCAGTTATGCAAAGAACAGTACAGAAGCATCAATTCTGCTCATCTGACCAACTGTTGGCTGAGGAGCAGATGAAACAAAAAAATATAAATTACATGCAAGTAAAAACCAGGACTTGTCCACATCCTTGGGGCAAGAGGTGGCCACTATGCTTGCTAATAAGCTCACGTTAGCCTTTGCGTTTGTTCCAGGAGGCACAGAAGCCCTGTACTGTGCTTATAGCTGAACTAGGGCACAGCATGGTGTTTCCATAGTGTTGACATTTTCACTTTCTCTGCAAAGTTGATTAAGTATGGCTGCTGGTGACAGCATGAGTACAGGCTGAGGTAGCAGCCTGCACTCATGCATCCCTGACTGCCACACACTGTCAGAAAGAAGAAAAACAAGTCAGTTCAATATAAGAGTATCTGAATCAGGGAGTAAAACTTACCAGTCTCACTAAATTAACCCAAAGGTCTCTCTTTTTTAAAACATTCCATATGACTTAAAGGGTAGTATGCACCAAGAATTCTTGTGACATACTGATGCAGACAACTGTTTCAAGGATAAATTGTTCAACTGTTAGAGTTGGGAGTTAAATACCTGTTTTTTTCCTTTCCATTTTTACCTGGAATTTTAATGGAGTCAGACTATGATTTACGCTAGTTCATGGAAAATAAACAACAGTATCCGTTGTCAGGAATAAAATTTATTTTCAAGCAAAAGCCAGAGTTTTGGAAAAGTCATTTGTATCTTTTACCATGCCCTGAATAGCTTCCTGGTGAGGAAGGCTGATGATAATAGTAACAGAAACATATTTATAATGCAATGTGTGAATACTTGGAAAAGCCAAAAGAACTTAATGAATCAAGATCTTCCAAATGGTCGATCCGTGAGGCAAAAAGCCTTGCACAGATTTTCATAAAAATGTACTGATACAAGAAAATTATGGTGGACGTGAACGAACTGAAGTTCGCCGATGTGAATCCATACTGCAACAAGCATTCTAGTGTCTAACACTTGATGGGTTTCAGTGGAGTGCCAGAGGAAAAAATCAACAGTTATCCAAAAAGGCTATTAAAAGACGGCTCCCTTCTGGAACTGCCTATCTATGTAAGTCTGGAGTTTTTCGACGTGCTCCAATGCAAACTACATATAACAACAGATGAACAACTAAAACAGGTAATCAGCCTTCTTCTATGACTAAAATGGATATGCCATCACCTACACATTTGTTCTTGAATATTAATTTTCATTCAAATGCAGCTTGTATTAACATATAATAAGTTTATAATTATTGCTTTTACAGGAATTTAAAAGTACTTCTACATTTTATCAGATTTAACTTGTAACATGGTAAATACAGACAGAGACCGCACAAAAGAAGACATTTGGAAGTCTCACTCAGTTTTTTTGTTTTTGTTTTTTAAGAAATCTTTTATTTTTATTTTTTAATTTTATGTGCACTGTTATTTAGTCTACATGTATGTTTGTAGCAAGGGTATTAGCTATTGGAATTACAGACAGTTGTGAGCTGTCATGTGGGTGCTGGGAATTGAACCCAGGTCCTCTAGAAGAGCAATCAGTGCTCTTAACCATTGAGCCATCTCTCTAGCCCCCCTCACTTAGTTTTAAAAGCATGCGGGTACCTGAGACTTTATAAGTATATATATTCATTGTTCATAAAAATTTAGGCATTTGGAGTTTTATTTGAGAAGAAATAAAAATCTTAATTTGAATTATCTTTATCCTCAATCTACCTCTATCTTAGAAGCAACTGTCACCTGCTAGAAGATCAAGAAAAGCATGGTATACTGGATGACAGCAACTCTAGCCCTTGTGGGATGCACAGTAGCTTAAATGTACAAGGGCTCAGAGAAGAACTGATGTGATCAGAAGTCAAGCAGAGGAGGTACGGAAGCCAGAAGCAGGAAGGTGAGAAACTTGGACCTGGTCCAGGAAAACAAGAACTCAGTTGCATTTCTGAGAATATGTTCAAGATGGGAGAGCAGGAATTGGTAATGAAATCTCAAAACCAAGAAGAAAACAGAAGGATCACAGTAATCTCTGCGGTCTTCACATGTTCAAATTAGAACCTAATATACTGTAAGGTCTAGAGAGTCTTTTGCTATGTAGATAGTAAAGGAACCCAAACTTAAACTAGCATAGCTCTTGCAAATTTCAAGAAAAGTGTCCTTAGCCTGTGTCATATAAAATACAGCTTTAAACATTACCATGAAATGATACCCTCTTCTTACCTCATCCATTCTTTCAATTCATGCTCTGGGTGTCTATGTTATTTAAAAGTCCACCATCTTCCGTGTCAAGTCCTCACAACCAGCCGTGAGCACTCTACATAGCTGCACTCTGCTATCTCTGCCTGCCCACCTCCCCACTCTGCTGTGTGCCTTCATCACCTTCCATATATGTCACCAGAGCAGCTTCTAGAGTATCAGACTTAGTGTTTAGAGCTTGCCACAATCCATTTCCACGTTGTCACAGTACTGCATTTCTGTATAGCTCCACATGTCCCACGAATGCAACTGAGTCCCGGAGCAGGTCCAAGTTTCCCACCTTCCTGCTTCTGGTCCCGCTGTCTCCACTGCTTGACCTCTGATTGTGCCAGTTCTCCTCTGAGCTCCTAAACATTTCAACTGCTACTGGTCCTTCAAGGGCTAGAGCTAATGACACCCACTGCACCACATTCTCCTTGATCTTCTAGCAGGTGGTAACTGCTTCAAGGATGAAGCCTATTTTTCTTGTAACACATTCCACCCGGTAGCATGGTTACATGTATACATGTATACACCAACTTACAGAGTATGCCAAAAGCCACTGGGAAGTTTAATGTAGTTACATGTCTGGTCTATCTCCATATTGGAACTTATGAAACACAAATCTTTACACATAATTAGAACACAATAAATACTTTTCAATGAGTTAAACTTTTATAAGATGCTTATTTATACTTATGTGGTAGAATGTACAATTCGCCCCCACAATCATTCCCTGTTACAGAAATAACTCACTGTTTGGTTGAAGGTAATGGTATGTTAGTATAGTTATTTGGATTTCATTTTTACATTTCTGGCACTTCCCAAGTCAACAAGGCAACTCTCAACTTTCACCTGCTAATACTACACAGATTTTCTTAAACAGACACACAATGAATCTTCACTCTGCTAATACTTGAACACATGCAGCCACAATGTGGCATTTGCTGAGTGCTTCACAAAGAAGCAGTGCCCTGTGCCTTTGTGAGTCTTCCCATGTGGTTCTTACACTATCCTGACACCTAAGCAGCAGCTCAGAGAGATTACAGAAAGAGAGGGCTGTGGGGATGGTTCCAGGAGAGACAGCCTCTGTACCCTGCAAAAATCAGGGACCAACTCTCTAGACTACCTACAAGCCCAAGGCAACCAAAGTTGGTATTCTAAGTTCTAAGTATTTATTAACAGCAAATTTTGGAGCCACCAGCAAGACAGGAAAAGCAAAGCACTTCTGTGGTATTCCAAAAAAAATCTGTTGCCCAGATTAGAAGAGCTAGTATGTGAATAATTTTTCTTAAAATTGCCACTGACCAATGTAACCAAATCAGAAGAGCCAAAACAGGAAGTTTCTGGTTCAAGTGGAGAGTATCTGTTTCGTACCTGCTGAAAATAAGTCCTTTCCTAGTCTGCAAATGCCACTGCTGTGTCAGGGTTTGGGATTTCTCCCCCAACAGTAATTTTTTTTTTTTAATGACAATCTTTAATTTACCATCTTATGAAAAAAGTAGTAAGTATATAGGGTTATAGATTGAGGTACATTCACAGAATGTAAAAAATGTATAAAACCAGCAGTATTTCATCGTAGTAGAAGACAGTATAAATAATAAATAAATAATTGTAAGCTTTAATGCTCAAAAGGAGAATACAAATTTTGTCTCACACTAAGTGCAAATTTCTTTCTGAGTTCAATCTGACCTCAAACATTACTATCATCTAGCCAACTCAGGGGGGATAAAAAAGTCTTGAGAATTTCCTATGCTTGATTCTGCCCACATTTTCTTTCTCTTTTTATTGCCCTCTATGGAAATACTACAACTTTAAAAGGCAAAGCTCAGCTTTCCTGCCAGGCCATTCTTTCTGTAGCCCTAACCAGACTTATTACAGAAGTGTAGTCAGGGTCATGTTCAGGCAGAAATACGAATGAGTGAATGTCAAAGGAACAGTCTAGACAGACTTCAGGGAGGTGGCATTAACGTATAATTTAATGGTATGCATACATTAATTTACATTGTGATCTGAAGTATCTAATTAAATAAGTGAATGTGTACTGCAAATTACGTGAATAAACACAGCTCTCAGTTTAGGGATCACTTTTGTTTGAAAACTTTCTAAAGGCTCTACTAATTTATCCAGAATTCAAAAAGCAATTTTCTATAAAATAAGCAACTCATACATGGGTCCTATCCGGCAGGCTAGTCCTTAAGGATAGAAACATGGCAGAAAGACAAAAAGTGCTATTGGGGGTTGGTCTGATGCTAAGCTGATGCTAATTACTGGCCCTCAGGATCATATCCTTGTTGTATAAACCTGCCTAAGACATTATACCTGATTGGTTGGTTAAAGGACTGAAACCTAAGGGAAGGAGGGGGCGGAATGACATAGGCATGTCTAAGATTCCTTGGCTTTGGGTTCAAGAGAATCACAGGAAACGGATGGATGATAGGAGAGGAGAAAAGAGAACTCCGCAATGGGTTAGCATGGAGAAGAAACCATGTGTGGCAGAGGGAAGGACTCCACAATGGCATGGATGGAAAAAACAACCTCTAAATATAAGCAAGTATTCATAAGATTATGGATGGAAGATAACCCATAGAAGGATGGTTAGGGCAGATAGCACTGGATGGGGGCTGGGAGGCAGATGGTGAGGTTGTTAAGACAGCATTGGTGAAATATATGCCCAGCCCAAGATAAATAAAGCAATTATAAAATTTTCTGTGTCTTGTGATAGTGTGTTAAATAATACCGCTGTGAGAGTCATAGGGCAGATATTAAATAATATATAGCCCAGCGTCACTTTTACTTGCAACAATACAGTGCCATAGCTTCCCAAGTCTTACTACCCTAACTGGGTTCAAAGTCAGCTCTGTCACAAGGCATCAAAGGAACCTTCATTGGCTTAACCATTCCAAGGCTCAGTTTCCCTCCAAAGAGTAAAAATAAGAATAAAGTATTTCATCTCACAAAACTGTCAGGATAAACCAACAAAAAAATTATCATAGTATTTAGAACATGTTAAGTGCTCATTAGCATTAACTCATTTTGTTATTTTTAATTTATTATATAGTCACTATTTAAGGCTGTAACTTCCCAGACTCCTGAGCCAACGATAGTTCTAAGACCTACAAGTGAAAGTCTAGGAAGTGCTGAGGGTTGTGGGCAATGTGGGTCAGAGCCTCTCAGTTCCCAATAGAGCTAATGCAATGACAGTAAATCAAACTTTGACTTGGGATGAAGCCTTTATCTTCGTCTAGTGACGTTCTCCCACAGCCTGAGCATCCCTTAACTGCTAGTCACTTTTACTTCCCAGTGTTTCTCCCTCCCTCTTTGTTGTCCAGATTTCTTTAGCAAAAAAAATAAAATAAAAGAGGGTCATTCTTCAGATTGAAATTCTCAATACTATAATAAACCTGGCTTCATCTAGATTTTAAAATGAAACAAAAACACAGGAAAAAAGTACAATTAATCAAAGTACCATTCCTGTGGCACTGTTATCTTCAAGGCTAACACATGGTACACCAGGCATATTACTCTCTTCTTTTCCTTTTGTTAGAAGTGCACAAATAGCCAAAATTCTATCCCATTTCTTCAGCAGCTCACACAGCTGCTTTATGTCAGAGGACAGGTAGTTCAGATTAAAGTAGTGGCTGCCATCTATGGGAACGTATTCTGTGTTTCCTTTTTTCTTGCCAAAGATCACTTTTAAATAAATATAACTGGATTATAAATAACAGAAAAGCAAATGCAAACCTAGGCACAAAGTGGTCGTATTTTCTCAGGCATTCTTGCAAGTATAACCCACTTCCTCACAACTTTTAAGCGTATCTGCCTTCACCAGGTACGTGTCTCTCATCAACTTTGGTAGACACCCAGCAGACTCCTTGTTTGTCAAGTTCAAACCTGCATCTCTAGGTGCCCCATCAGGACTATCATAGCACAGACAGTCAATCTTTGGTGACTATTTTAATACATGAATTTTATGCTGATTCATTCTTTACAGATGTGAATATAAACAGTCTCTTGTGTTTGTATATCCCCCTCTTCCTTCTGAATTTATTTGAATTCTGCTTCTTTCCAAAGCAAAGAAGTCCACCTTGACCTTTCAAAAGTTAGCTTACCCTTTGTGCTAGGAAATTGCCAAAGATGAAGGATAGATAGTGACAGGATCACTTCACTCCAGACAACTCTAGACAAGCACTCCCTAGAACTGAAGCTGGATGTAGGAGGCATTAAAGTCATATCTAAAGGTGATCACACTTCCTCTTTTACACAATTACTATATATTAAAATGAGATTAGCTATTCCTCCATTGATGGGCATCTGGGTTGTTTCCAGTTTCTGGCTATTACGAATAAAGCTGCTACAAACATGGTTAAGCAAATGTCCTTGTTGTATACTTGAGCATCTTTTGGATATATACCTAGGAGTAGCATAGCTGGATCTTGACAAAGCACTATTCCTAATTCTCTGAGAAAGCACCAGATTGATTTCCAAAGTGGTTGTACAATTTACATTCCCACCAGCAATGGAGGAGGGTTCCCCTTTCTCCACAGCCTCTCCAGCATGTGTTGTCACTTGAGTTTTTAATCTTTGCCATTCTGATGGGTGTAAGGTGAAATCTCAGGGTCATTTTGATTTGCATCTCTCTGATGGCTAAGGACGCTGAGCATCTCTTTAGGTGTTTCTCTGCCATTCTATATTCCTCTACAGAGAATTCTCTTTTTAGCTCCATACCCCATTTTTTAATTGGAGTACTTGATTTGTTGTTTTTAAAATTCTTTAGTTCTTTATATATTCTGGATATCAACCCTCTGTCAGGGTTGGTGAAGATCCTTTCCCCATCTGTAGGCTGTTGTTTTGTTCTGATGACAATGTCTTTTGCTTTACAGAAGATTTTCAGTTTCATGAGGTCCCATTTATCGATTGTTGCTCTTAGAGCCTGTGCTGTGGGTGTTCTGTTCAGGAAGTTGTCTCCTGTGACAATGAGTTCCAGGCTCTCCCCCACTTTTTCTTCTAACCGATTTAGTATATCTGGTTTTAGGTTGAGGTCATTGATCCACTTGTACTTTAGTTTTGTGCAAGGTGATAAATATGGATCTATTTGCATTTTTCTGCATGTAGACATCTGGTTAGACTACAAACATTTGTTGAAGATGCTGTCTTTTTTCCATTGAATGGTTTTGGCTTCTTTGTCAAAAATCAGGTATTCATAGGTGCTTGGGTTTATTTCTGGGTCTTCTATTCCGCTCCATTGATCCACCTTTCTGCTTCTCTGCCAATACCATGCCATTTGTATTACTATTGCTCTGTAGTACAGCTTGAGATCAGGGATGGATCCAGAAGATCTGTTGTTGTACAGGATCATTTTGGAAATTCTGGGTTTTTTGTTTCTCCATGTGAAGTTGAGAATTTTTCTTTCAAGGTCTGTAAAGAATTATATTGGTATTTTGATGGGAATTGTATTGAATCTGTAGATTGCTTTTGGCAGGATGGCCATTTTTACTATGTTAATCCTACTGATCCATGAGCACGGGAAGTCTTTCCATCTTCTGATATCTTCTTCAATTTCTTTCTTTAGAGACTTGAAGTTTTTTTCAAACAGGTCTTTCACCTGCTTGGTTAAAGTAAACGCAAGGTACTTTATGTCATTAGTGGCTACTGTGAAGGGTGTTGTTTCCCTAATTTCTTTCTCAGCCCTTTTGTCCTTTGTATACAGGAGGGCTTCTCATTTATTTGAGTTAATTTTGTATCCAGCCACTTTGCTGAAGGTGTTTTTCAGCTGGAGGACTTCTCTGGTTGAATTTTTGGGGTCACTCAGGTATACTATCATATCATCTATGAATAGTGACACTTTGACTTCTTCCTTTCTGATTTGTATCCCCTTGATCTCCTTTACTTGTCCTATTGCTTTAGCTAGGGCTTCAAGTGCTATGTTGAATAGATATGGAGAGAGTGGGCAGCCTTGCCTTGTCCCTTATTTCAGTGGGACTGACTTAAGTTTTTCTCTATTGAATTTGATGTTGGCTATAGGCTTGCTGTATATTGGTACTTTTACCAATGGAATACTACTCAGCAATTAAAAACAAGGAAATCATAAAATTTGCAGGCAAATGCTGGGATCTAGAAAAGGTCATCCTGAGTGAGGTATCCCAGGAGAAGAGAGACACAAACAATATATACTCACTTATATAGACCTATAAGATAGGATAAACATACTAAACTGTGGGCACCTAAAGAAGATAAACAAGAAAGAGGACCCGGAGTAGGATGATCAATCCTTACTTAGAAAGACAAATGGGATGGACATGGGAAGTAGGAACCTACCGCAGAGAGCCTCTGAAAGACTCTACTTAGCAGTGTATCAAAGCAGATGCAGAGACTCATAACCAAACCTTCGGCAGAGTGCAAGGAATCATACAATAAAAGGGCGGGTTAATATGACCAAGAGAGGACAGGAGCGCCACAAGGACAAAATACATCAGGGCATGGGGCCCTTCTATGAGACTGTTTCTCCAACCAAGGACCATGTATGGATATAACCTAGAACCCTTGCTCCGATGTAGCCCATGGCAGCTCAGTATCCAAGTGGGTTTCCCTAGTAAGGGGAACAGGAAATATTTCTGACATGAACTCAATGATTGGCTCCTTTACCTACCCTGCTCCCCTCAGGGAGGAACAGTCTTGCTAGGCCACAGAGGAGGACATGGCAACCAGTCCTGAAGATACCTGATAAGCTAGGGTCAGATAGAAGGGGAGGAGGACCTCCCCTAGCAGTAGACTAGAAAAGGGACAGGGAAGATGGGATTGGGAGGGAATGAGGGAGGGGGCTATGGCTGGGATACAAAGTAAATAACTTGTGATTAATAAAAAAAATAAAAATTAATAAAAAATGAGATTAGCCACCAAAGCACATGTACCACTAAAGACATTTCATCACACTGGGTCCTATTATTAAATCAGTAATTACCAGCTTTCATCTTTGATGCTGTGGGATATACAGTATTATCTCAAAAGGCAAGTAGGACCCTCAAAATGAAATTAATTTTAATAAGCTTAAATGTAAGTGTGTCTGTGTCGTAGAGCCCTTAAAAACAGGATAATGCAAACAGAGTGTCACAGTGTAAAACAATTATGAATCAAAGCACTAGCAAAGAAATGGGTCTGAAACAACCTAAA
>CM053750.1:17889208-17911938 GCA_028658305.1 Pachyuromys duprasi | reverse complement strand
GCTGACTCTTTGACCCTCCCCCATACAAGCCGGGGAGTGACAGACTGGCTAGATCCCAGGGGAGGACTTTGCAGCCAGCCCTGAGGAGACAGGATAAGCTGGGGTTGGATGGAAGGGGAGGAGGTCCTCCCCTGTTGGTGGACTTGGAGGGGGCGGGGAGGAGGGAGATGAGGGAGGGAGTGGGAGGGTAGGAGGGAATAAGGGAGGGGGCTACGCCTGGGATTCAAAGTACCTAACCTGTGATTGAGATAAAAATAAATAAATTTAAAAAAAAGAAGATAATTTGCCTGTTAAAATTAATGTCTTTGAGTTAATGAGATATATACATATATACTTAATACTGCATAATGCCCTTTTGAGATTGGATACTTCTGATCTTACAATGTAGAATACAGCCAATGAGATGGCTCTGCTGGTCAATGCACTTGTCACCAAAGCTGACAACCTGATTTCAGGTACTACAAAATAGAAGAAAAGAACTAACTCCTGGAGTTTGTTCTCTGACTTCCACAGGTGCAACATACACACACACACACACACACACACACACACACACACACACAAAAGAGTTTCATAAAGTCAAGGGCCACTACTTTTACACCTGACATAGGGATGTCACAGGCACACAAAAGTTATTTTCATGTTTACAAGAGCAAAGGTCTCCCAGGAAGGAGATCCAGCCATCCCAATACAAATTACCCATGAGGCACAGAAGTTTGACATGATGAGGGACAAAGCTTGATATCTGTAAGAGAATGTCTGGAGGCTGGGCTTTGTGTCTTCTCCTCCCACTGATCCCAGAAAGGCAGATGTAAGGCCTTTCATCTAACAAACAAAATAGGACAAAGTGAGGCAATGTCATGTCCATATTGAGCCATGACAACCCGTAACTTCCACTTCCACCTTGCCATCCCACTTTAGGAACTTCTTGGTTTGGAAGTTCCCATGCAGCAAACTGCTTTGAAAGGTTCCATCGAAAACCTCCCATGGAACGAAGATTTCCCAACAGCAAGACCTTAGGAAGTGATCCCTGTGTGGATGACTGGAACCCCACCATACGAACACTACATTCTATTCATCCATCCACTTGCAGATAGATGTGGAAGCTGTTTCGTAGCCTAGTCACTTTAATTAACGTTTCAATGCAAACTGTTAGTTATGTCATCATGAAAGGCTTTGTTAGAACACCTTTTTGTTTGTTTTGTTTGTTTCATTCTATTGAGAGCGAGTCTCACTATAGAGTCTGGGCTAACCTCAAACTCACAGTGATCTGTCTCAGTCTTCAAAGTTCTGGGGTCAGAGGAGGTGTGAGGCTGCATGTCTGCCTAAGGTCCTATTTTCGGGGTTAAAAAAAAATCACCCTAAGAGTTGAAATTATTGGTAATAATTACTTCTATGTCTAACTTATTGAGGAAGTTTTTGTTTAGTTTCTAACTTCAGGGTAAACCTTTAAACAGTAATAGATAATGAATGCAAACGCACTTACAGCTGGGGAGCTTCCCCACATGGATTAGTGAACTATGGGGAGAAAGTCTCAGTAAGTCATGACGAGTCTTCTCCGCAGGCCTGCCTTGCTCTGGCCACTGCTATACACTTCGCTCTCCAATCTTTCTTTCTAAAGCAGCACCTGAAAACTGAACTCTAGGAGGACTTCCCAGGTGCCACATATGTTGTGCTACTCCAGAGGTTTAAGACAAAAAGAAAAGAAAGGGGTAGTCTCTGCCCTCCACGCACACAGATTTCCAAGGAGAATTGCCTCTGCTGACTTGCCACTGCCTCTGTTGATCAATACCCTTCCCTCTGTACACACGCACTTTGTAACTTGGTTTTTTTATTTACTGTTTCAGCTACGTCTAATATCTTTAAAACACCATATAAATGTTCTACACACCCTGGCACGGTGGTGTCAAATGCCTTTATCCCAGCACTTGAGAGGCAGAGGCCAGCCTGGTCTGCACAAGGGAGTTCCAGAAAAGCCAGAGCAAATAATGAGATCTTATCTCAAGAAATCAATTTTTAAAAATGTACATAACTGTTCTATAGTCTACCATATGTTCCCTTCTAGATGTGCTGTTCCAGGTAGTTTGAACTCAACTTGTCCCCAAATGGATCTATTCTGGCTATATATTTCCCCTCCCTAAAACAGAGGCACCTAAATTCCCAGGCTGGGGATTGACAGTCATAATTCAAGCTGTGAATCTTAAAAGTCACTCTCAGTTTCTTATTGTGATTCCGAAGAATCTGTCAAGCACCATTCAATCAGCCTGCCAGTCCTCTCTTCTTAGTATAACCTCTTAACTGTGGATATGCCCAAACTCCTGGAATTGTCCTATGCTTCAACTATGACTTACCTGAAAAATTCCAACTTCAGATCAGAAACCAAATATTATTTCGCTCCAAGGACTTCCTTTTATTTTTACAAACCTGCTTTGTCTGTGTATTGTTATGCTAGAGGAAAATGTGTATCCCTTCAACTGACAGAACTAGACATATCGCAGTGCATATAGTTTTACACAGACAGCTCTTTATAATAATTGCCAGGGACTGACAATTTTCTGCACAGATGCTTTAGGATTCTGGCTATTCTGGGCAGCTATGGTGACCAGCAAACCATCTTCAGTACAGTCATGCGTGCTGAAATAAAATGGTATGACCTACGTCTATTATAGCAAATTAACAGACACTTACTGGGTGGCTTCTATATATCACACAAAACACTGAGAGTCAGGAGTCCAGTAGCAAACCAATAAGGCAGGGCCCCTGCCTGATCCTTTGGCTAACAAGTTAGCAGGTCACCAACTCTGCAATATTGTTATGACTCCATGTATCTCATTTAGGCTCTACAGCATATCCTTAACAGAGGATGTCCTCTAAAAGCACATTAGCTTTCCGGACTTTCAAAGTATTACTCACATGGAGAAGTTACATTTCTATCACACAAACACACACACACACACAAATAAAATCCTATTCTTATAACTCAAATCTAAACAGCCACAGGGTGCATCAACTATCCAGAGATGTCCTCAAATTAACATCCTAAAGCTCACTTGCCTAACACGCTGAAAGGTCCCCAGGGCCCACAGAGAAAAGTTTTGCCTCGAGAAAAAAAATGTGATCACACTTAATTTCTTGGCTCTCTATTCAGAGCATATTAGAAGCAGTAAATCACTTGTTGGAGATGAAGGAAAAGATGAATCCACTAGAGAGAGGGACATGGACAGTAGCAAAATAGAGAGTTACAACTGAGACAAAAATCAAGAAAGGAAGAAACTAAAAAGGTCAAGAAAGTACAGCGAAGAAGAGAAAATACAGAAACTGGAACACAGCAGTTTGGACTTAGTGTGGCACTGAGTACCCACAGCCTCCCCCTCGACAGAACCATCCGTCTTCTTGATATTGGTCAAGCAAAATGAGGAATCACACTCCTGGTACTTTCATTCACTGTTCCTGGGAGAAGTGAACATGCAAATGTGATCACGAGTAAAAGGGTGGCGAAAAGCAGCTTCCAGTCTTGACATCCCTCAATGCCCAACTGAACCTCTCCTGCTTCCTTCTCTGAATCATTTTGAAGCTGTCTATGCATATTAATTTCACTTTTGTGTATAGCTCTACAAATAAGATCCTTTAAAAATCATAACCGAATTATCATCATAACGAGAGAAAAGATCAAATTGTAAACTCTTTAACCTGTTCCTAGTATTAAAATCTATAAAGATATTAAGCCATGATCTATTTTTATTCTTATAATTAATTTAATTGGTTAAATGCCAGGAAAGATAGGGAACTGTGAAGCACCTGCCTTGCTAATGTAACAACTGCTCTAGATTGAGCAGCATTAAATTATGGTGTTTTGGTACTTAAACTAGGTTCTTTAATCAAGAAAAGTGCTTTTTTAGAAAATCGCTCATTAAGATAATTTTGTTTAGTCTGCAATAGCTCCTTCAGATGTGAAGTGTAACAACTTGATTACTATATGAAAGCAATATTCTATTCCTAAAAGAAGGATCCATGTGTGTGTACATACATATGAAAAAGAGGGAGAGAGAGAGATACAGAGAGAGAGAATACAACGTCAAAATCCAGAGTTCTGACACTAAACTACAATTGTTTATCATAAAATCAAAATCAAGGATAATGGTTCAGACCTGAGACATTTAAAAATCTGTATCTGGTAACTGAAGTACATGTAGACTGACATCTTTGCTTTCAACTCAAACTCGTGACTCTGAAGGCAAGGATAATGAATGGGACTTTTGGGATTTCAACTGGGAAAATCAAAGATATATGGTACTTTACAGGGAAGACTGTTGGAGAGGGGCATGGGAGGAGATAAGGGAGGGAGGGTGGGAGAGGGAGGGAATGAGGGAGGGGGGCTACAGCTGGAATACAAAGTGAATAAACTGTAATTAATATAAAAAATAAAAATTTAATTTAAAAAAGCAAATTCTGTATTCGGATGTGAGGAGAAAAAGTTGTTTTCTGGGCAAAATATCTCAAAACAGCTCTCATTTGAAATTTGAGAGAAACAAAGCTAAAATGGAACACTTATGTCCTTCCTAACTCAGATGTGTCCTGGAATAATGGAAGATGCACTCAGAGTCTTCTCGCCCATGGGCAACTAGAGCGGGTGAGTCATGTTCCCTATGTCTCCTCACCTCCAGTACTTGGCATTTTCTGTTCATCCTTGTATGTCATGAAAATATGATAATTTCAATATATCTCGATATTATGGAAAACCCTGAGAACTATTAGTCAAAAAATGAGGCCTGGCCTATCCAATACACCATGTGCAAACCTTTATATTTTCATCCAATGTGAATATTTCTTCCTTAATGCTATTGTCTCTACGTTTCTTTTTTGCTAAGATCTACTGATATAGAATATAAAATACCACTAAAATCATGCAATGATTTTTTTTCCCCATAGCATCTGTGCAAAATCTTTCCCCACACTCCTCGGCCACAGTATTTTACTATGGATGGTTTTCTCTTTTGTACTCTTGTTACACAACATCTTTAGCTTCCTCAAATCTAGTTAAATCTCGAATGATAAGATTAAAGCGAATTGGCCTTACTAAAGATCTTGATCTATTCCTGTAGGTCCCACATACTATTCTACTGCTAGACAATGCACAACATCAGCATAGTGACATGCCATCACACAAAACCATTGCTTTTACAGTTCTAGAGACATAGCAAAGCAGGTAACTGATTTAAGAGGCAAGACACTACCACTGGAAAGCAGACAAATGGTCAGCACTTGCAATGGTAACAAAACACCTAGAAACCCAAAATAATTAACTGGAAGACTTAGAACTAATATGCTTCTACTGATGATGAGAAATAAATTTAAATATTTTCAAATGCCTCCATAATTCAATAGACAGATCCTTCTATTTACAAAACATGGTAATCTAAAAACATATCCTGAAGTTTATGTAAGTGGTACATACACATGTATTCACAACATAAAACACTGTTTGTGATGCTAGAGAGACAGTGCAGCCAGTTAGAGTATGTACTGCTCTTCCAGAGGAACGTAAGTTGATTCCCGGGACCCAGGTTATCCACCTGTAACTGTACCCAGGAGGACACATGCCTCTGACTTCCACCTCTGAGGACACCGGCATACACATGCACACACCCACATATACTGGTGCATAAACACATAATGAAAATACAACAAAATAAATGTTAGAAATAGACTGCTAGTATATATTAACTATTACAGGACATAATAAAAACTTCAGCTCACCCCCGAAATTTACCAAAGCCTTAACACATCACCAATAAAAACCTCAAGAGAAAATTTTTCAAGTGAGATTTCACATAAAATAACTGGTATATAAAGTAGCCATATACTAAAGAATAAAATGATGAGATAAAAACAATTATCAACAGGCAGAACTGGTGAAGTGGATTGAGAGTGGATATGATCAATATACATTATATATACAAGTATGAAATTGATAGTGAATAACATAAAAAATTCTCTACAATTCAAACAAATTAGGAGTATTCATACATATACTCAGAAGTTAATGTGATGGTTAATATTGACTGGTAATTGGCAGGATCTAGAATCTCTTAGCACCCAAAATTCTGAGAAATTTCTGGATAGAGTCAAATGAAGTGGAAGGATCCGGCCTAGCTGTGGGCAGAACCATTTTATGTGCTAGGGAGCCAGAATGCATAAAAGGAGAGAGCAAACAGAGTGTGACAATTCCAGTCCCCCGCATCCCTGCTTTCTGACTGGGGATGCCATGTAATCAGCTGCTTCAAGCTCACGCCACCACGACTTCACTGTAAAGATTGACTGTACCCTTGAAACACAAGCAAAAAAGCAAGTTCTTCCATCTTTAAGTTACCCCTGTCAAGCATTTTATTGCAGAGATGAGAATAACTAGCCTGCAACTACAAGCTGAAATAAACGCTTTCCTCCACACGCTGCTTCCATCATGGCGCATCACCTCAGCAACAGAAACCCTATTTAGGAAGTTGTTCCCAGGACAGTACGGAATTACTGTGACAGACCTGACAATCTTGTTTAGGGAAGGAATATGTGTAGTGAGAATTGTGTGATTTTGATTTCTAAAAAAAAAAAAAGAAGAAGAAGAAAGAAAGAGAAAAAACAAAACACAGATATGTTATGAGAATGTGCTTTTAGTTGACAAATTTCCAAGCATGACTGTGAGGAAATTTCTGGATAGAGTCAACTGAAGTGGAAAGATCCAACCTACCTGTGGTTTTTTTAGTCCCAAGTATGTGGATATGGGGCTGCTTCAAAGTCGCTGACTATGATTTGTCTCACGATCTGGCAGGGGCATGTTTTTGCCATCTGCGGATAGTTTGTGCAAGTGTGTAATGTTTGTAATTCTGAGGACTTCTCAGGCAGTATATAAATGCTAGAGCCCCCCAAAATGGTGGCTTGGATGTTGCTGGTTATTGTTGGTTGTAATTGGCTGCGGTTTGTTGTGGTTTGTCAAGTAGTTGTGGGGGAAAGAGAGAGAGAGAGAGAGAGAGAGAGAGAGAGAGAGAGAGAGAGAGAGAGAGAGAAAGAAGAAGAAGAAGAAGAAGAAGAAGAAGAAGAAGAAGAAGAAGAAGAAGAAGAAGAAGAAGAAGAAGAAGAAGAAGAAACTAGATATCCTGATGTCAAAGATCAGACTTGCCCCAAGTAATGGCCCTAATCAGCAGGAAGTAGTCTAAGGATAAAGTCATCCCTTTTCCCCTCTATCTTTTGTTCTATCCAATCTAGTATAAAAGGGTCGAAAAAGGGGGAGAGAGAAGGAACCTACAAAGTAGTAAAAGCCCAGTTACAATGTGAAAGGACGTTGGAACTTTGGGCTACAAAAGTCATTGACTGTTGAAATCCCAATGAGCTGTTCTGTAGGATCTTGGAATATAAAAATGTTGAGAGCAGCACAGGCAAGGGAAGCCTGGTTTATGAAGCGAATACTCTACTAGGTTAGCTGTGTGAAGAATTTGTGGTCTCTCGTCAGCTAGGGCTTTAGAATTGGTTGTGATCAACAGGAGACCAGAACCACTAAAGCAAAACCTTTGCTTTGCTGGGACAATGAATGCTGGTCAGTTGGGGCTGAAGAATAAGCTATGACTAAGAAGAGACCAGTATCACTGAGGGAAGTGGGGAAATGGTTCCTCAGAGTCAGCACACAGAAGCTATGTTCCAGAGGTAGCAACAATGTGTACCTTGTCCTGGCAGCTGAACTTGGTAGTGTAAGAGTCAGCTGGTACTGGTTTGCATGGCACGATAGGCCGGCACTATATGGGCTCGGGACTATATAAGTGTTGGCACTATATGGTGTAGCTGAAGTCCCTGAAGAGAGCCCAAGAGAGGCTAATAGTGAGCATGAGGTCTAGTTCCAGCAAGGGGCACCAAGCAGTTTTCAAGATGCCAATACCATGGGATGACCACCAAGAACAGCAGCAGGTGTAGCAAAGCCAAACCAAAAGAAAAAGATAATTAACGCAGGATGAAAGGGAAGAATGAAAGCCTAACGTAAATTTATACTTGCGAAAATACTAAGAACAGATAAAGGGGGAAGACAGAAAAGACATAAAAAAGAATGATTTTAAATCTGGAAAGAGTTGAGAGGAATTTACAGTTTGAAGACAGAGGGCAACACACGTCTCCAGGTCTAGCCAGATTCCACATGAGATAAGAGAGCCCAGGTTATCATCTTAGGCCACTCCAAGCAATGTTAGAAAGCCACTGAGAACAGGAACGTTACCAGAAGATTGCTGATGGGCAAAATCACTCTAAACTGAACCCACAGGTGCACCACAAAGCCGTTCCCAATAATCCTCAACTCATTTTGGGGTGATATGCCAGGTTTCTGAGTCCACTTGGAAAGTGCAATGATATAAGATCATTTCAGGAAAATATTGGACAAGACTTTTTGTTGTGTCTTTGGCTAAGAATGAAACAAAAGGGAAGAAAAGGTAAACTGAAAGGCAGCAGTTAGGTAGCTAACATTTGCCATGACTGGAAATGCATGGATCTATGCCAAGGTAGAACAAGTTACCTTTTCTATGGTTTTCAACCAACCCTGGGTCTCGGCACATAACACACAACTCTATTATAGCAATTATCCCACCACATAATAGTTAGGTAATTGCATGTCTATTATTCCCCATGGCGTGTGAGCTCCCCAAAGAAATGATTATATTCTAGTCATCTCGTTATCTCTATCAGGGAACACAAGACTAGCACACAGTAGACAGTTTGACACATTTATGTTTTAATTGAACAAAAACTTTGAAGGCATCACTTTAATATTTGAAGATGGCCCAAAAAGGGAAAGAAATTGCTAATACACTGGGCAATAAAATTTAATGCATGTTTTAAAGAAATCCATAACAAGTTGGAACAATAAAAAGTGCTTACACAATGAAAACTTAATAGAAATGTAAGTAGTGTCTACTGTTTGAAATCGACTGAAGAACAGAAACAGGAAAGACCCGACTAAAAGTAGTAGGCTGTTTGAGGCATGCCCAACGTGAGCCAATGGGGTACCAGGTCATGGGCTGCTTGCACTAAGAGAAACAGCACCAGAAGCTGAAGATACCGGCACCTACCAGACTGGACATGGTCTGCATCCAGAGTACTTCATATGGGCCCACTTTAAAACTACTTTAGACGGTAACCATGACAGAAAAAGACCAGAACCATGTCAGGAGAAAATTAATTGAAGAAACGGGACATACATAGGTAGGAAAGGAAAAGATCTTTGAGAATGAATAACAGCAAGACCGAAGGGTCTGAGTTGTTGTCTGGGGTCAATGTATTTGTCAGCATGTCACCCCATGCACGGCTGTGTCCATTTTGCTAAACAAGTGCATGCACATGCATGCACGCAAGGACTCATACCCAGGATTTCCAAGACACTGACTTCCCTATCATGTCAGTCTTCAACTTGAGACAGTGTAATACCATGCCAAGGATAACAAAACATTATTTTTTTTTAATTTGGTTTAACAGGTTTGAGTGATAGCTAATTCAACATGTATTTTCAGAATGTTATATAAGATTAAATCCCTGGGAGATAAATTGCCACAAGATAACTCAGATAACCTCCAACGCTCCTGTCTGAAGGCGGCCATCTGACACAGCTTTTTGGTTTGTTTGTTTATTTGTGTATGAGTGCTCTGTTTGTGTGAAGAAGGCATGTGACTACTGGGAATTGAACTCAGGACCTCCGGAGGGAGCAGCCACAACTCTTACCCACTAACTTAACTCACCATCATTGACAGCCTTTGAAAAGGATAGCTTGGAATGAGCACTGTGGCAAGTACACCAATCACCAACACAGGACTCACTCAAGAGTGAGGTCAGAGGATCCACAGACCTCTGACATTCTCACAGCAGTGAGGCAGCAACAAGCCAAGGAAGACCTGGACCATCATTTACTATTGGATTAAATCATACAAGTATAGTCTTAATTAGGGTGTCTGGTGCTGTGATGAAACCCCATGATAAAAAACAACTTGAGGAGTAAAGCGTGTATTTCAGCTTACAGCTTAGCATCTATCATCCTGGGAAGTTAGGGCAGGAATCCAGAGGCAGCAACAATGCACAGGGTATGGAGGTGTTGGCTCACTGGCTCATTCTTAAAGGCTTTCTTAGCCTACAGGACTACAACTCAGAAGTGCCAATGCTCACAGTGGGCTGGGACTTCCACAGCAATCATCAGTCAAGGCCATGTGCCACAGGCTTGATGAGGAGCATTTTCTCAATTGCGGTTCCTTTTTCCAAAAGTTACAAAAGTCATTTTGTAACTTGTATCACATTGACATAAAACCAGCCAAAGCAAATATACAAAAATATCTAAGCAATTGCGGATGAACTTCTAAACTCTACAACAATGCCCTCATCCTTCTGCACACTGACTCCTAAGCTAACGTAGTCTTCTTTTCACACATGCTCATGCACACAAACACAAAATAAAGACATGACAAACTACATTTAATATGTCATTTTTCTAACCATCCTTTCAACACCTACAAAAGCTGCTTGTACACAGGAGCTACCCACCTCTACGTTTATCATTAAAAGGATACATAGAATTCAAAAGTGAACTAAAACATGGCTTAGTTGCAGCAAAATATAATCAAGTCCAGTTTTTATGCATCTTTCCTAGATGTAAAATATCATCTGTTTTTGTGACAAACAACCCTGTGCCTTTATTCACGTGCCCCTGGCTACAACAACCCACATTTAAATTAAAGCCATGAAACAGAATCACAGTGTCAAAATTCACACAAACCGATTTTTTAACAGATTGTGACGGGGGTTGAGGGGGGGACATACATTAAAAGAAGAATCTGGAGAAAACCTTACACAATAAAACATCTGAGAGTGCTTAGGCACTCGGGAAAACAGGACCCCAGGTTTTGAAGTGCATAGGAATCAAATGTTAAACACAACTCACAGCCTGCTCTAAGACGATGAATACATCATAAAAAAAAAAAGATTTCTTTTTATAGTCACAGGGCTGAGAGCTTTGCTGTTTCTGTCTATCTCAGCATACAAATCTATAGCACTGCCAGAACTGTCCCCTCTGACTTCACTGGGAAGTTGGACAGGAGAGGCTGCCTGGGTTTCTTTCCGTGGAGTTCAGTTTGTGTCCAAAACCAGCCCAAGAATCGTCTCTTCTTCAGCCACCACACTCCTGCCTGCCAGTTACACAGCTCCAAGCACTTCCCTTCCAGCTACAGATATTAAAATGTTTTGTTGTTTTAAAATTTGATTTAGAACTGCTGTAGATAGCTTTTTTTTCCGCTTCAAGCTCCCCCAGGTCAGCAAGCTCCAGTAACGTTCAGATGCTACAAAGCAGCCACTGCGTATTAAAAACAAGGACGGGGCCAGGGAGACTCTGGGCGACAAACTCTAGATTAGCCACGTCAGGCGTTTTCCAATCCCAAAGCAAGGTTTTACACAGCCTGCATACGGGCCAAATGATACACATGCTGCCCTGAGCTTGCTCCCTGTGTCCTTCTCTGCTGACCTGCCCCACTGAACTCCCTGAACAAAGGTCCCAGAGGAGCTGAGAAGGGAGGACACGTCCTGCCTCTCAAAGGGTTCACTCTGTACTGCCCAGGCTTCTGCTCTCTGTGAGAACATCCCAGCAAGCCATTAAGTATTTTCGGTTCCCATTGGCTCCTTCTTTAAAATGATGACCTGACCCTTGTCTGAGCAAACACCAGGGGAAGCAAGAAAGACAGAACCCCACTGAAAACCATTAAAAAAAAAAAGTTAATGGCTGCAATGTCACTCAAGGTTTACTATTTAGCCTTTCTAACTAACAAGACAAGGTAGTGATCATAGCACAGGTCATAAAGGAATGAGAAGGGAAGAAAAAACTCATCTCAGAGTTCCCAGACTCAGGAACTCATACCAGCTTTGCTCTCCTTTTCAGGGTCAGATACACAGTGTCCTAGATGACAGGAGGAGAGGGAGAAGAGCTTAACTTCACAACAGCCTGAAGAGACTTTCTCCACAGGACTTCATTGTGCAGTCAAGGTTTAGATGACAGCTGTAGGTGGTGGGACTCTAGGATTTTTTTTTTTTTAAGCCAGCAAACTTGACTAGTAAGAATGCTTTTTATGGGAAAATTGGACAAGGAAATAACAGAAGCAGAATATCACAGTGACTAATATTTAGATAAGACCGTTTCTCTTTTCTCTTAACACACAGTCCTGGCTGACCTAGAACTTGCCATGCAGACTAGGCAACTTCAAACTCACAGAAATCCAACTGCCTCCGCCTCCTGAATACTGAGACTAAAGGTTTAAGACACCACAGCCAGGCTAAACAAGATAATCTTACACTCAATTTATGCATCAGAAAACTGGAAAAAAATATGTAAATCAAATATAAAATATAAAAGAACAACAAAATAAAATCTGAGATAAAGTTTTATAAAATCCACAATTATTTTGTAATGTTGAAAATTATGTAAACACTATCTAAAAAAAAACTATCAGAAGTGTACCTGTATTATTATACAGATTTTACATAAACTGATAAAATTCTTTCAACAGGATTTCAGTAATATTTCAGAAGGTAGAGAAACTAGATTGGGCAAATTGTTTGCAAGAACACAGTACCCACAGGTGAATATGATGGTGAGATTCCACAACACCTATTAACTTAAATTGCTTTAATCACACGGCCCCAGTATTTGTGTTAATATACTATATGCAAACAATCAACTGGATGAACCATTAGAATCCTTACAATTTCAATAGCACACAACACGAAACAGGATTTCCTTCTATCTACTGAGTGACAAATCATAACAACTTTGTTTTAAGATATACTGTTTAAAAAAAAATCATGCATAGCACAATAAAAGAATTGGCCATTGATTACTCACAAATGCCCCGGTAAATAAAACCCACTTCACCTCTTATTCCTTCTCATAAACATTTCTTAACTGCTTTAGGGCTCGATAAGCAGGTCAATTCAGGGAGGGGCACAACTTAATTGAAATAAAGAACCCCTAAATCATTATACTATACATAAATCTTTCTCAGAGCTGAATGAAGGGATCCACGTGAGGTGGCATCAATCAATCTTTGGTGTATCCTATCTTTTCTCCAGTGATCAGAAGGAAGCCATATCTAGCAACCAGAAGGAGAGAACAAGCAAAGAATGGGCAGCTTCACCCGAGAAGGCAGTAGTCCGCTGTTTTAGATCGATAAAGTAATGGGACCAAGCAGCGACTCCCATCACCAGATCAACAGTTTGCTGTCATAACCACCAGAGAGACATAGGAAGGAGCGGCAAAGCTCAAAACATAGAATCTTCAACTCCCTAAACCAGGACAAAAGGTAGCCCTGAACTATAGGAGGTAGCTGGTCGACATGCCTGATTTCAAAACCGAGCATTCCAAACAAGAGCATGGCGAAGGCTGCTACCAGTCACTCCTTGCAGACGGAGGCACTTCCACTGGTATCTGCAATATGCTATGTACATTATCTGGGTAGGAATATGACCAGATTCAGGTCTTTCTCCCTGGGCTCGTATGCCTACATCCATTCCTGGATCCTTCCACAGACTTGAAGAGACTCAAAGTGACTCCACCTGGCACAAAGTTCTTGCGTTCAGTACTGTCTTCTCTTTCATTCATTTTATTTCATCCATGGATGACAAGGGTCCCCTAATGAAAGTTAAACCAAACCATGATACTAAAACATGCAATAAACTCATTGTAGGGAGCAAATGAGCTTTTGATGGCACTCTAAGAAAACAGCTGTGTTTACATCAATTTGGGGCCTGGGAATGACTACATTTCAACTCTGCACTGTCAGAAGCTGCCAGCAGCCCTTCCTGTGGGGTTGGATGGTTTCCAGTGTTCACAGTCCAAGCCTCTTATCACTTTTTTCGTGGACACACACAGAAGGAGAAAAGCCTAGAAAAATTTAGGTCTATTTGAAAGTATGCCTAAATAATTTGGATCTTTTGTCTATATCTAAGACACAATCCCCTGGGCCCTCAACACCACTATTACTTGAATGAATTTTCATCTGTTCAACCTGAGATCACTTGGACAATAACTGTTTGCAAAACAGACTACTAGAGACAAAAAGAGTAAGAGCATCCAAGGTAAGCCACATTTGAAAGACCTTAGCCTGTTCATCTTCGGCGGCCCTAACCTCCATTCTGCTCTGATTCAACCTAATTAATGCCAGAGAAGTTGGATGATTATTTAAATCTGCTCAGAAGACTTGGGAAGAATATGGAAAACACACACACACACAAGTTAGCACTCTGCCCCTCCTCCCTAAATAATGAACTTGTTAATAATATATTCATCTCACCACTACTCTGGCACATAGCCACTAGCAACTAATTTTAAGATTAAGGATTCATTTTTTAAAATGTATAGACTCTAAATTTACACCCAATAGCCCAGAGGAGCCAGGCGAGGTGGTGCCCACCTTTACTCCCAGCACTTGGGAGGCAGAGGCACATGTATCTCTGAGGCTTCTATAGAGACTTTGAGGATAGCAGCCGGGGCCACATAGAACGACCATGTATCACATACACACACAAGCACGCTCGCACGCACACAAGCAAACAAAAGTAAAGAAATAAAGAACAGGGATACAATGGCCCCTGGATTAATATCCAATTCTACACAAAAACTAACAAACAAATGAAAACAACAAAAATGAACATTATGGTGGCAACTCCCAGCTGTGGACCTCGCCGACGGCAACTAATAGAGGGACAGAAAACATTACCATTACACTTCTTAAACACTGTTTTAGAAAGCCCACAACAATTTCAATCAGGCATCTCCCAGAGACCTGGAAAAATGGAAAAGGGGAAATCCCTCACTTTTCACAGCACTGTTCATCCTGGCTGGAAAACTAATGCACACGGACAGCCCGGATAACATACGGCTTATGTTAAGATCAGCCCAACAAGACAAACTGAAGTTGCAAGGTTTTGTAAAAAACCAAAAGTGGTATTGCAACACACATACACACACACACATACACACAATGGGTTTCAAAGCTACAATTATTTTTCCATGCTTTAAAAGCAGAAACTTTCAAAGGTGCTTTTTTTTTTTCATCTTAATGCTATTGTTTCCCCCATCTCCCTGCCTTCTGTAAAACCTACGTTCTGCCAATGGTGGAATCAAGATACCTTTCATAGAAGCAAAGCTGAAAAGCGAACACTGCATCAGCATGATTCCACTTTGGTATGAGCCACAACTGGGCAATGCTGAGAAATTTCTCACTCTTTATGTAACGAATCTGCCATGCACATTTCTTTTTATTAATTGCATGCTACTGCACACAGACAGATTAATTCTGGTTTCTTTTATTAGCAAGCTATGAGATTTTTAAAACGCTGCATATTAAATCAACAGACCTGAAAACATCTTAACCTTAGCATTTTAAGTTCTTAACATGCAGACCTAATGATCAGTTGTATATGATTGTGTAGCAATTGCTATAGTTTTTTCCTAGTGTTTTCCTTGTATATATTTTAATTGGAAAGTAACCTAAGGGGGAACCGCCCCCACCCAAGATCCCACCAGAAACATATGCACAATGGTTTTTTAACCTGAGATGATTAAAACCATATTTAAGGGACACAGCATGCTTTCATTTTGTTTTACATTGCATGAGTGACAAGTGATAAACTGTGCAAACTTAACTGAATTTGGTAAGTTTCACATATGTGTGCATGTGACACCATCCTCTAAACCCAGACAATAAATCTATCTGTCATCTCAAAAGTGTTCTAATGGCTTCTTTAATCTTCTCTCTTCTTTTCTTATCCTTGTCTTCTTTCTCTCCCCCCACAGACAACCATTAGTCATCAGGGTATTAAATATTGTTTTGTATTTTCCATAAATATAGTATAATATTTATAGTATAATATACGTATTTAACCTATATAGCAATACAATTTTATTTTGTCTGCCTCCTTTCACTAGCTCCATTTTGAGACACATCTATATCGTTGCAGGTACTGATGTCTTTATTTTAATTAGTGAATAGTATTCTATCATACAGATCCACTGTAATTTTTCTATCCACTGATTAATGTCACTTTATGATATAATAAATGAAGTTACTATGAACATTTACATAAAAGACTTTGTTTCAAAATGATTTTTATGGTTTATTTTCATTGTAAGGCTATTATCGTTTCCCCCATTGCCGTTTACTTCATTCTACAGTTAGGACACTATAGTTATGACAGAGCTGGTGTCTTGCCCTTTTAGACACTATGGAAGTTACATACATTATTTCATACTTGTGCGGGAAGTGTAGGAGAGGTACCAGTTCTGTATCTCACAGTCAGATTACTTCCGATTCAGACAGATACTAACAGATGCAGTACTTTAAATATGTCTCCATCACTAGACGCTACCCATTTCCATAAGCAAACACCCAGAGAAGTATTTCTTATAACTGAATTTTACTTGTTCTTTTTACATCTAGATTCAAGTCCTCTATGAGAATTTACAAATAGTGCTTTTTCTTTAGTTTTAGTTTATCTTTCACTCTCTTTCAAAGTGCAGAAGTCTTTAAATGTAAGGAATACTTCAATAAATCGTATCCCTACCCAAAGTCACAAAGATTTTTCTCATTTTTTTTTTCTAGTGGAAGTTTTATGGCATTTAAAAAAAAGTTTTAAACAGAATAATGAAGCCATATAGATTTAAATTTTGTTCATGGCATAGGGTTGGAATGCCTTGAAATGCTGTTTGTTGCCTTTTTCCCATGTCTGACTTACTTTTAATGGATTTCAATTACAAAGCACAAATATGGTAATCGGTATAAAATTATGTATATTTCAAAGAAAAATACAGTTTCAATTTGAGTATAAATTACATGATTATCAGATACAGAAGTCACATGTAGACCTTTTCCCTTTTGTAGCCATCGCGACAAAATGAAGTCCAGTCCCTTTGTGATTTCACCAATGCAAGAGCCATGAAAGGCGTTTCAATGCTCCTTCTCACATTTGAAAGATGATCATGCCTTCCCCTCTTTCCAAAGAGCTAAGCCAGCAGTATAATGTTCAGTCTATGCCCATTCTACAGTATGACGAAGTTCAAGTTGTCCAAGGACACTACAAAGGCCAGCAGATTGGCAAAGTAGTCCAAGTATGCAGCCATCTTACTGCCATCTCTAGCAGCAAGAAAAGGCTCACGGCACAACTGTTCATGTGGACATCCACCCAGCAAGGTGGGTAGCACCACACTGAAGGGGGACAAAGACGTCAAGAAAAATCCTGGAAAGGAAAGCCAAGTTTTGACAAGTAGGAAAAAAGAAGGGGATTGAGAAAATGCAGGAGTAGAGGAATCTTATAGACAACTTATTAAAGACTGCTTAAGTAAAATAAATAAATTAAAATTAAAAATACATATTTATTAATTAGACCAAGTTTACTAACTTGCTATTGGAATTCTTTACTGTTTTAATTTGTGATCAGTTGTCTTTGGAGGAAGCCAGGATAACTTCCTTTCCTGATTATAAACCTATTAGTTATTTTTCTACAATCCTTACTTTTGGCTTTCAGAATTATGTGACTGAGTATTTTAAAAGTTGTACTTATTTAGCTAGCTTAGTGTAGTGGCATGAAATCTTCGTAGTCTACTTAATAATTTCTGTTCTAGCTCATCTGAATTAACATTACTTAAGACTTGTCTTACAATGATATCTTTATAATATCATTTCTACACTTTTATTTTTTGTCTTACCATATATCTAGGTGAACTGTCTTATCAAAGGTAAAGTTATTTTATGGTGTTTTAAAATGCATTTAATCTATTTATATTTATTGTGATATATATGCTTCTTATTTATCATAGCTTTTGCTAGTTTTATTTTTTTCCCTGAATTTGTCATGTTCTCTTTGTATTTCACTTTTTAAATTTTTCATTCTTTAGGGGCTGAAGAGATGGCTCAGTGGTTAAGAGTACTTGTTGCTCTTGTAGAGGAATCAGGATTGATCCCCATAATCATCAGTAATTCTGGTTCCAGGAAATTCAATGCCTTCTGACCTCCACAGGCACCAGGAATGCACATGGTACATATACCTACATGCAGGTAAAACACGCACATAAAATAAAGCAAATAAAAATCCTTTTAAAATTCATTCTTTAAAATAAAAAAACAGTTTTCATGAGGAAAAAAATGCACTCAGTTCTAGGGGAACTCTCCACTGTGTAAGTTTATTTCATGACTTAAGCATACAGCCTTTTGAACTGGTTTTTTTAATCCATTTATATGTATATCACACATTTTTCACTGTTGCCATCTATGTCCTTAGGTAAACTTCGAAATTTTCTATCATCAATTTTAATCTACACTCCAAGTAAGAATTATAGGTTTTATGTTTCTTTTACTTTGTCTGCCCCCAACTTCATCCATGTTACACATGACACACACCACACACATACAGCTAAAAATATAAAGAAGTAATGCAGGCATGTGTGCTCATGCACACGTGTGTGTAAGATGTTATTAATCATTTATTTCTATTCCCATTTGATACTCAGAACACATTAAATTTGAACATTCATACACAACCCACTTTTGAAACTATATTCTATAGCTCTCTCTCCCCAACCTGCATAGTTTCAAAGCATTCGTTTTGCACGGTATTCTGAGGAAATTCTCTAGCTCAATATTTAGTTTTTTGTAATTCACATGTCAGTTGTATCAACATTTTTATTTAAAATTTTAAACTCAAATTTAAATTCCTAAATCCTGTGTTTGATTCTTTCTCATGAGCTTGCATTTCTATGGCTCTCTGAGTACCTCCTGACCACTCTCTTACCTCCAGGTATTTGATACATTCTCTTCCCATTTTTGACTGGGTATCTCTCCTCTATGGTGTTGACTTTGTTCACACTGTGGTGTGTCATAATTACATGCTCATCTTTGTTTGAGAAGCTCTGTCTGCCAGCTCTTTTGTTTACCACTGTCTGTTTTCAGTGATTAATGGGGACAGACAAGTGGCTTGTCTCCTGTGTGTGTGGGCTTTCTAACCCACCTGGCAGTTGGTATATATTGAGACACTGGCCTACCTCTCTGGGTCTAGCACCCACAGTCAAGGATTTAGTTTGTGGGTAAACACAGCTGCTATCCACTATGAGAAAAGAAAAATAAAGGCACAGCTCCAAATGTGGAGTTCCAATTAATAACTCTGATGAGCTCTTTGATTAATAATCCTGATGAATTCCACTTCTATTTCATGTTTCCATTGTCTGTATCTTAGGCTTTGTCATGTGTTCCCTTCTTTGTTATAGATTTAAAGCTATCTTGGTTATAGATTTAATTTGCCATTGTTTGATAGTTTTCACACACACACCATGTGTTCAATACCATGGGTTTGGAACAGGAAGGAAAAATAGAGACCTTTAAAAGAAAACTCAGACTTTCAATTTTTAGTAAAGTAAGTTACCTAAATGCAATTACTTTATATGCTTCTATTGAAATTTGTAACTAACCTTAGGTAATAAAACAGCTCATACTATTACCTCTCAGAATATTGGTAACTTCAAGATTTAAATGATCATGCATCTTCAACAGAGTCTTTTTACAATACTTCGGACCTCGGGAAATTAAAAATTAGCAAGTAATAAAGCTACCAACAATGTCAACCATCTGTTTTATTCAGCACTAGATGTGTCCCACCTCGGTTTATTTTGGTGAGTAATATAGATTAAAAGCACACTACTTCTTCCCCAGTTGCCAAGATGCCACTAAAACTGTAAGACTCTAACAAAAGCTGTGTGCTTACATGATCACTATAGCCAATCCCCATCTCCCTACACAGAAAACTGAGCTGAAGGATGGTTGAATAAATGTGTGCACAAGTACAAAGATGAATCTGCGCAGCAGGAGCTGTATTCTTGAGGCCAGGTATATGACTGATATTCAGTAACACGGATTAAACACTAACAAGTCAACATTTTCCTCTAAAGGCTCTATCATTATTCTGGTATCTTGAGAAATAACTTAACATGTACCCTCTGTCCTAAAACTGTGGTTACAATTAGGATGTATTATTAATGCTTTATAAGTCTCCCATCTCATCTCATTCATAAATTGAGCCCATTGCTCCATCTGTGGCTTTTGTCTATATGTTTGTGTCTGTTTTGTTCCTCTGGATATCTCCTCTTTTACATCTTAACAAAGAATGCATCCTGTACTCATTCCAGCTATAGGCTATAATATATGAAGTGCGCGTGTGTGTATCTCCTGCTCATATAACACACACAAAAATATAAACTTACATACATACCTACCATAACTAAAGGGGGAAATAAGTAACTGAGATGGAGATGGAAGTGAAAGAAAGCATCCGAGGATGTATCACCCTCTGCAGTAGCTCAAGGTGGCCTCTAAGATTCACAACTTCCAGGGGAAAGCACACACTAGTCCCAAGGTCAAATGCCTGGTTTATGTTATACTCCAAGGGGAGAAGAGCTATCAGCATCATTGGCAATCAGCATCGAAAAGAAAACTGCTTTGGAAAAGCTAAGGGCCTTGCCCAAGGTCCCACGGCTTGTTTTGTTGGAGGAGAATGCTGGTCTCCTGACTTGCAGTGCTGTTGCTGCAACACCACACTGAAACCGAATACACACTGAAAATTGGTTGTTATTATGGTAACCCCCGGGAGAAATGGTAATACCTATTCCCTTGTGAGAGACAAGAAGCTAAGCTGAGAATGCAAGACAAATGTGCCGAGAGTACGGCCCGTAGAACTGCAAGTGTGGAATGACCCGGTCCTCCCAAAATAGGAAACAGTACAACCTTCAGAAGCACAGGAGATCCCTGTTACCAGGAGGTCAAAAGGCCAGGAAACGAGTTTCTAGAATTATCTTTATGTATACAGTCTCAGAAATGGACTGTTCAGACTGCACTGGACTATGACCAAAAAGATAGATTTTTTATACTTCCTAGGGCACTCCTCCAGGAGAAAACAAAAATTAAGGTCAGGTCTACATGAGCCAGTAACAGACTTCTGGACCTCTAGATTAATTTATTTGGCTCTGCTGACTATTTGGCTCAGCTTTCCCTTAGCAAGTGTAAAAAACGCTTGAACACCACCACCCTGGGATCCTGTTCAACCAATTCAGATAGCTGTGGCCTTTTAACTCCCATCCAAGTGAGTTGGCTGGAGACCAACATCATTTCCCCTAGTATAGCCTGAGCTTAAGTGATAGAGTACATGGCCCAGGGAGCCAGGAGTCAACCAGCTATTCCTAGTCAAGAAAGGCCTGGTTATTTTCCTAGGTAAGGAAACAATACTCTATCAAGAAGCTTCGATTGTTCGACACTACATATTATAACAGATTCATGACTATAAAAGGAGAATTAGTGAAAATACCACTGTCCATTCTTAAAGCATCTTTCCCAAGGACCTTTAGGCAATTTAATTTTTCTCTTCCAGCCCAATCCCTTGGGAAATAAAGTTGGGGTGATGTATTAAAGCTTGCACTTTACAGATATCAAAACACAGCAAGAGGCTTAGACACAAAGTGGCAGGGCATCCTGAGAGAACACTCCTTGCGGAGTGACATTTCTTCCTTACAATTCTGGAGCAGATAAAGAACATGAATATTTTCTTGGGTATACCTGCCTGTACTCCCCTTAATTAGATGGTTCTACATTTTTTTGTGAACACGGTCTTCTCTAGGCATCCTTCTGTTCCCTTTTGCCGTGGAAAGAGTTTCTTGTCCCCCTTCCCCCACAGCCATCTCTGCCAATGCCCAGGAGTTTTTTTTCAAATGGCATGATGCTCTGACACCAAGACTTTCTGGCAAACCCAGCTGCCTCTCAGGCCACAACCACCTCTGCATGTCTACCTTACTATATTCTTTCTTTTTCTAGCTCAAAATCACCTCCTTGGCTTCCACTGTCTCACTCCTCCACTATCATAACCCTAAGAGTTAGGAACGTGCCTATACACCTGTCCTGAGCCCCTTTCCCCTATAAAAGGACCACTGGAGTAATTCAAAATGAACATAGGGAAGAGAGCATGCAGGTGAAAATGAAGGAGCTATACTTCCCTCTAAAGTAACTTTCAGCAAAGGGAAAGAAGAAAGCTCTGGGGTCAGGGGTAGGGGAAGGACATCAAATGGCCTGGATACAAAGGCAGAAATTAAGAGACACAGGCAGCTGTCTCCTCTGGGTTGCTTGTTAAGAAGTTTGCGCTGGACAATTTCTGGAGAAATTAACAAATGCAAATAAGCTAGAGATAAACAGCACCAGGACAGAAGCAGCAGTATAGCTAACAGCACCTTTCTCTGTGAGGAGGCAGCTCCTCCAGGCAAACAAGGAAGCAGGACACAGTCAACATCTGTTTCCTATAACAGCTGGCTGCTCAAACACGCAGTCCTAAAAAAATGGCTGAGCTGACAATCCTGAAAAACCCTTCCTTCACAACTGTGCAGGCTGAGCAAGTGGGTGACTGCAGATAACTTCCCTTTCCAAAGCTCCTTGGTACCTTCTTTTCTTTACAGGGTCGGGGAGACCACAAACAAGCAACAAAACAAAACAAACCCCTCAAGTATTTTTCCATTTTTTAAATGTAATTTATTTATTTTTATATTAATCACAGGATATGTACTTTGTATCCCAGTTGTAGCCCCCTCCCTCATGTCCTCCCTGCCCCCCTCCAAGTCCACTGATGGAGAAGGACCTCCTCCCCTTCTATCC
>CM053750.1:17811922-17888708 GCA_028658305.1 Pachyuromys duprasi | reverse complement strand
TTGTTTCCAGGTTCTGGCTATTACAAATAAAGCATAGTTGAGCAAATGTCCTTGCTGTGCACTTGAGCACCTTTTGGATATATTCCTAAGAGTGGTATAGCTGGTTCTTGAGGAATCACTATTCCTAATTGTCTAAGAAAGCGCCAAATTGATTTCCAGAGTGGTTGTACAAGTTTGCATTCCCACCAGCAATAGAGGAGGGTACCCCTTTCTCCACAACCTCTCCAGCATGTGTTGTCACTTGAGTTTTTGATCTTAGCCATTTTGATGGGTGTAAGGTGAAATCTCAGGGTCGTTTTGATTTGCATCTCCCTGATGGTTAAGGACGTTGAGCATTTCTTTAAGTGTTTTTCTGCCATTCTATAATCCTCTACAGAGAGTTCTCTTTTCAGCTCCATATCCCATTTTTTAACTGGATTACTTGATTTGTTTCTTTTTCACTTCTTGAGTTCTTTATACTAGCAGCCATCAGAAATACAAACTGCTTCTTGCCAGCTTTGCTTTGCCTTTCTGAATGTCATTTGTGAGACAAGAGGGTACTAGGTGGGGCCAGTGGCCTGGGGAGGATACATCAGAGTATTAGAAAGGGGGAAACCAAGTCTTTTGGCAAAATCATTCATGGTTCCAGAATTCAGTTAGGGAATGTTACTGTGTCTGGATTTTCATCAGTAAATCAAAAACCAAGTTTGCTAAACAATCAAATTTTCATCTCTATATGCTATCAATTCATACATGAAAATTCCAAATTGGGAAAAGATCATCCATAAACGCAGATATTTAAATCTGTAGAGTTAGGAATTGCACATTTCTAAAATGAGAGAGTATCAGAGCTGTGACGTCATTGCTCCGCAGGCAATGCTCTTTGCTCAGCTAAGGACCATATGCATCACCTACCTTGGGAATATGCTGGAATTACATGAGCCAGATACAGAACAATTAGGAGATAAAGATAGACAAGAGATTTTTATAGGTGAAACCTGAAAACAGAAGTTGAGGTGGTAAGGTGGGAAGAGGCAGATAAACGGACAGACAGACAGATAAAATGTTGACTATTAGCTCACGTTGAGTGCCAAGTCATGGTAGTTGCTGAAACAAAGAAGTGGCATTGTGATGTCATAACAGAAAATATAACAGAAGAAAAGAGTATATTGTCTGAGAGAGAGAAAGAGAGAGAGAAAGGGGGAGGAGGTGAAGAAAGATAGAGGGGGCAGGAATGGAAAGCTTGGAATTTCCTGAAGTGTGGAGGACGGTCCTGCAGGCAGGTTGGGAGGAACCGGGCATGTCATTCTCCTGGGTTAACCATAGGATGAAGACAACTGTTGTGCCTTTCTCATAACATACTTCACTGCTTCCTCAGCTCTCACCTTATCATCCCCTTTCTTGCGCTTCTCCCTTGAATTTAGTATTTTTTCTGTACACTGACAAACTGACTAAACTCCAATGACCTTGTCTCTGAGCAACCTAGCCCTGGTGAATACAGGTCACCAGTCATCCTACAGCCTTCCTGAAACACTCGGCTCTTTACCCAAGTTAGAATACTTGATCAAATAGTTCCCAGGCAACTTAATCTCACTAAGTTACATTCCTCCCTAAATACCTAGCATCTTACATTGAGATGATTTCCTCAGTACTTAGATATACTTTAAATACCAGGAAAGCTGTATTATGTTTAAACGTGCTAGCCCAACTTTACACACGCTCTTTTCAGAGTGAGACACGACAGAGTACCTGGGCCCTAAGCTTTCAATAAGCAAGTGGATGACCCATCAAAAATGAACTCCCTCTGCTGTCTACCTCTGAGGCTATGAAACTGAGTCCACAAATTGCACTATGAAGCCTACCTTTCCCGCACAAGGTTACTCAATGGAAAGTTGTTAAAGTTGAGCGAGGAAAAATATCCTGTGCTGGGTCAGAAATTTGCTCTTCCACATGGACACGCACACCATCAAACCCTATGGCATCCTCTCCACTGCAGTTCCCATCTTATCAATTGTAAGGGTACAGATCTTGTTTGCAGTGAAAATAAACCACCTTGAGAAAAGACATACTCCTATCCTACATGTCCCTGGTCCTCCAACTTCATCTTTAAATCACTCAATTTCAATGGTATATAGTCAACGTTAAATTCAAGCATTCATTTTTCTTAACTGTTCAGAAACATTCACTATTTATTTCAGTCAAAAAAACTCATACAATAAATATCTTGCCAATTCAGAAGTCTGATGTTATACCTGATAAATATTCAAAGGAAGTTCTTTTTTATTTGGCGTATTAATTAAGGCCAAGAGACTTTCAAACTATACACTTAGAATCTATAGGTTTTTATATTAGGATCTCTGACTCCAAAATATCTACAAAGTTTGTTGTCACTGGGAGAACAACTACCAGAAACCAAAGCAGTATTAAAATAGCCAACTTATTAGAAAGCAGGCTTAAGACATTTTACACAGAAGTTATTGCAAGGATGCTTGCATTTTCCTACTTGCCCACTATCATGTTCCTAGGACTGCGCTGACAAATGGCAACACCAAGCATCTTACAAGAACACTGTAATTGCTCAATCACAGATGCTTTTCAATATTGATGCTGCAAAAGTCACTGTCAGCTGTCACTCTGATGGACACCTGGGAAGCTCAGTCAACACTTCAATGAACAGAAAAAGAAGGCATCAAGCATTAAGATGGCATAAAGCTGAGTGTTTCCCTTTCACAGCACTAAAAATAAGTCACAATTAGAAGTGACCTTGATGGAGAAGGAAAACAACCACAACAAAAAGCAGGGTAAGGTCACCATCACACAGTGATTCAGGAGACAGAAGAGAACTTTCACCAATATTATCCTGAACTCTGGCACTCAGCATTTTCTTGAGCTGGAAGAGAATTGAGTAGGTTCACTGAATTGACTGATTTCTTTGTTAATCTATTTGCATGGGTTAAGACCCCGACTGACATAAAACACAATCCAAAAAAAAAAAAAAAAGCCAGACAGAGAGTGTAATGAAAGACTGACTGATGTACTGATGTATGCTTTGGGGTACAGCCTATCCAATAAATGTGCCTGGCCAGCAAAGAACCCACTGGCAAAGATTTATTATCGGAACAAATAGATTCTAAAAAGACTGAATACAATCAGACCTGTAGAATAAACTCACGCTTAAATACAATTCTCTGCCCTTTGTAGTTTATTTCTTAATTTTACTTTTTTAGATTCTTTTCATAATTTTCTTCTAATAATTAACAAGTAAACATAATGATACAGCATACCAGCTGTCATTCTATAATCCTTTGACTCATACAAAAGAAAGCAAAGTTTATATTACTTACAACTCTAGAGTAACTACTAATATATATGTGTGTGTGTGTTTGTGTGTAGATATGTAAAGGAAAGGAAGTATTACTATAAAATAAATTAGTAAGATAAAAGTAAAAATCAATCACCTAGAATAAATTATTACATTTTAATTACATGTAATGTATGAATAGCAAACTTTTACAGTTGAGGGGAGATATAGAAAGGATTATAAAAGTTATACCTCCAAGTTCTTTTACATTCAAGATGGCATTCTGGAATGGCACTGCCTTTATACTAAAACCTAAAATCAGAAGAGAGAAAAAGAAGAATTAGCAATTCATCTTGTACACTGAGACACTTAGACTGTCAGATCTTGTTTGGGAAAAATTAAAGCTTGCTCTCCATAGCTCGTATTTATACCAGAAACATATCCAATATAAAAGATCATCTTCTATATAATATAATTTTCTCATATTATCTTCTATGTCCCAAAACATCACTGAATATTACAGCCAAATATAATGCTTCAAAATATTACATTACCCTACTCTTTAGCATATAATGGTTATGTAATTTTTTTATAAATTAGAAGAGAAACAGCTGAAAACACAGAAATTTCAAAGAAAATATTAAACATACTAAGGTCTATGAATCCAATTCTTAATATATAACACTCTTTTTCTCATACATAGCCCAGAAACTAGCATTTAAAATGTTTAAGTGCAAACCATCTTATATTTCCCTTCCTTGTATTCATGAGTATTTCATTTAATGACATAATTAACAATACACACCTATATTTTCTTTAAAATTAAATACTGATAATGTTCAGAGAGTACAGTTCTGAAGTTAACAATATACTTAGGGCTTAACTATGTGGAAGGCAATTGATGTAACTGGAACTTAAAAGAATGTACACATGTGTGCGCGTACATTCATACGAGGACAAACACTGGATATTTCTGAAGGAAGTCACAAGAAACTGAACTAGCAATGACTTGGTAGAGAACAGGGAACCTAGAAACCTGTAATAGATTCTTTTGTTTCAATTGAGTATCTTTACCATGTACTTGTTTTCTTTTCTTTCTTTTTTTTTTTAATTAAAGTCCCTAATAATTTTTTAAAGCTAATTTTTCAGTAGTTTCAGGGTATGGTTTTAACATGTGCAATTACAGTGAAATGGTCATTTTTCAACAAAATTTTCAGTAAAGAAGAAAAACATACAAATACTTTTCACTCGGGATGTTAGGATTGGTGGCAGAAAAGGGAAAAGCACTAATGAGCACTTTGTGGGTAAGAATTACATGGTGTTGCTATGCCTTAGAAAAAAGACGTGTCTTTTTAGCCCAGCCTATCTTTTGCATGCCTTCTCTCAATGTTCTCCCAGCATGCTCATCAGCTAGACATTACACTCCACTTTTAAGGCAGCATCTGGTAAGAGCTGAAGAAGTGACTTTGGAATTACACAGAACTAGACTCACTGCAGCTCCTTCACTGTGGGCAGCCTACTAGTCTTAGCTTTCTTGTTTGTCAAACAGGAATGACAGAATCTACTTCACGGCCGTGTCATAGGACGACATGATGTAGGTACTGGGTCTAATGGTGGAGAAAGTCACTGGATCTTCATAAAACAGGAGAGAGGGAGAAAGAGGGAAGGGGAAAAAGAGAGAAAAAGAGAGGGAGGGAGAGAGAGATCAATCCTCTGTGCTGAAATGTTGGTGCATACCTGGGCCTGAAGGAAAGCCTCTCCAGGTGTCTGGCCTCTGGGAAATCACGACAGCCAGTGCCAATCACAATACTCCTACAGGCACCAAAATTCCCCTTCAGGAGATCTGGATGCTTGAACGTATCTACCTACCTCACATGGATATTCTATGGATTAACCAGCAATGATTGTGAAATCCTGGAAACAAAAGGCCTCTGCAGATGCTAAATAGTCTGTTAGTGGTTATGTTCATGACAACTCTCAAGAGTGGATTTCCCAGAGAAGCAGGGCAGGTCCCAACTTTGAAAAGGAAAGTTATGGAGCACAACAGTGATGTTTAATTGGCTTTGATTCTCAAAAGCTAACAGCAGGCAGGGACTCAAAGGAGAAGTAATACCCTTCCAGAACTGGCCACAGCCATATACAAAATACAACTTTAGAAATGTATTAATCCAATAGTGACTGTCACTGTCTTCAACTCTCTGCAGAACCTTCCATAATAAACTAGCGACAAAAATGTCAACCATTTGAGTTACTAAAGTAACCAAGGAATCTTATTCATAGGCATATAAATGCTTCTGCAAAATACTCATGCTTTCTCCCCAGAATGAACATGCGTACCTAGGTTTATACTGCAAATGCATTCATGGTCTACCATACTGTGGTCTCTGTATCATTCTTACAGTTCAGCTATGGTAATACCTGCTACCAAAACAAAGTCTAGGTAATCCATGTAAAAACCAAAAAAAAAAAGAACTTTTTATGTAAGAAAAACAATGTTTCTCCATTTGGGTTGTTTTAAGTATCTGCAAAGACCAGAACTAAATGGGTAAAACAACATACTCAGTTCAACCAAAAAAAAATATATATATACCACACTCTATGTTAGTTCTGTTGCATGACATAAAAGTTACTATTTAATAGAGTAAAAAAAAAAAAAAAACAATTGGCAAACCATCAGAAACTTCTCTGCAAAGATTTAAGAAACAAAAGCAAAGACTACAAAGTAACAAAGTCCGGGCTCAAATCCTGGCTCCATCAATTACTAGCTGTTTGATTTTATCAGAGAAGTCTTTTCTTTTCTTGTTTGTTGCTGTTGTTTTGTTTTCTTTAAATCCATGTTCCTCCAGACTGCAATGTTGCTAAGAATTTTTATCCACTGGCCAATTTGCCTATTGTGGCAACCCCACTGGAATCATTGGTACACTGTCCCGAGAATAAAGTGAAACTAAGTGCTATAGGGAATACTTGAATCCAGGTCTTGTCACTAAAGCCACACAGCGCTGCCACTCCTGACTGTGCCAGTGAGCAAGTGGATTCACACTACTGTGCTTGCTTTGAGCTAGAGATGTTGGCTCTGACTAGGCAACACGTGTGACTAATAAACCCACACATTTACTTTCCTTTGTGTCTATAAATAATTTGACATGAGCAACCCAAATTAATTTTATTTAAGGTCTAGGCAACATTGCCATTTTATTTATTACTGGAACAAAAATAATAATGTGAGCTTAGAAAGCCCTTCCTGCTGGACATTAATAAGGCCTAGAACGTGGGAAGGAAGCAGTAACTTCAAGCTGACCGGGCCCTGAGAGCATGAACATCTATTGCTCCTTCAAACTTGGGAGTCCTCTGATTGTTCCCCTAGGAGTCTGTGCTGATGTGACAAGACATTCCCTCCAGTACTCAGACTCATGCGCCGAATTTTCGTGTGGCTTTGGCTTTGAATTCCCAACCACAAAACGAGCAGACTAGATTAGCTCTTTAATAGTTCTTCTTAAATTTGGATTCCATTATTTATAATAAACAAGAAAGAAATAATAGTAACAGCTCAGACAAATCCTAATGGCCTCGAGAATTTGGCTGAAGACCTCAGGAGTAGGTCTCCCTGGGCAACACTCAAATAGTAGGATGGCCGTGGCCTACGTTACCCACTCACCTTTTCCTGGCCTATCTAAGCTACATTAGTAAGACTGAAACCTCCCCTAAGATTTAACCCCGCAAATTTTAATAAATATATGACTTGGTAGCTCTTTGGGGAAATAATTGTTTGCATAGCCTCTTAGTCAATGTTTTGCAATCCTTAAATCTAACAAAACCTGTAAAGCAGGGGAGATGGATTTGAAAGTTTTGTACAGGGAAAGCATTCCTGGAATTGTAACAAAAGGAGGAAAGCCAGTCTGATTTTATTCATCACATGTAACACATAAATGTTTTACTTGGGCCTACATCCCAGGTCCTCGTCTCCCATTCCCCCAAGCCTGCAAAAACATACTTGCATACTTGACAGTGTGCTTCTGAAATTCCTGGATCCCTCTAAAGAACTGAAGGGCTGACAGAAAAGGCATTCCAGAAATCTGGTGGTCTCGACTAGGACCAAGAGCATTATTTATGCCATGACAGTTTTGTGATGTTTGGACAAAAATCCAGTGAAGTTCTTCTCAATAAGATCTCAACATCATAAAAGGAAATTCAATCTACTGGCATTTATAAAGAACACTCCTTTAGTAGATACCAATATTCACTGTTTAACTTGCTTCTCTGGTTAACCAATGTGAAGCTAATACTGAAGTTATTTTAAACACTTCACTCAACTTCTTGAGACCTTTTTCTCTCTTCTTTTCAAACTGCCATATTTGTCTACTGGCAATTTTCCAAGAACAGAAATAATCATGTATATGTATAGATCCTGAAAGAGATCTTCAACATTTTCAATTCAGAGTACTTAGTTTTCTCTCGGTAGTTATTGAGCTCTATCAATACATTACGCTAACCTTTTGGATTCCGTTCTTCTAGTTCAAAAATGAAAATCAAAGTAAATGATCTACAGCTTAACAATTGTTCCACGAGCTCCTAGGAGGCACAGAAGCAAGGCGCGCACTCACACAGAACTCACTTGTGTTTTTAGACTTCGGGAGAAGTTGCCCCAGCCTTTCTCTCCCAACAGGCCCTGCTCTCTGGAGGAGTTCTTGGCCCCTTGAGTTTTGACAATTTAAGCATCTTTTAAAAATTATGTCAAAGCCGAAAGATTGTTGAAGTTAACGATCCAATAAAATTTGGATTCCCTTTCTTCCTGGAAAAAAGGCAGGCATGCTTGCTTTGCTGAAACTGGGTGGACCTGTCCTTCTTAGGGATGGCTATCAGTTCCTTAGAAACCCAGGCTTAACAAAGACCCTCTTCTGAATTGTTGAAAACAATTATTTCCTCTTAATTTGATTTACATTTTCAAAACATTAGAAAACAAATAATTTAGAACACTGAAGTTTCCCCAAACCACATCAACAGAGCACATTATTTTAAGTATTCTTTCCCAGCTTATATTCAAATGCATATGTTTCTATCACTTAATTTTTAAAAATGAATATAAATTTAATTTTTCATTTTCTTCAACAAAGGATAATATATATTTTCCAATCTAAGCCATTTCTATTGAAGTTCTAAATTTTATTTAATAAGCTCCTTTGCTTTAGGACATTTATATTGCTTTAAAGTTTCACTTATAAACAATATTTCAAGGAATTGCCTTAAACATATAGCTTCTTTTATATTAGTTACTCATGACAAATTCCCAGTTGTGCCGTTATTAGGCCTGTTATTTCTTTCTATTTCTTACTATGTTGAGAATTTTTATCAGAAATAAACATTGGAAATCTTAAATCTCATCAGTGATTTCACATGTTTTTAAATTAAAGATATTGAAAATTAAACTTACTTCCTCTGTGATGGAACTGGGAACTGAACCTGAGCCTTTGTGTGTGCTTGGCCAGCCCTCACCTACACTACTACATGCATAGCTCCAGACTGAAGTTCTCCTGAACACCAACTCTGCATCCACAGGGTAGATTATAGCATCCTATTAATAAGTTGCTATGATTGATAGTTAGATTTTGTTTCTAATTTTTGCAACTATGTGCATGAAGGATGGCTGGTCTGTCTCTTTCTTGTAAGGTCATTATCAGATTTTAGTATCAGCTTAATGCTGGATGTATAAAGGAAATGTTAAGTTTTCACTCCTCTTCAATTTTCTAGAAAACTGACTTTTTTTTCTTTTTTTCCAACTCTTCCCTCCCTCTGCAAAATGTGTGGCAGAATCCATCAACAATGCTAACGAAAAACTTTTCTTAACTATAGTATCAATTTCTTTAGAAGACAAAGACCTATCAGAATTCACTACTTCTTCTTGAGCGTGACTGGAAGGTTTGTCATTTAAAAGAACTGTCCACATCATCCAAACAATCAAACCCATTGCTGTCAGTATTCTCTTCTAACCTCTGAATAGTTAAGTCATGTATATTAGATGTTGTTCTGCCATTTGCCAAGTATTAGCAATCTGTATCTTTTTTAAATTTTTTCTAATCGGTGTAGCTAAGCCATATCAATTTTAGACATTTCCTCAAAAAAGAAGCCATGTTTCTGGTGTCATTAATCCCTTCTATTATTAATTAGCTTAATTGCTTTTTTATTTTGGTCTTTATTATTTCTTTTCTTCTACTTAGAGTTTACTCCATTATTTTCTGTTAGTTTCTCTTTGAAAATGCTAAGAACATTGGCTTGAGGCTCTTGTTTTTGTTTTGTTTTGTTCAAGATTCATTATATGTTTGGAGTGTTTTGTTTGCATGTTTATGTATATACGACATGCGTGCTTGATGCTAGATGGTTGTGAGGCACCATGTGGGTGCTGGCAACTGAACTCAGGTTCTCTGCAATAACAAGCGCTCTTAACCTCTGAGCCATCTCCGGCACCATGTCCTTTCTCTTCTAATACCAGTGCGCACTGCTGTAAATTTCTCCCGAACTCCAGCTCTAAGAAGCCTACCACAAGTTCTGGTAAGCTGTCATTTGGGGCAAGATGAGTTAGGCTTCCTCTCTGGAGATCTGAATCCATAGGTTAGCCAGAAGCAACTTAGTTTTCAAATATTAGGAAACTACCCTGAGGATGTTCTTATTAACAATTTCTAGTTCAATTTTATAACAATGGCAGGCCTGTCCAACCCAGGATCTGGGAATCACGTTAGTGAAAACTTTCTTAAAAGACTGTAAGACCTTAGTGTATGTAATATGCGATGTGGGGAGGGGATCTCAATCAACTCCATTTTTTGGTTCCTTGGCTTGAATTTTGCAGATGACAATGTCTAAAGGCTGGATTGGATATGCCTATTAGAATCTGAAAACACAGTGCCACTGGAGTCCACAGAAAGTAACTGATACTTGCTTTAGATAAAGTAGATAATTATTTTATTTAATACATGTTCAAAGACACCTGGGAAGAACGGATGCCTTCTATGGTTGGGTGGAGTGCTCTGTAAAAGTTAACCAGGTCATGTTGGTGGACACTGTTGTTCAAGGTTATCATATCTAGACTGACTGCCAGGCTGTAACTATCAATTGCTGAAAGAGAAATTTCTCATTTTACCTGTGGGTTTGTCTACTTCACTTTGCTTAGTTTTGTGTATTTTGAAGATCTAGTGTTAGGTGCACAAGTGCTCAGATCTCTTGATTAAAACGATGCCCTCATCACTATAAAACAAACTTCGCTGTTCTCTGTATTATTCTTTGCTCTGAAGTTTACATTGTCTGGTATTGGGCCCTGGTGGTGGTAGTGCACCCAACACTCAGGAAGCAGAGGCAGATAAATATTGGAGTCTACAGTCTACAGAGTGAGCCCCAGGACAGCCAGGGCTCAGAGAGAAAGCTTGCTGGGGTGGAGGGGAGGAGGATGTGGAGAATTACATTATCTGACATTGGTACAATCACATAATTTCCTGTTTTATACTACTGGACCTATACCTTCCCCCACCCCCTCCTCATTTTACTTTAAATGATCTGTGTCTATATTTAAAGTCAGTTGACTCCTATTTTTTTTTTTAACTTGGCAATATCCATTAAGTGTTAACTGTGGAGTTAGGTCATTGACATTCTATCTAATTGTAGCTGGTGATGTTTGAGTATACCACCTTGCTACTTATGGCGAGTTTGGTCCTTTTTCATTGTTTTTCTGTCTGTTTCCTGAATAGGTAATTTGCCTGATTCTTTCTTTCTTGAAAAAAGTTTTGTCTGTGTTGTGTTTATAACTTCCTTTTTAATGTTTTCATGGGAGTCATGTTTTTCATCTGGTTTATGAGGTTCTGATTATTGTATTTGGATGAGAGTCAGGAGTCTTTAATCATTCATGCTCTTTCTACCCTCCCTTGAACCCCTCCAGACTTTCCTTCATGCTCAGATGACCATGTTTATGCACACCTATAACAGTGCTCACTGTCCTTATTGAAACAGGTGCCCATAACACTTTCTCTTGTGTGTGTCCTAAAGAAAACAGTTCATATGCAATCTTACAACCAAGTGATCGTGATTAGGGTTTGTACAAGTCATTACCACTTCCTACATTACTATTTCCTCAGTTCTCAAGGTGTTATCTACCCTAATAGTCCATTAAAATTTTGCTATCAGTATCATTTTCTATCATAATGCTACCATAATCAAGGGCTTTCTCAGACTTTCGACTGGACTCTGTTTTTTTATTTCTTGGCTGTAACTTACATCGTGTTGCATAGAACTGCCTGGATTAAGAATCTTTAACAACCACAGATGCAGGAATATAAGGTCTCGAGGGCGGGATGTTTGTCTGATTTATTAACTGATACTCTGCTACTGTCTAACTCAGTGGCAGATACAATAAAACACTCAGCAAATAAATATAGAATGGAGAATGAAATACAGTTGAGCTTAGCACCCCTCTCTGCTCTCTACCCTTTATTTCTAGACAATCTCACTCAAAGCCACATTTCAGTAGTCTCTCAAATCTGTTTTCCAATGACTGCCACTTTGACAATATTGACTCCATGTGCTCCTAACTTCCTATCCCCACAATCACTGTCTCTGTTTGCTCATATCTCTATATTACCAGTGTCTCCCAAAATATTTTCTATTCTTTAGCCCCACTCCAGCACTTCCTACATGCGTGTACCATGATTTTACTCTGAATTGCATGTTTTAGATTCCTTGCCTTAATCATGGCTTGGAATCCTAATTATCACGTGAAGCACTTTTCTAATACGTTCACTAGGAAGCCTTCTTTGATCCCGAAGGTTAAAAATGATCACGTGTAACGTCCATCCCTATACCATCAAGTACAATGCATATCACAGTATCTTAGAACAGGACCTGGCATGTAATAAGCAATCATGTGGGAACCATTTTACCATTTAAAAAGTTATCTTCCAAACCCAGTATAAACTTCTTGATGGCAAGGACCTCTAAAGAGGCCTCCAAAAAGGCACTGTGCCAAGCTCAAGATAGCTGCAACTCATAGAAGTTTCATATTCAAAACATTGGCTAACTTACTATCTAATTCATCAGAAAATCAGCTCACACACATGTTAATGATTGGTTCCAGTAAGAGGAAAATATAAATTAGTTAATAACTGAATGAAGACAAATATAAAACATTATTATTTATAAATAAATTATAAAAATATCTGCAGATAAATTGTGCATTGTTATTCAAAACTGTACCTCTAAAAGTATCAGTAGATGACAGCTCACAAGTGAAGAAAATGGTAAGTTTTGTTGCTCTTGCACCTTGGAAAGTGCTTTGCTTGAAAGGAATTACAAAGCTAAAGGTGTTTATATAACTTCATAGAACATTACTCAAAAGATAGACACCCATATTTTTGTATCAGAAATCTGAGGTCTTAGATATCACTGAACTTAATTTGAAAACCTGAGTTAGCATCCTACCTCTGTACCTAGCTATGTTAAAATGAACATATCACTAGACCTTACTCGGGTGATTTAAGAACAGAATTTAAAACAAACAAACAAACAAAAGAAGGATTCTTACAAATCAAAGAAGATATTATGAGGTTCACAGAAGGTAGTTTAGGTAAAAATACTACATAAATTAAATTTATTGTCATTCACTTATTCATTCGAAAAATGCTACATCTGTGTCCAAAATTTGTGCCAACCTGTTTACAGAATATCAAGATCTGCTGCCTTCCCTTGATAGCATAGGAGGAGCAGAGGGACGAGGCAGGCACAGGAACACACCAGTTGATGGGAACTGACTGGAGGGCTTTGGTGGGGTCAGGAGGGAGGACTCAGTGCTCTGTAGGAAAAGGAAGCCCCTCAGGAGCTCTGTGCAGACTAGCTATTTCTCAGCTCTTTGCTCACCCTCTGCAGACTTCCTACTGGTTAAGACTGATACCTGTTCTCACCCACCCTTTAGGTAAGGCATATATACACATAAATTTCCTTTTTTTTTTCATTATTACTTTATATACTTTATATCCTGATTGGAGCTTCTTCTCACACCTCTCCTCCAAGTCCTTCCCTCTCATTGCCTGTCCCCCCTGTGCACCTCCCTTTCTCCTCAGAGGAGAGGACTCCCATAACCCATTATCTTTTTAATCTATAACGCTAGGACCTAAAATGGTCTTGAAATCTGCACTCTTCTCTAACTCAGTTTTCTCTAAACCTGAGCTGAACTAATGGGAAGTTCCCGATCACCAATATTTTTCCTACTTAAGAAACTCTGGTGAGTGATTTCATCACCCGCCCATCAGCTAAGCCAGGGATTGAGTCATTGCTGGCGTCTTTTTGCATCTTTGTCCAAAGCCAACTGATTACCAAGCCTTGTCGAGTCCCTCAAACATTGCTCTAACCATCCTCGGCTCTCCGTCTTTCCTAAGGCTTGGTCTCCCCCAGTGTGCCATCATCATCCCCCGCTGCCTGTGCCTCCAGAAGTGCTCCTCACAGTGATGCCCCACATCAGGGCCAGTCTCGCCCTCTCAGATGGACACCTGAGTGTGTTGCTTCCTTGCTCATAAAACTCTGATATCTCTCGACACTACAGATAAAGTTAAATCTCTGAACTGAGTGTAAAAAGTTTGCCCAGATTCAGCATCTCTCTTATTATCTGTCACCCAGCCTGCCATGGGACGTGGAAAGCAATGCAGAAATGTGTTTCTGGGAGGCCCTACCCCGAAGTACTCTCCTGAGTTCCTAGAACTATGCTTTCTTCTCCTACCCCAATCTCTTGTCCCTGCTTACTAGCCTGGCTTACTGATCAGCCTCAAACCCAATAGGGAAAGCTTTATCATGCACCCCACTTCTGCCCAGTACCAGGGAGCCACTGATAATGCCTCCTATATAAATTTTGGGTGTGAACTTAAGTGTCTTTGTCATCAGTGGCCTACATGTCCAAACTACTGGGGTCATTGTTATTCTGGTATCTAATGGCAAATGTTCAAAAGATTGGCTGAAGGAACTCCATTTTTATCTGCCTTAGAAAATGTCTTGCCTTGCTTTTTCCTGATGAGCAATTCTACCTCAGTTGCTCTATTCTTCATCTACAACTATTCTTCTCCATTACTGTACTGAACATGCATTCTTCTTTCCTACCTCATTGTCAAAAGAGGAAAGAGTAAGCATTAGGAAATGGTAGACACTCTAGGCTAGGGATCTCATCTTTGCTGATGATGGCACTCAGGGCTAGGTAACTCCTTGCTGTGCGAACTGTTGTGTAAACCATAGACTTCTTACTGGCACCACTGGCCTATAGCTATTATATAAACCAGAGGCATTTTCTCCCAGCTATGAGAGCCAAAATGTCTTCATACTACCAGGTGTCCATGCCCTCTGCATAGGGCAGAGTATCTCCTGATTTATAAAATAAAACAAAACAAAAACAACACTATTTAGAGCTGGAAAGAAGGCTTAGCAGTTAAGAGCATTGACTGCCTTCCAGAGGACCTGGGTTCGATTTCCAGAACCCACGTGACTGCTAACAAACAAGCTGTAACTCCAGATCCAGGGCATCCGCTGCCCTCTTCAGGCAAATTACAACACATAAAATATGAATGAATGAATGCATGAATCTCAAAACAAAGATTTTTTAAACCCCTCTGTTTTACACTGACTTCTTTTTTTTTAAAAGATTTATTTATTATTTATACAACATTCTGCCTGTACACCAGATCTTACTATAGATGGCTCTTACTATAGGTGGCTATGAGCCACCACGTGGTTGCTGGGAATTGAACTCAGGACCTTTGGAAGAACAGCAAGTGTTCTCAACCTCTGAGCCATCTCTCCAGCCCCCAACACTGACTTCTTTTCAAGTCATCAAACACGGTGAAAAGTAAAGGCTCAATGGTTCCTCCAAACTATCAGATGAGGAAGTTTCGTGTACACTAAACAGCTAGTGCTGTTGAGGGAGCATGTGACCAACAAAGGTCAGCTGGAGTGTCACTGCAAGGAAGGACAGCACACAGTGAAGATCAAGACTAGAAGTCCCCAGACTCCAGGGTTAGTTTTGTGAGCTTGATTTATCCTGTGTCACTGAAAAGAACCCAGGGAGGGACACAGGACACAGCTATTTCATGCTAATATTTTTTTCAGAAAAAGAAACAGAGGATTTAGAGTTGAAACAAACACACTGCTGAGATGCTAGGTAACAAACTGAATGGGCAGCAGAGGCCACATAGGCAGCATAGGAAACTGGCAAGGCTGGGAGCCAAGGAGGAAATAGAGGCACTTGAGACAACACTCACCTGTGGTTGACACAACGTTATCGGGGCTTTCGCTGCAGAGTTTAGACAACAGACTGGTCTTGCCAGAGCCTGTGAGACCTATGCAAACCAAATCATATTCAGGGCGCGCAGGTGGTGGTCCCTTGCAGCAAAGTGCTCGAAAACACTGCCAAGAGAAAGAAGTGGAGACAAACCTTAGTAACATTTAAAACAACTATACAGATACGAAGATGTAACTAAGTAACCCATCAGATTTCAGCAGGAATATGGTCTCTTCAGGTGGAGATACCTGGGCCATAGCACTTTGTTAAAATAGTCAGCACTCTTGTCAGGAGCCATGAGACTTGTCTATGGCACCACCCCGCTAGCTGTGGAAGGCACACTGGGTGTGGGGTTCTAACAGCCCCCGTTAGTGCACACCACTTGAACCTACCCATGAGGAAACTACATCCGCCAATCTTAGAAGCATCCTGTACAATGCCTAGTCTGTTTTCTAAAATACCACTGTCTCAAAAGCCAGAGACAAAGGAGCTGCTCTTCCTGAAGGATCAGAAGACATAATACGAAGTGCACCGCATCTTAGATTAGATCCTGAGTTGGGAGGAAGAAAGTGCCATAAATGACATTATTGGGACAATAGTGAGGACTGAATATAGACTGCATATTAGATAACAGTGTTGCATAAGGTTAAATTTCCTGAATTAAAGAACTGTGCTGTCATTATGTAAGAAAAAGCCGTTGTTCTGAGAAAACACATGCTTAAGTACTTGCAGGTGAAGGGTCTTGAAATCTGCAATTAACTGGCTCAGAAAGAGTCTAAGTCTGTCACACTCCCCACCTCCATCTGGTGGGGAGTGTGATAGAGCAAACATGGGGAACGCTAAACAGTGGAGCTGAGTGAAGAGTCTTAAGACTGTTCTAGTTGTAGAACTTTTACATGAAATGGAAGGTGCCCGGTATTGAAGCCAGGGCCTGGCATACAATGAGGAACAACGTGGCCCCAAGCGCTCAATCTTATTGTTCTGATGTCAATTCAAAGGAAAAAGAATCTTCATCACTAAAGAACCCATGTTACAAAAAAAATAAAAAAAAAAAAAAAAAAGAACCCATGTTACATCTCTGCATTCTTGCCCTCTGCTAACTCGTATTTCATGTTAATTAAACTCACAGTTCTATGAACTACAGTTTCTGAGCTATGCAAACTTGTTTGGTCTCCATCAATAAAGACAAGGGGTCTGAGTTGTTTGATATTTCAACTTATCTCCTATCTATTTAAGATGTTGACTATGTATCAGCTCTCCAGACTCTGAAGTATTCACAGTATTTGTTTGATATGAACATTAATTCATAAGAGATAAGAAATAGAAATTGGGAAAGAGGAAGACTGCTCTCATTTGATTGTTTGAACCCACAGAGGAAAAACCTATAAAACTCTCACTCAGATAAAATCTGAGTCCAACTTGACTGCCATACTCTCATAGTCAAGCCCGATTACTCCTCTCCCTCATTTCTAACATCTGATCAAGTCTAGGCCATGTGACCTCTGAACCACCTCTAGAGCAGTGGTTCTCAACCTTCCTAATGCTGCGACCCTTTAATACAGTTCCTCATGTTGTGGAAACCCCCAACCATAAAATTATTTTGTTGCTACTTCATAACTATAATTTTGTTATTATTATGAATCATAATGTAAATATCTGATAGGCGGGATATCTGGTATGTGGTCCTCGAAGGGACTGTGGCCCACAGATTGGGAACCTCTGCTCTGGAGTCTACTGGCTTCCCTTTGCGTAGGCTGTGGTCACCTGGATATCAATACTCTTCCATTGCTTCCAGAAATAGTTAACCTTGCTCTGTTCCCACAGTAGCGACTGTGACTGTCCATAAACACAAAAGCCACTCTATATCCTTACTGTTCCTCAGTGGCTTCCCCTGACCCATAGCTGAAAACTCTTATCAGCAAACATATTCCAGCCAACACTGTCAGCCTCGTGTCTACCAGTTTCTAAGCCTTGCTGAGCATCTGTCATTTGAGGCATTTGCCCATGCTGTTCCCTCTTCCATACTGCTAGCTTCGCCAACTCATCAGCTCCTGGGTGTGCCTTACCCAGCCTTCCCTTGGAGCAGACGGCTCTGATCTGAAACTGCATTAGCAACTGATGGCAAGCTCTCACAGCATGTTTGGGGATTCATCATACACTTACAGTTTCATATTCACCACCAGTCTGTGGGAACCACGTGTGTCCAATTTTGTCTCATATCCCCAGCGCCTAGCAGTGGACAGGGCAAAGAAGCTACTCTCAAGAAATCACTGTTGGGAAAGCGCCAGAAAGATTTCCAAAGTGGTTGTACAAGTTTATATTCCCACCAGCAATGGAGGAGTGTTCCCCTTTCTCCACATCCTCTCCAGCATATTGTCCCTTGAGTTTTTTATCTTAGCCATTCTGATGGGTGTAAGGTGAAATCCCAGAGTTGTTTTGATTCGCATTTCCAATATGACTAAGGATGTTGAGGACTTCTTTAAGTGTTTCCCTGCCATTTGATATTCCTCTGTTGAGAATTCTGTTCAGCTCTGTACCACATTTTTTAATTGGATTACTTGGTTTGTTGGTGTTTAACTTCTTACCTCAAGATCCAGCTATACCACTTCTGGGCATATATCCAGAATATGTTTTAACCATACAACAAGGTCATTTGCTCAACTATGTTCATAGCACCTTTATTCATAATAGCCAGAATCTGGAAACAACCTAGATGTCCCTTAACCAAAGAATGGACACAGAAATTGTGGTACATTTACATAATGGAATACTACTCAGCAATTAAAAACAAGGAAATCATGAAGTCTAGAGGCAAATGGATGGAACTAGAAAAGATCATCCTGAGTGACGTAACCCAGAAACAGACACACATGACACATACTCACTCATAAGTAGATATTAGCCATAAAATATAGGATAAACATACTAAAATCTATAGTCCTAAAGAAACTAAACAACGAGAACCCTAGCGAAAATGCTTAATTTTCATTCAGAAGGGCAAACAGGATAGACACTGGAAGCGGAAGAAGACAGGGAACAAGCCAAAAGCCTACCACAAAGGGCCTCTGAAAGATTATACCCATCAGGGTATCGAAGCAGATGCTGAGACTCATAGCCAAAGTTTGAGCAGAGTGCAGGGAATTTATGGAAGACGCGAGAGATAGAAAGACCTGGAGGAGACAGGAGCTCTAAAAGGAGACCAATAGAGACAAAAATTCTGGGCCCAGGGGATCCTGCAGAGACTGATAAATCAACCATGGAGAATCAATCATGGAGAAGACCTAGAGCCCCTGCTCAGATGTAACCCGTGGGCAGCTCAGTCTCCATGGGGCTTCCCTAGCAAAGAGAGCAGGGGCAGTCTCTGGCATGAACTCAGTTACCTGCTCTTTGATCACCTCCCCCTGGCAGGGGACCTTACCAGGTAACAGATAAAGAGGATCCAGACAATCTTGATGAGACCTGATAGGCTAGGGACAGATAGTAGGGGAGGAGGACCTCCCCTATCAGTAGAGTAGGAGAGGAGCATAGGAACGGACAAGGGAGAGTGGGACAGTGAGGAGATGAGGGAGGGCGCTACAGTGGGATACAAATTGAATAAATTGTAAATAATAGTAATAATTTTTTTAAAAAATCATTGTTGGGTGGAGAATGAATGGCTTTTAAGTTTTACCTAAACTAGAGAAAAGAAAGCACAAAGGCTAATAGGATGCTTCATCTATGCTATCTGAGTTCCCTATTTTTAAAAAGAAAGAGTGTCAAAATAAGAGATACCCTTGACTTTTATACTTCAACACCAGAAGTTAGCCATTTTGTCTAAAGACCAGTTTTTGAAGTCAAGATCTAACTTTCTCATCACACTAGAGATTCTTTTTACCCCAAGTCAATTACCCTCAGTTTTTAAGAGATTTTGATGGCTTCTGGTAAACAATTTTATGATCCATATCCTACATAGATTTATTAAACTCTCATAGTATTTCCTCTCTTCTTGTTAAACCTGAGGAATATTAATTATTTCAGTATGCCTTCCCATGATTAACCCTCCTAGCCCTTCATCTTAGTCACTCTTGTTTGGACTTACTTTAGTTCCATTATGCTTTTCCTACAAGATTAACAAGCACAATAGCGAACAGCCTCCTCTGTGCCAACACATCACTTTCTGGACTCACATGAAGACTGGCTCACACTGTCAGCAAGTCTTCCCTTATACTCCTGATGAGTCTGGACAGATCTCTGCATGGGCATATATATTTCCTTAAAGGTGGCCACTGGGCTGGAAACTGTTCACATTGAGAGGGGTCTTCTATGTTCAGCTATGACAGACAGCACTACACAGCTGTGACCAGCTGCTTTGGTCTTTGGGGAAACAGTTAAGACGCCATTTCTGTTCTAGAAACTAGCCCCTGGCTCACTCAGCTCTTCTTGTGTAGTTCCTCTGGACCAACTCTTGAGAGGGCAGGGGGAGTGGTGAACCACTATGAACCAAATTACCATAAATCTTAAATACAAAATGAAATGTGTGAGGCCAGGGAGATGACTCAATGAGTAAAGGCTTTCCACCAAGCCTAATGACTTCAGTACATTCCAAAAGTTATCTTCTTAGCTCTACATACCTGCTGTGGCATGCACACACACACAGACAGAAACATATATACCTGATGAATAAATTGATATGTAAAAAGGTGAATAAGTAAATAGATGAATGAATGAATAAATAAATATAACTTAAAAAGCAAAACATGAGCTACTGTTAATGACCCTGTTTAAAATCGCCATTAAACAAAATCACTCTACATACTTTGCCCCACAGTTATGCAATTTCATTTTCATGCTCTCTTTAAAATCCAGAGTACAGCAGCTTTATACCCAAGTCCACCAAAATCTGCATCACCTTTTAATTCATGTCGGGAAGCCTCAGACGCTCAGACATAAAACGCAACTGGGCAATGCCATTTTGCCCCTCTTTCCTCTTACGTTCTTCCCAGTAATGTCAGCTGTTCCCAAGGCTCTACTCACACAGCCTGCAATGTCACCCAACGTGACGATGCCTGTGCGCGCTCCCGCCACTGGCCCAAACGCCCAGCCCTGTAGTCCCAGCTGTTCTGATGGAACCCAAACAAAATCTGAATGAAAGAAAAAGCCTCACCCCTCTCCAGACTCAGACTAGGGAAACACAGCACTTGAGGAAAGAAATGCCACACTGGCAGATCTTACAAGAAATATTTAAAACAAATCCCGGAACCCTAGGAATACATATGTGCTGAAAACAAGTGCTGTGGTTAACAGAGAAACTGTTATATTTTGAGCCAACACACAGAACTTTTAAGTATGTGCCATTTCAAATCTGGGAGGAATGTTCATGCTTTTTAAGTCGGCTCCCGAAACTGTACTGAGATTTCATTTGTTTCTTGTTTTAAAACCTAATGAAGCTTTGGATCTTATAGTCAATTTACTTAAACTTACTCTCTTTGGCCTCTAGACTATACTGTACCAAAGTTCATTGTGTCTGTCTCCTACAGCAGCTCTCGCATTGTTAAGAGTAAGCCCCTTTCACTGCCGTACAATGCAAGACACAATGCTGTCGGCAGTCCTGACAGTGAGCAGCAAACTCGGGCTTCATTCCCAGGCCAGACACTGAGGCATTGTGTGACTCTGCTCAAGCCCCATAAACCTATCCATGCTTCAGTTTCCCCATGATTAACCAGTAACATTTAACACTATCTGCCACTTCCTTTCTTCAGGAGGATGTTAGGAGGCATGAGTTCAATGCTTTATGCTCCTAAGAAAGGCGCCAGACAGACAAATAACTGTTCATCATGATGCTCATTTTCCTAAGGTATCTTAGCTGCTAGTTAACTTTCTTGGGCAAGGGTCTGTCAGCCTCACACACAGCCCAGCTTGGAGCCCCTTCCATTAGCCCAGAGCAACAGCTGCATATTCTCAACCCCACCCTAGCGAACCCAGGTTCTGCACACAAAATCCAGGGCCCTATGTAGCAGGAAATAAAAAAACAGAGCGGTCTAACTTGTAATCACACTCTGGGAGTAGGGAGGGGGGCTACCACCACCACTGTCTCTTCTGCCTAGACTGTTCCAGCCTTTTCCCATAGAGTCAGGTATTACTTGTTCCTTTTTGAAGGGAGATCATGTGGAGTGAGAATGAATTAACCAGGAATAAGTAAAACTTTAAGGGCAAAAACAGGGCTTGGGTTATATGGATTAAAGTCTGGTAACCAGCCCTACAACAAGATTCTAAGGGTCTTAAGTTTTGCCCATTTTTGTTGGGGACAGTGTTAGATGTTTGGCAGATGCAGCAGTGAATACAGTACGTACTTGTTGAATATCTCCATAACAAACCAGCACTGCAAAGTACTAATTTGGCATTTAGCTATGGATTTCATCGGCACTTGGAGACCCTGGCTGTCCTCCAAAGCACACACTAGTTCCCTCAAACGGTGCAAACATCTGGCCTTCTTACTACTATGATCTTGTCCACCAGAAAAGAGAGGTCTTCCTTTCTCTGTCTACCTGGTCAGCCTCTATTCTAAGTACTGCTCAGGGGCCACTCCTTCAGCATTCTCGACTCCTTGGTGCTGTGCACACGGCCAGCACTACAAGTAAGACTTTCAGTTTTATCTATTGTATTAACCAGCTGATAGAAATATGCATTCAGACGCAAGGACCTATCCATTTTTGCTCTCACTGGTGGTTCTAAAAGATAAACTTTGATAGATTCTGAGGGTGGCCAGGCATCAAAACAGCGAGAGAATTGCCCTGCCACCCCATATTTCTGGGTGAGAGACTTGCTGAAAAGCCTCCTGCTCTGGCATTATCCCCTGCACTGCCAGGGTTTCCTACCATCCTGTGGCATGAAATTCCCAGCCTTGTGGGACATGGCATTTGTTTCAATCAATGCTCTGTTTTTCACCATGAATGCAAGATTTTATTCTGAGCACGATTCCAATTCGATTGAAGCTCTATAGTTACTGGAAATTTTTCTTCAGTCAGCTTCAGGTCTTCCCCCAGCCACATAGACACTGCCCAAGCCACAGTTTCTTATTTAAATATGGGCCTCACCAAACAGAAAACCTGTAACAGACAGCCATCCTTTCTTTTTTTAAATATACATATAAGAGTGGAGCTCAGCACGATGCTCAGGAAATGTTTGTTTTGTTCATAAAACATTGCTGAGTCAAGGTCATACCTTAAAACGACAATTCACATCTCATTCTAGATCAGGCACCCTGGCTTCAAAAGCAGAAAGCAGAAGGATGCTACTTCTACAAAATTTTTTTTGTTTTAAAAATTATTTAAATATAGTATGTATATTCCTGTACACCACACACATACCTGCTGAATGCGGAGAAACATTAATTTCTAAATCTGTTATCTTTGTTGTTTTATTTATTGATTGTTTTTTTTCCTTCATTTTACTTGTAGTGCTGAGATAGAACTCAGGGCTTTGTAAGTGTTTGCAATAACCAAATATGAGTCTGTCTTTTGAAAATGTAATCCAATACAAAATACAAATCAATGCCAAATGTGTGGCTGGATGTGTCTGAACCAATTAAGTTCTGCAGGAGAGAGACATCAGGATCAGAATGACTGGATGCCCACATAAGTCAAAGGGAGGGGGAGGAGCAGCTAGGACTACTGAGTACAAAGTTTAAGTGATTTGTGCCTATTAATTCAATAATTATGATTTCCAGACCAGAAAACCAAGGCTCAAAGGAATGGGGTGGCTTGTCTATGGGGACAGAATTTAGATCTCAGCAGTCTGGCTCCAGAACTATTTCTGGAACCTCTGGAAATCTACACCCCTCACATCTTAGGGTGCATACAGAGAAGCAACTTCAGTCACTCTGTGTCAAGGGCCACCCACAGGTAAGATGATGGAATGAGTGGCTGGGGCCTGGGTCGGGGCTGTTCAGCTCCTCTGGAGTCCTGGCTCATGTCCTTGTGCCTTAGGCACTGCTGTATCCAGAGCCAGAGACCAGAGTGTCATAAAAGGGAGGTTTCGGTTGTTTTGAAGAAGTCAGAGAGAGAGCTCTGGAGACAAGGCCAATTCCTTGAGCAAAGGAAGAGACAGATGCCTGGCAAAGGAGTCACAACTCCTATTCCTTCTTCCCCCGTACCGTGAGCTTTGTCAGAGACATACCTTTTATTCTGGGCAAGGACACAGTGATGCTACGTGATACTCCCTGTCTCCCTGTGCCTGTTCCACTAACTCTAAACTAGGTAATGGGGTAAGCAGAGAGGGGGTTGGCCAGTTTGTTTCTTCCATTTAACCCCTTTTTGTCCTTGGAAAGACTACCACTTATCTGTAGGGAAGCCCATGCCGGACATAGATTTGTTTCTATAGAAAGAAACACAGAAAATATCTCCACCGGGCCAGTATCCCCATTGTTGCCCTTAAAATATATGTGCACATAAATTTTGTTTCTATAAAGTAACCTAATAAGAAAAACAAATAAAGTTGATTGAGGGAGTTACGGGAGGGAAAAATGCATGAATATGCCAGGTCTCACAGAAATGCACTCAAAGACAATGATCTATGAGAAACACGCATTCTTCAAGCCAATCTCTATTTACAAGACGAGAAATGAATGTCAGACACCTCCCACAATCTTGGGGGCCCCTGAGTTCTTGCAAACATGTGAGAAGAGTGCAAGATCAAAGTGGCACCAAATGCAGCAAAAAATACTAAGCAGAGAGACAGAATACTGTTGCCCTTGACCACCAGACAGTCCAAAGACATCCCTGAATATGCAAGAGCAATCCACTTTTTGAGGTGAAAAATCTCATTGCCCTTTAAAACCCTAGTGAGAAAAACAATAAACTGTTTTCATAGAACATGGGTCAAACCTTTGGGCCATGTGGGCTGGGAGCTCACAGATGATGAAGGCTCTGGTCCGGAATTGTCCCAGGGCTGGGGCTTCTGGCCCATACATCACACTGCCTCGGGACACTAAGTCTGTCTTTGCAGTACCCTTTGTATTTCTCAATCCACATTCCTCTTTTGGGGTGAAATACTCCATTATTTCTGCTTTGTTCTGGGCTGTCTCCTGTCTCTGTCCCTATTAACTCGTGGCAACAAAAGAAACAAACAGAAGCAGGGGATCTCATGCTTAGCAGCTATAGACATTGGCCTCACGGCTTTGCAGAGGGGCAGACATCTGAGACTCTGAATGGAAGAGAGGGCCGCCGCGCTGGGCCGGACCAGGGGCCCACGTGGCTCCCAGTCTGTGCATCAGTCAGCCTTGATCACAGTATTCACCAAAAGCGAGGTTTTAAAAGTTAGGGCATGTATGAGACAACTAGATTTAAAGAGACCAATTCAAGGTTCTCATATATTCTTGGAATTGTAGCTCTGCTACACTACTTCCAAATCAGAGGGCTAAGAGTCAAAAGGAAAGAAATTAAGAGATTCAAAAAGTTTTACATGTGTTCCTGATTTTCAATATAGGATTTCTATCTTATGCTGCAGGAAATCTAATTTTTAAGTATAAATTTTCATAATGGCAAAATTATTTAATAAAACCAGCAATGTAAACCCTATGAAGGGTTGTCTATAACACACTGCAAGCTTTATATACTTTCAGAGACATTTCCCAATCAGAGTTTCACCTACATCTGTTTCAGAACATAGACTATTTTTTCCCTAAAGAGTAAAAAAAAATACAGATTTAGTTAAAAGTGAAAGCACCAAACTACTTTATATAAAACTCCCCCTCAATAGAAAGTAGGTCCTGAAAATACAAGAACACTTTAAACATTTCTATATTTTATGTATTTGGAATGAGTCAGGTCATGAAAACCTTAAAGAGAACTGACTCCTAGGGTCTCCGTCCTTCAGAGGGATTGAAATGTCACCGAAAGCTCACGAGGAAGGAGCTCAACAAAGTATGGTCCTTCCCCTCTTACTGCTATGGAACCCCAGACTGAGAGGCTTGCAATGCCAGAAGAAAATAAATTCCACTAATTTCTTTTCATTTTGTGGTCCTTAACAGACTTGGCTTAAGTCTTTGGGCTCTATAAAAATAAAGCTCACTCCCACACACTCCAGGGTGACCGATCCCTGTATATTTGTCTACCTCTGCCACTCACTTCCTTAGGCCTTTTGATCAGAACATTACCACTATCCTCAGGACAGTTACTGTGTATGTCATCACCTCAAGTATCACCCACTTCTATCCCCAAAGGTCTATGATCTCTCTAAAACACATAAAACCATTTCCATGACCTAAAATATTCCTGCGACAATCTTTATCTGTGAGGGTAATGCCAATTCTTTACATAAGCAGACAAAGCTCTTTTTTGATTTGGTCTTAGCTGCCATTTCTGGTTCCATGAGATGTGTGTAAATAATCTAAAACAGGATTTGACACAAAAAGCAGAAGTGAAAATAACAATTCTTTACACTGTTTTTTTCCCCACTACATACTTGGACCCCATGGAAACCACGTGCTCCGTTACTGGCTCCATATTGTCTAAGAAGCCTACCCTCTGCTTACCTATCAGTGCCAACCCTCTTTTTCTACATTTTTCTAAGTTCACCTCAACATTTCTAGCTCTTAAACCTTCTTTGATCTTCAGTGTAATTTAAATGATCTTCTTTATATTCCTTTGGCATCTTTTCCACTAGTGTAACACTCACTGTTCCGTCATAGTCGTTTGCTGTCCATCTTCCCCTACTGGATTTTGAGCGATTGGATGAAGGCAATTATTCAACTTTGCAACTGGATGTCTGACCCAGCATCCAATTCACCATGTGGCAGGTGTTCCCCAGTAAGTACACCACTCAGATAAGCCCGATATTAAGAGCTCTACAGCCACCAGGCCAAGTTACTTCACTGATGACCATCACTTAGTCTAGAAAATAAGATCACCTCTTGGGATCACTAGAGTAGTATACAAGGTATTATTTACCAAATGAAAGCATAGTATATAATAATTAATAGGTATTATCATTATTATAATGAAAGGTTTTTTTTTTTAACTTAGAACAGGGTTTTCCTAAAGAACACCGATTTTTGTGATTACCAATCAGGATTCTTTTCATGACATATAATTAAATATAATTCATGGTTAGGTTTATTTATTCATCCATTTGATCAAAGAGCTGACGTAACACCAAATACTGGTGCTGACTAATAACAAAGGCAGTCCTTTTGATTTGCTTATAGCAAGACCAATTAAAATTGTTCACTAAAGAATATAACGTGAGATCACAGGGTTGTTGTTTTTTTTTTTCTTGCCCTAGGAAGGGAAAACTAAAAAGCAAATTTTAAGCATATTACTCTATCCTAACTATTAAACTGATTCCTTGATAATAAGTCAATCAATAGGAATACTCAGACAAAAGGGTAAGGGCACAGGCAGATTCCTTCCCTGTGTATCCTTACAGCATGCTGCTTTAACTGCTGACAAAGACAAATGTTTACTATGGTCTACTGCTGAAGAGCCAATACAGTGAGGGAGATGCTATCTCGCCTCACACATCAACACATGTGCCAGACAGATTCTGATCGCAAAGTCTGTTATTGGTGATGAAAAAGGCAGAGAGGGCACAGCTGGGTATCTCAGGTCCACAGCTGAGCTGGCAGCAGGGATAGTTCAAGACATCTTCTCACTTTAAAAGCTGCATTTAATCTGAGTTATTTAAAAGTGTGTTTTATTAAAGAGGCATCTTTTTGCTATGATAAAACATCACATCCAAAAGCTGAGCGCAGGTCAAGGCAGACAACTGAAATCACCTAGGAGATAGCAACAGATGCTCTTCAACACCCACAATAATCACGTAATAAAACCAGATACCAATAATAATGATGATGATGATAATCTGTTCACGCCTTTAAAAAGTGAAAGGTAGCATGTAGACTTATATTTGTGTCAGAAATGTTTTTAGTATTTTATTCCCTAGAAGTTGTACAAGTACAAATGCTTTGTAGATGGTAGGAGAATCTTACCATCTATAGGTATTAGGACATTCAGGAAAAATAAAGGCTAAATATTATCCATTCATTTATTCTCAATATCTGTAGGGGGCTGTCTAAGCACACACTCTATAAAAGGAGTTCTCAAACTAAATAAAAAATGAGATGTGAACATGGCAAATATTTTTCTCTGATTGCAGAGAACTTAAGAGTGATATTATTAGGAGGACTCATTCACAGAATGAGTAAGAAGACTAGCATGTCCCCAAGAACCAAGAAGACCTGAGTGTCACCTCAGTGGTCACTGCTAGCTTAGCACCTACCACCACATGCCTGCTGGCCTGAGCCCAACTCTATCATAGCCACTGCTCCAGCCAGAGACCATCCAACTGGCCAAGCTCGGGCCCCGGCTGCCATGGAACTGAGGTCAAAAAATAAAAATAAAAACCCTTTCAAAAACTCCTCATGATCCACAGCGATGAAAAGCAGTCACTCAGGCTCTTAAGCTGCTACAGTATACTACAGAATACCTAGTACTCATTTACAGGGAAGCCCAGAACACTCTCAAGTCTACACTGTGTTCCTTATAGATATAAAATTGAACAAGATTTGTTTACGTTCTGTTTCCACAGACATTCTGACAGAAAACAGCGGTCTTGAGAGCAGGAAGGCCGACCAGCCGAGATCTGGGCCAGAGAGGAAACTGTGAGCTGGGAGACACCCAGCCTGCATGTTTTGCCTTCTTGTTTGGTTTTCCTGGTCTCTTCCCCTTCTCCCCCATTTCCATAGTCCTCTTGGTATATTATGCCATTTGATACTTGCATTGCATTGCTTCTCCTTGGCTTTCATATCTTTCAGGAGGGAAATGGGACTGGTAATCCATGGAGCCCTGGCTAGCAACTAGCTTTTCTCAAATTAAAAACAAAGGCACCGACCGGGCTACTTCTGTCATTAGAAACATACATATAAAATCTCCTAAACTCCTTAAGGATATGTAACTGGGCTTCTATACATGTAAGCATGCACACACTTATTTATTTATTTACTTTAAATAAAACCCTTCTGTTTCCACATGTTTATACAGCTAGTATCAAATATTGAATTCTTCAAGTTTCCCTTTTCCAATTTTCAAAGTACACCATAATTATGAAGCAATTACTCATCTGGAATATAGGCAAAAACAGAACAATCATATTTACTGTTAACACAAGAAAGGTAGAAATAAAAGACTGTGTTTGACTAGCAAACTTAGCTTTTCCAAAAGAATAAAACTTGAAGACTTGCAGTGAACTGCCATATTAAAGGGAAAAAAGTACTGATGTAAGAGGCATGGAAGAAAAATGGTTAGATCAATGGTTCTCAACCTGTGGGTCCTTTGACAGCTTCACATCAGCTATCCTACATATTACATATTTACATTACATTAGCAAAATTAGAGTTATGAAGTAACAGTGGAATAATTCTATGGTTTCAGTTACCACAAAATGAGGAACTATATTAAAGGGTCACAGCATTAAAAAGGTTGAGAACCACTGCATGAGACAAAGGCATGTTTAAAAAAAGACATGCCTCATTTGATGATTATATGGAAATAATTTGTGTTATTCTGCATAAAGAATTATGGTTCCATCCTGAACAGATCTCATAGTATCATGGCATTTCATAAATAAGCAAGGACATATTTATGATTCTTTGACCTTAGTCTTGATAGCAATTGTATAGTTGAAATAAGTTTTGGAGAGACTGGAGAGATGGCTCAGAGGTTAAGAACACTGACTGCTCTTCCAGAGGTCCTGAGTTCAATTCCCAGCAACCACATGGTGGCTCACAACCATCTATAATGAGATCTGGTGCCCTCTTCTGGTGTGCAGGCATACACTGAACCACAAAAAAGGTGATAGCCAAGCATGGTGATGCACCCCTTCAATCCTAGCACTTGGGAGACAGAGGCAGGTGGATCTTCATAAGATCAAGGTCAACCTGATCTACAGAGTGGGTTCCATCACCAGAAAAAGACAGCACCAGAAAAAGAAAAATACAGGAATAGAAAAATCTGAGATGGAGTTTTAGTCTAAACAAATTCTACATATAATACCTATTCTACATATAAAATAATACCTCATTGTGGAACCATCACAAGGCACAAGGAGCAGGTGGAAAATCTTAAGCTTGCCCTCAGATTATCTTAACCAATAGGACTTCTAAAAGCCATAGTACTCTTTGCAACCTTATGATTTTTAAATTTCTTAAAAATTCCAAATATCTCCTTGGCCAAACTAATAAAATAACAAGGTATCCTAAATCACATGGTTTGTAATGCTATATTTTAAGGTGTTAAATCATATACTAGTTATTTTACTGTAAACCACAGTCTCTCGTAGAAAAAAAAAGATATGAATAAACAAGTCAGGAAGAGGAGACACAAGAAATATAGTTTCATCAAACGTGAATGAGAAATCTGAATCTTATTCCTCGCAAGTAAAGCAGCTATTGAAAGGTCCAAGGCCTAAGGATAGGCAGGACAGAAGTGTTAAAATGGAGATCACCAGGCTAGGAGTAAAATGCTCACAGGGCAAACATGAGAACCTGAGTTTGGATCTCTTGAATCCATATAAAAATCTGGCCATCAGGGAGGCAGACACAGTAGAAGCTAGGGGCTCACCAGCCAGTCAAGCCAGCCAATCACTGAGGTCCAAGTTCAGTGAGAGACCCTGCCTCAAAAAGTAATGTACGGGCTCTAGAGAGATGGCTTGATAGTTAAGAGAACTTGGTGTTCTTGCAGAGAACCAGGGATCAGTTCCCAGCACCCACATGATGGCTCACAACCACCCGGAATTCCTGTCCTAAGGGATCTGATGCTCTCTACTCACCTCTGCTGGTACCAGGTATGCAGAGAGTACACAGATATACATGTGGGCAAACTCTCCCTCTCTCTCTCCCTCCCCCGCTTCCACACACACCTATTAAAAACATTTTAAATGGGAGGGGCAATAGAAGACAAGGCAAACTTAACCTCTGGCCTCCATACCCAAATACAAGGGCATGTGTACTGATTAAAGAAAACAAGTACACCATATTAAAAGGACACCCGCTATTAATTACATTTTAAATATTTGCACCTTTCAGTCTTAACACAATTCTTAAGGCTTTAACATTTCCCAAGTGTTTGTCTACACAAAGCAAATCAATGGTGTTCCAGTGTGTGGCCAGGGCAGCATTATGGAATAAAAAGAAAGAGAGCACCATCAACAGTGGAGGAGAAAAAGAATTCAACAAGAATCTTTCATGGTAAAACACACACACATACACACACACACACACACACCCCAGAAAAACACAGCAATAAACAAACAAATAAGCACATGGTTGAAGAGCATGTCTAGTTAGGACATTTCCCACTGAACTCTGACTTTCAGGGCCCCAACCTTCTTTATAGCCGGGAGGCTGCTCTCTGCAGACTTTTACATTCAATAAAATACAGAAGAGAAGAACAAAATCACGCTAGTCCTCCAGCTTCCTTCTTGCAAGGGAAGGGGTGTATCATAGAGCTGGCATCACATCACACCACTTATCATGTCAGACCCTCTATGCAGCCCTCTCTATCAGCGAGGTCCAAAAATAGGTCTTTGCACCTTTGGGGTAAGGGATCTTCTTGGTACCCTGCCCACACCTTTGGAAATGAAAGCGTCATCAGATTTGTTTTGTTTTGTTTTTTTTAACTTTGCATATTGCTAATTCTGTTTCTGACAGAATCTAACTGGTAGCTCTTGCAATGGCTAAAATAAAATCACGGTGGTGTCTGTATTGAGGTTTTAGCAAAAAAGGAAGTTAGGTTTAGGAGTAAGGATGGTGGTTATAAATTTTGGGTGGCCAGTATTAGACATGAACATGGAATTGAGTAATAATGGAGTCATTCGAGGAGGAGTGGTTTACATAAGAAGCACCAGGTGATCTACATCCACATGCGAGGAGCTGTATGTACAAAGTGCAAGTTCTCTGCTATTCTTGAGCAGAAAAAAATTCTTGTTTTGGCACATGAATGCTTAAATTATTAAAGCTGGAAGTTTAAAGACTGTTCCTTAGCCTTCATCTTATAAATCACAGTACTCATAAATCAAGTAAGTCACAGCAATAACTTTTAAGAAGGACTCTGGTTAACATTTAACTTCATTAACAAACTTTGTTATCCTCCCTCTAGAATTTAACTAACATTTCTAGGCATAGTACATTCAATTTTATTTTTGAAATACTTCAAATACATCACACAGAAAGTGATTGCAAATACTAAATTCTTATAACTTCAGTAAACTATCATCCAATTGAGTGAATATTAAGTTTTCAAACATTCTTCTAGTTTAAAAAAGTATACTTAGTTTCCAATTTAAATCAATTATTCAATTTGATGATTCTAAGAAAACGTATTATCTCAAACTCGTTATCAAAATAACCTGAATTCATTTACTTCATCATGTATGTGCAAAATTCTAAATTTCAAACAGACTCCTTTTTTTGGAATGCTGGGGATTGCACCCAGGGATTCACACATCTTGCTTGGCCAGGGCTCTATCACTACACTGTAGCTCTTGCACTTCAACTAAAGCCTTATTGACAGACAGTCACAACCCGGGTTCCTTCCTGCTATACTTGAGTAACCCATGGAGAGTACTCCCAACTCACTGCAACAGAAATACCATGCCTTAAATATGGCACTCTAGATTCAAGTACTATCTATATTAACTAATATGTCCCTTAAAGGGGAATCTCTGACATCTCCCCTAAATTATTTCAACAGCTCACTGGCTTTTCCATATCCTTGGCATTTTATTGTCTTCCAGTCTAAACTTAAAGACACATTAAGGCCAATTTTATTGGCAAATAATCTTGTGCTGATCAAAATCTATCCCTTTCTAAACTGCCTTCCCCTAAGCCTACCCAACAAAACTGCACAGGCAGTTCTCTTTGGCTTCTGCACCAAATTTCTCCTTGCTAATGGTCACATAAATGCATAAATCTTGCTGCTCATTATTCTTCCCAGCAGAGAGTAAGAAAGAATACAAGGAGAAGGAAGAGAGGGATGGAACAGAAGAGGAGGGAAAGCAAAGAATCAACAATAGAAAACAGTGGTGGAAGCAACGAAGCTGAATGGTTCTTCAAAGAGATTAACACAACTGAGAGATTTACACCCAGATAGACTACGGAGAGCGGGGAATCCCAATTATCAATCAGAAATGAAAGCGATGAGTCACTGTTTACTCTACAGAGGTGAGGAGGATTAGAGTACTATAAATAACTATATTCAAAAACAAACAAAATGAACACGTTTCTAGAAATACAAAACAACCAAGACTCACCCATGAAGACACAGAGATTCTGTAATGATTGCAAGAGTAGTCAAAATCTCCAAATAAAATTCATCTTCACTAGAAAAGTCTACCAAAACATTTAATACTAATACTTCTGAAAGTTTCTCAACTAATTGATGAGGACAGAGAATATTCCAAACTATTTTATATAATCAGTGTTACACTGATACCAAAACAAGACAAAAGCACAAGAAAAAAATGTAACGGACCTATTATGAACATGGATACAACTACTCAAGTATGCTAGCAAAGCAAATTCAGTAACATATAAAACCTAGCTATTTCTCTACCTATATGTCTCTATATCTCTCTCTATCAAGCGGAACTTACATCTCGAATGCCAGGCTGGTTCATTTTACTAAAATGTATTGATATACCACACAGTAACAGAACAAAGAAGAAAATCCACACCATCACCCAATAGTGCAAAATTTAGTAACATTTAATAATTTTAAAAATACTCAACAAACATGGAAGAAATCTACATCAACATAAAAGCCACATTCAAACATAAAGATCCCACTCGAGTGGTAAAAGGCTGAACACTTCTAAGACGAGCAGAGAAAAAGTAAAAGCACATGCTTCTATTTAGCATGTAACTAGAAATTATAACCACAGAAATTAGCATTAAAACAAACAAACAAACAAAACAACAACAACAACAACAAAAGCCCAGAGGAACCCAGATTCAAAAGGAAGAAGTAAAATTACCTGTTTGTGAATGATATCTTAAATGTGGTAGACCCTTCAGATTAGAATGGAATTCTACACAGCTAACAATGAAAGCCAGCTGCGCATCTCTACCCTGCCAAAGACAACCTTAAGAATCTCAAAAAACACTCCAATTCTAGTAGCCCGAAAGGGATAAAATGGATAACTGATTAAACAAAGAATTGAAAGACTTATACGGCGAAAAATATAAAACATCAGTGAATGAAATTAAAGAAGATATAAATGAAGATACAAAACATTCGACAGGATCAGTGCAATGCATATACAATTTCTCATGATGTTTTTGTGGTATAAACTCAAACAGGCTCTTAAGAGACCACACAGACAAAATAAAATGAAAAGGGGGAGGATTTTACTTCTGGACTTCCGGTAATCAAAAATAGTCAAGTACTGTCATTGAGACAGATCTCAACCAATGGATAGAGCTAGACCTTGACATGAAAGACCAACTAATTTTAGACAAGGACATCAAGACTATTCAATAAATACAAGACAGTGTTTTTTTAAACAAAACTGCATATCCACCTGCAAAAAAAAAAAAATGCACCCACCCCCATTTTCCACCACAAAGACAAGTTAACTTTGTAAATTGGGCCAGAGTCCTAAAGGTAAAACCTAAACCTATGTAATTCAGAAGAAAATACAGATTCAATTTCATGATATTGCATTTAGCAATTACTTCTTAGACATGATATCAAAGATGAGGCAAACAAAAGATGTGGACATTCTGAATGTCGAAAACTTAACAGTAGGAAAAGGTGACATGTACATCAATCTGACAGTCAATCTGGAGAAAAATCATTGGACTCTTCTAGATTCGGTTAACTGAGACAGAAAGTGGCGCCTCTCTATGGGCTGGGGTGGCCTAATGCGTGAGAGAGAGTGAGCTGAACACCAGCATTCATCTCTCCTCCTCTTGACTGTCCATGCAGGCGAGCAGGTGCCTCACACCATGTTGCTGTGAGGGACTGTGGAGGCCCGTCACCGGAGTAAGCCTATTCTTTCTTAAACTGCTTCTGGTGCATTGATGTGGCAAACAACTAACACATCACAGAAGGGGGGAAAACATTTCAAAATCTCATCTGATAAGAGATAAATATCCAGGATATTGTAAAGAATAAACCTCAACAACAAAATCCACACAATGTTGCAGTTGTGTATGTGTCTGTGTGTGTGCATGTATGTTATCTGTGTATGACTATGTGAGCTATGTATGTCTTCACCAACTGCTTCTTAACCTTCTTTGTTGAGACCGTCCCTCACTTAACCTGAGCTTTCTATTTTGGCTATCCTGGCTGGTCAGAGAGGCCCAGAGAGGCCCCCTATCTCCACCTAGCCCCCTTCTGTGCTGAAGTTATAGACATGGGTTACTACACCTAGCTTTTAAATGGGTGCCAGTGATTAGAACTCAGGTCCTGGTGCTTGCATGGTAATGCGGCTTTCAAAAAATGAAAATAATCCTAATCATGATAACACAGAAAGGATAAAATACACAGCATTTAACTAAACTAGGGACCTAAAAGACATTCAAACATTGAGCAGGCAGTTCTCCAAAAAGGATACACAAAAGGCTTATAAGTACAAAGAAAGATGTTTATCACAGTCCCCTCATAAAGGCCACCTTTCTTAATACTAGCATTTTGAGTTTGGGGCTCCACGTTATGAATTATATGAGTGTACACACAAACAAAAGGCAAGGATGCAGGAATTGACCATACAGTATTACAATATCAGGGAAAATAGCAGAGTGGTTTCTAAAAACAAACAAACAAACAACTGAAAAGAGATTGCTATATGAACCAGTATGAAACCTCTAAGTCTATCTCACTGCAGTCTTGTCTTGTCAGCGAGGCTGAACCATGGAAGCAAGCAGTACTGTGTCTGCGGATATCCCAGAAGATAACCAAACTGCAGACTATGCATACAATGTAATATTACTTAGTCTTTAAAAAAAAAAAAAAAAACAACCTCTCAAATACGTTACAATCTGGATCAATCCTAAGATCATAACATTCCGTGGAAAAAAAGAAAAAAAACAACTTCAAAAACACAAAAGCTACCATTCTGCTTACAGTCTACTTAAATGCAGGAGAAATCACAGAGCCAAACTGAGACAAGAATGGACACATTACTAGGTGTCTGTTACAGAATTTCCGTGCTGCAAGATGGGACGTCATACAGCCGGATGATGGCAGCGGCTGCACGTCATTACAAAGCAATCTAAAGCCGTTGAAATGCACTTTAAAAATGGTACATTTTATGCTCTGTGCATTTTGCCACAGTTTTTAAAATTATGGGGGAAAAACTTCCCAGTTTAATCTCAAATGCATTCCTTCTCAGTCACCTCCTTGAAGTTAACCTCTCTCTCTTTCTCTCTCTCTCTCTGCTAAAGCCAGTGACTGGAATAATCCTTGGCACTCCTTCTCTTTTCCCTCAAACCACATGTCCAACCCATCAGGAAATTCTGTCAACAACAGCTTCAAAATAGACCCGGAATCCAACAACTTCTCACCACCTCTACCCGTACCACTCTAGTCCAACCCCCTATCATCTGTTGCTTGATGACTGCAAGAGCTTTCAGCTGGCCTTCCAGTTTCCCCTCTGCCCTCCTATCGTCTATTTACAACACAGTAGCCAGCCCGATCTTGTTAAAACACGCTGGTCACTTCTCATTGTAACTCCTCCAAGTCCTCCATGTCTATCTCACTCAAGGTAAAAACCAAAGTCCTTCTGAGAGAGAGTAAGGTCCTCTAGAATCCTTCCTCCTCTCACCACCCATTACTTTACTGAGACTTAAACACCATCTCTCCAAAATACAGTACTTTGGCTTGCTGAGTAGTTGGAACTGAAGGACACTGAAGACCTTTAAAGTGTCAAGACTAAGGTCTCTCTCATCTTCTCTCTGTGCTTCTTTCTCATCATTGAGAGTCATGCAAGCCAGGGTTCCTCCTCTACAAAGTGATGACAGAAATTAGAGCTCTTTACCAAAGCAAGTTATAAAAACTAAAGACATCTCTATCCCTCCATCTAGCCTTTCTATTCAGGGCAGTTGATGAAATTCTATTTTCCAGACATATGTTTCAAGAATGGGCACTTATCTTTTTAAAATCACATTCTATAAACTTGGCACATCTTAGACATTTATCAGGCTTCTACCAAGTCCGTTCCCTTCTAAAGTTTATACAAACGACAAAGGACAGGACAAGTAAGCTGAGCCTGAAAGTTCAGCCTTTACAAGTCAGGCACAAGAGGAGAAACCAGCCAGTGTGCAGGGTAAAAACCAAAAAGACAACCTCATAAAGGTCAAGGGAGAAAGGAAGTGACCGACAGAGACAAACTCCAGGGTCAGAGAAGATTAAAAACAGAGAGAGTACCCTGTCTTAGGAAATGGAGGAAAACAGAGATCTTTATAGGAATACTTCACTGCATTTATTTATTTGGTTAGTTAGTTAGTGAGTATATTTATTTGTGTGTGTGTATCATATGTATGGGGGGGTGGAGGTCACAGAGAGAGGTTTGTATGTGTGTATATGTAGTATATGAGAGGTGTGTGTGTGTGTGTGTGTGTGTAAAATGTCTGGGCAGAGGGTTAGCCATTGTATACATGTAGAAGTCAGAGGACAACTCTCAGAATTAGTCCCCTCCTTGGACCATGGATTCTTGGGGTTGAACCCAGGTCACTGGCTTTCAGAGCAAGCCCCTTTACCAGCAGAGCCATCGCACCAGCTCAGCAAAGTTAATGCAGTGGTAGAGGAGATGTATTTAATGCCAATGATGCTTTTTTCACTTAACTTTCATTCAGACCATTACTTTCATTACCATGGCTTCAAGTGTGTGTGTGTGTGTGTGTGTGTGTTTGTATGTATGTGAAAGAGAGAGAGTTCCAAAACCCATGTCTAGCTATCTCTCTCTAGAGAAAAAATTAAAATGGAATTTAACTCCCCCCATACATCTAGATCTATATACCCTTTAGTTACTCTAACAAAAACCAAAACTGACAACCAATCTCACCATAGATAACAAACACTCCTTTCGTTTCCTCTGTTTGAATAAGTACATCACAACCAACCTATCATCTAAACCCACAAATCTCTGAGCATGGTAGCACTCAAGAGTTATAGGCAGGAGGATCAGAAGCTCAAGGTCACTTTGAAGACATGGCAAGTAGTTAACAGGTCAGTATGGATTACATGAAAACCTATCTCACAATCAAGCAAATCAAACCAGAAATACATAAGACTACAATTTTGAAACACCCTCTTCTGCTCTGTCTTCGTTTATCCATGATATATGCTGGTATCTTCTTGTTAAATAGTTCTTTAAAATTTACATGCTATTATTTTATAATAAAGTATTCATTCTTTTTGTCAGAACATGTAATTTTACCGATATATGTATTATATCTAGATAAGTAGGTGCTTAGTAAGTATTTGATCAATTGAAGTAGCTTAAATGGATCTGTATTAATTATCCAGACTTATGTTTATGAAACTAATTTGTTTTATCTTAGTAAGTAAGACTGTATTTAAAAAAAAAAACTAAGTAATTTGGAGATGGAATGTCCTGAAGGATAATAACTTTAAATACAAAACTCCCCAAATGAGAATTTCTACTTCAATTAGGTATCCCTCTGGGAGACTAAGGTAGTAAATACTGTAGAAACTCGGTCATCACATTGGAATTATTCCAACTCTGACTCTCTGAGGCCAGTTCTTGACTACTTGGCCTTTTCTTCCTCCTCCTAACTTATTTTACATTGTCCAAAATATGTAACTCCAAAAGAACAACACTGGCATTTCTAAGGCAGATAAAATGCATGACATATAATAGCTTTTCCTTTCAGAGGCACAGACCCAGTGAGATTTTCATGTTGAACAAGAAGAGCTAAGCCATTGCTGGATCAGCACAAGCAAGGACAAGAGATGATGCAGGCTCCTTCCTCATTGCTCCTTCATCTTTATGAAACCCAGCAACACAGTCTTGACCTTGATAACCTCCATAGCACCTTGCCAGCAGAAGGCAGAAAAGGTCTCAGAAGAATTTTGGCCCCAAAACATTATTGAATCAAGTTAGAGAAAGTTATGAAACTCACAGTTGTCATCCTTGACTTCCGTCCAGAATCACAATTCAAATGAAGCATGGAGTCTAAATGGTTGATGGTTTTCAGCTGGGTGTACTTTCCAGCCACCAAAATGAAAAATCTCTCTAATTTCACCCCAATAAAAAAAATGTGACCTGGCAAAAAAAAAAAATAAATATATACCTTTGTGATATAATGATGAGACAGAGAAGTAACACAAAATGCAAAGAGTCCTTATATTGGTTTATATTTTTAACAGTGATTTTTACACATTTAAAAATTCTTTAGAAGGGTGAAAATGAACATAATTGGCGTCAACATACCTGATACATAAAATATACAAAATAAACCATCTCTGTCCTACCTCATACAACAGCTTGACCTCAGCTGTGTGAACTTCACAAGAAGTACAGATGAAGGCTTTTATTCATTCTTCCTAAAATTTGAAAGGGCTGGTCTGAGGGTCCCACAAAATACAGGGTGTCCCCAGTCTTTCCCTATCTTTTCCTACTGGTAGATGAAAATGACATGGATATATCACTTGAGCTACTAGAAGTGTGTGTGTGTGTGTGTGTGTGTGTGTGTGTGTGTGTGTGAGAGAGAGAGAGAGAGAGACAGAGAGAGACAGAGAGAGACAGAGACAGAGACAGAGAGAGACAGAGAGAGACAGAGAGAGAGACAGAATCTACCTTTCTTTTGTCCAAAGGCAGCATCATTACCATTTCTCAAGGCCCACAGTGTCTAACTCCTGTCCTTGACAGACTCACACCACATTCTGTACTTTCATAATGTTTAGTGCACACTGCTACTGTAGTATCTCTATATTATATCAGTGCCAAAATGTTGTGCAATGTCTCCCCTCAACTCATCACGGTTTCACTCTAAACCCTTTATTCAGCGTGATTGTGATATAGATAAGTCAATATATGAAATTATTCACGGTTGGTCTCAAACAAACTGAATAGATCAGCTAAATACAACCCAAAATGTAGCATATGTAAGGTCCCAAGATCAATTCCAGTCCTAAAAGAGAAGGGAGGAGTGTAAGAAAGGCATGAGGTTCCAGCACTGCGGAAATATAAAGGCAAAAGAGCCAAGAGTTCAAGGTCATCCTCAGCCATGTGGCCAGTTCCAGGATCATCTGGACTCTATGATAACCAATCCTAGCTACACCCTCCTCTAGCCTCATTTGGGGAGAGGTAAATATTATAGTCAACTATTTCTATTCTAATGCGTAATTCACATGGGTGTTTCAAAAAAAATTCTGGTCTTCAACTTTGAAAAATGAAATAAAATAAAAAATGATCATCGAAACTTATAATTATTAAAATAAAATTAATATGGCACATATTAATTCTTTGAGAGCAAAACTGAAAATCATTAATTGTCCAAATCTTGAGTGTAAATGTATGTGTGTGTGTGGGGGGGATCTGTTTGAAATATTTGATTATCAGTACTACACCTCTTCATCTAAGAAAAACCATCTATACAACTGGGGTGGTTCTCTTAAAAACATAAGCTACTTGTGGTCAACATTTACTTGAGCACCAATATTCAATATAGGGCCATTTTCGATTAAAAGGAAACCAAAATCCTATGTTCAGACAACCAACTATGAAAAAAAAATAAATAAACCCAACTTTTATTCATTAGGAATACCAACAGCTATGACTTAGCAGCTAAGAACATTTGATTTATAACAAACTGTCCTTTCATATTAAAAAACAAAAACCACCTCAAGTTCTATCTGTTTTTGAATGAAGCTTCCTTAGTAGGCAGGAAAATATGGAGCTAAGCAGAGAGTGCAAGCAAATCCTAGAAACCTTGTGGGCCTCATCACCAGCTCATAACGCTCTTGCTGAGCCACCTCTACCAAACAAAAGTTCTTTGAGCCTCACCTCATCACAAAAATGGGAATAAGAATATAGTTACTATAAAAATTAAATTATTCATTTATAATGTAACATGCTTGTAATAGTCTGTTATCAGTTGTTATGTTGTGCAGGCAATTCAACTGGCCCTTCCCTTAGGGACCTTTAGGGTCCTGACAACGCCCTATGTTGGTACATGTGTCCTATGATATCATCTGGGCCAGGCACCTCCCCCCACCATGTCTGTCTCTGTCCCTGTCTCTGTCTCTTTCTCTGTCTCTCTATCTCTCTCTCTCTCTCCATCCAATACACCTCAATGGATTTAAGATTGGTTGTGCGTATGGCATTTTTATATAAATACCAACACCAGTAACTAGTTCTGTTCATCATTATTGACATTTTGATTATACCATGCCACTGACTACACTCTCTGTTCGTGGTAAGAGACAAATAGAAAACAAACCTCTAATTGTTAATTCAAGATTCTGGAACTGTCGTAACTGATGCTACTTCATTTCTCTATATATGAACCTGCTTATACTGCTACTATAGAATAGAAATTATAGATTATGAAACAAGAGCCTTAATTGAAATGTGAAAAAACATGTTTATGCTGTTATATTATTTTGTGATTTACTTAAGCTTCTTCAAATGGGGAATGGGTAAAGAAATAGTCATTAGAATGACTGGCCCTTACTGTATTTTAATTATTATGAATTTCAACTCTGGAGACTGAGTTGGTGAATACATACTGATCCCCAAGCTGTAGAAACACCTGTTCCAGGTGGAGGTCCAAATTTCTGCAGGAAGAAGATATGCTCACTTTCAGCTTTCCCCGACATTTAAGTGCTTTCTTTTCTTTAGTATTGGTAGAGTTATTCACTCTTTGTTGTTTTCTTTCTTTCGGGTAAAGCACATTAGACTGAAATGTAGTAGCACAGTCCAAGTTGTCTGAACATCTTTCGGCAGCGAGAACAAAACGTTATTTTGAGGCAGAGCCTAATGACCCTGGGAGAAGCAGGGAGTTCTGAGATTACGAAGCTGCTCCCTCGATACCCCCACAGCTACATGTTACATTCTCCTTTATTGCTCAAATTAAGACTGTTTTAGGTCACAGCACACTTACATGATCTAATAGCCTTTCCCCCCATTTATATATATATATAAAAAAACTTGGCAGATTTTAAGTGCGTAATTCATTGTAATTGTACAAAGGAGCACACTGTACTCAGCTCTGTCTAAGCTACAATACACATGAGTCCTCTCTTATCTGTAAACAGTAAGTTCTAAAACTCCCAGTAGATGCCTGCACTGTGAGTAGCCATGAACCCCACATGCACTATGGCCCCTTTTTCTTCTAGACACATTTATACATGAGACACAGAAGAGGCACTAACAATAGCATCAGAAAAATAGAACAATTATAACAATACACTATAATAAAGTGGCAGCTTTATACCATTAGGTACAATAGGGGTACCTGAGCCCAAGCATTACATCATTAGACCAATTGTTCTGATAGCCTAGTGGCTTCAAAGTGGCCAACAGGTGGGTGCCTTACATAGTACCAATTCCACTCAACAAGATAATGACTCACATCCTGAGAAGCAAAGCAGGATGGCACAGGTTTTCATAACAACTTCTCAGAAAGGCATGCAGTTTAATATCTATGCAATGTTTATTTCAGCAATCCCCATTCACTATTTTCAAATGCCCTTGAAAACAAGTAACTGGAAGCACAGAAATAAAAGTGTAGTCAATGGGAAATAGTATATATACAAAAAAGAGAACCCTTTAATTCATTGTTGTAAAATTTAAATATTTAAAATGTGTCAAAGCAAGAAGACATTTTCATAATTCACTTTCAAATGAAATCTTTGGCAGCGAGAATTCAAATTATCCTCAGGTCAAAGACTAAGCTGCCTCAAAGAACACTTTTTTTATTATATTTTCGAACAAAGCATACAAGAATCAAACGCTGAAACTTTACGGTTTGAATTATAAAGGAGGCCAAGCCATGGTGGCCCTGCCTTTAATCCAAGCACTCGGGCAGCAGAGGCCTATGAGTTCTCTGTGAGTTCTTCACCTATAAAGCAAGTACAGGACAGCCAGTGGCACACAGAGAAATCCTGTCTCGAAAAACCAAAAATAATAATAATAAATGAACAAAAAAGAATTGTTATGGAAAAGCAGCTAAAAAGCTTTAAAATGGTGACAAAGTTCCACTGTGATTAGATGAATGTTAAAAATGTGGCTGCTAAGTACAGTGCTGGACCCCTTTTTTTGCAATAAATTATTATCTCTAAAAGAGCTTCAGTTTTATTTTAATGCCCTTTTTTTAATTATGAAGGAAAGGACACAAAATTATAAAAGATCAAGTCTAGTTCTCCTTCCCTCCTGCTCCCCAATAAGTGAGATCCTAATATAAACCTCAAAAAGTGACCAGGAAAACCAAAACCAAAACCTAAGGGCAGGTCATTGAAAGAGGCCTCCTGCCTCTCTGTGTGCTGGTGTGCTTCAGGCACTTCATTGCGGCCTACCTTTGCCTCATTTTAAAAGACCCGGTGTAAGAAATGTGCTGACAGGAGCTTCGGGAATTGCAAGCATGAGACAAAAGGGAAAGGGGAGGAAATGCTGGTCAGGCAATTCATTGAAGAAAGCAGCATGAACTTGTCTGGGTGTTCTCCAGGTAATGAGAAACATCTCACGAATGCCAAGGAAAGTACGTTAAATGACTGTTCTTTTAACACGCCTTTTGGGTACATGTCTTAAGGCTGGTGTCACAGAAGAGCAGGAGGGGCTGCCCCTATTTCATGATCACACTAGCTCTGAACATAATTAAAACTAATCCTTTTACCTGCCTACATTTCTTACAAGCAATCTGTCTAGTGCATACATTAAAAAGGTCTGGATGTTTTGCACCAACAAGATTCAATCAGTACCTTGACACTGGTGGGGGCAGAGAGGGGGAACGCAAGTCCAAACAGCATCAGCTCATTCACTCATTTAAAACATTCAGCAATTTTAAAAGGCTTAGAAAACACGGAGCATAATGGTGTATCAAAAATGACAAGCCTTCATCAGACACACAACAGCCAAATTTGCTTACCTGGAGCTTTGAGAGGCAGCCAAGACATGAGAACCCCACAAAAGGAAAGCTTATGCCATAACTTGCATTAAGAACAGGGTGTAGAAACAAGTATTTGCAAACCAACTGAAGTACTCCATATTACACGGGAAGGAGGAAAAACCCTCCCTCAGAACTAGCTGATACAATTATAACCCAGGTCCAAAAAGAATGACTTGTAACTTGTCCAAGGGTTTAAAGCAGAGGTCACTGTCCCACTAACCTAGCATTCACAAAACACTGAAAACCTTGACTGAGGTACCAGAGAAAATACATCATGCCCTGGCTCATCTGTTGGTGACAAATTTCCTTTTTGTATTTTGTTTTTTGTTTTTGCTTTTGTTTTTCAAGGCAGAGTTTTCCTGTATAGCCCTGGCTGTCCTAGACAGCTTAGTAGACCAGGCTGGCCTCAAACTCAGAGATCCTCATTTATCTCTGTAATCTATAACAGACGGGACAAAACAGTAACTCACCAAATTAAACTGTACTTCTTCAATGACTACAAACACAGGATTTTTATTTAGATAGCAGCAACATTAACAAGAAGAGGCTATCCTCCCGTGCAATCACATTCGTGTTCATTACTTTCTCAAAGTTCAGTGGGGCGACCTGGTGGAGGTATCACCTACAGTATTTGTGTGTTTTGGTGTCTCATGTGACGCTTGCTATCTGCTATCTAGCTCAACAGCACAGCTTGGTTCACTCTCAGCTCATGTGTGTCTGATGAAGGCTTGCCACAGAGAAGAACCAGGTATCACTCTCCAAGGCCTTTGCCCTGACTCCTTCCATTACTCTGAATTTGTTTCACAGACGTACGCTTTCCAGCCTCCCTAGTTCATTCACTTCACCAATGTTCCACCCATCATCACACTGGCAAGCTTTAACACAGAGTCTGCCAGGGACTCTGCCTACTCAATGAGGCTTCAGAACCAACTACACATGCTTGCACCTCTTTGTAAAAGTCTAGTCTCAGCAATAGGCCAGGCTAGGTAAATACACTCAGGAGCCATCTCACTCTTAAAGTCTGATCTCCCTCACCTCCGACTGGGTGCCCCAGTCTCCAGTAGTTCTCCAGTTGTGACTGATTACCCTGGCCTGTCTTCCACAAGAACTCTGGCTGGCCAGCAAATACACCTTCTTCCTCGTTTACCCGGCACAGCTTGTTGGCTATACATTCCTACCAGTTCATACTGCATGCAGAACTGAACACAATGTCTCCCAGTGAGCAAATGCCTCCTGGTCAGCAGGACCCTTCTGCAGTGGCCCCACTATCTGCTGCTATTGTGCTGAACAACTTTTCCTATGGTGTTTTAACAAGCATAGTAGGGTAAATATTTCTCTAGAAGGTGGCCTCAAATTACATAAATTTCCTCCCTGATCTCCTGACTTCAGTAATTCAGCCTCCTTGGAAAACTTCAAGCCAGACATGTTAAACCACATGTGAGCAAAGGCAGCTGTCAAGAAGTTTAAGGGACTAACAGGTTTTTTTTTTTTCCTTAGCGCATAAAACATGGGCATTTTGAAAGTCATAGAGATGAACTTTTTTTTTTTAACCTGAGTTTAATGATTCTTGATCCCTGAAGAGCTTTAATGTTTAACTTGGTTTTAGGCAGGAACACTAAAAAAAAAAGATGTTCCCAAACCACAAAAGAGTCAACCAACAAGCCTCTGTGTGTGTGTGTGTGTGTGTGTGTGTGTGAGAGAGAGAGAGAGAGAGAGAGAGAAAATCCACGTCCTTTTCCTCTTTTCTGAAACCTGCAACTATGTCATGGATGAAAATGAGGGAGATGACAATCAGCTGACTTCAAAAAGATTATCCGGGGTTAATCCATGAGCCCCGTGCAATCATTAAGTCTTTAAACAGGAAAGAGGGAAGCCAGCACCAAAATGATGGTAGCATGAAAATGACAGCCATGGCTGGTTTTCAGATGAGAAGCAACTAGCAGTCAAATGATTCGGACAGGTTCTCGACCTTCCTAACACTGCAACAACCCTTAACTTCATTTTTAAAATTCAAACTAATACTCAAAATATCACCTTTCATTGGAGAAGTCAACAACAATAAAGGTCTAAACAATCAACAACAAAAGTCTTAACATACTTCTAATTTAAGACCAAGATATGAGAAGTCTTAGAGAAGCAGTTGTTTTCTCCTGTTTATAGGAGGTCAATGGATAACTGTCCAGCTTCTAACATGGATTCACAGATATCCAGCCAACATCTTTCTCAAACACCTTGAAAACAACTGTAGGCTGTTTTTCTTTGTTACCTGGACTCACCTTATACGCCTAAATCCAGAGCAATTAAGTGTTCTCTCCACCCCCCCCCAGTCTCTCTCTCCTTCTCTCCCTCTCTTCCCTCCTTCCATCCTCTCTTCATCCCCTCCTCCTTCCTCCCCCTCTTTTCCCTCCATCCCTCCACACCACCCCAACACACACACGTACTTGTTACAAACCTCAGGACACAATTTAACTTTTAATATCAACCACCCAGAAACAAAATTCTCCCCAATCAAGCAGAGAAGCTTAAACAGATTCCAAACCTGAGTTCTTCTCATCACATTACCATTAGCTGCAAGGTTACAGAAGCTAGCAAGAATGGGGATCTTTACAAACTTCCTTTCTCATCCATTAGCACAGAGTCCTGCCTAACGCCATTTCTTTCCTAACACACAACTAGAACTCTCTAAAAATGCCCTATACTTATTTCCTAATAAGGGTGAAATGACAGCAAATATCCTACGATTAACACAGCTGGCTGCATGAACGTATAGTTTTTGATAATCTTACACAAGCCTCTGTTTCTTAGTAATACTGATACTGAAAATCATTTTAGTTATTGGAACCATCAAATAGTTTGGTACACAAATGAATACTTCCCACAACTGTAATATGGACATGAAGTTTTCAACAAGTCCCCTATGAGGACAAGTATGCAAGATGCCTCCCCGCCTTCATAAAGCTTTCCTGCTGCAGGGTGAAAGAGCGCACTCATTCAAAGAATGTAAACTTCCCAGGACAGGGAGGAAGTCACGCTATGATCGCAATGACAGCCCGAGAGTACCGTTTTCTTAATGTCCATGTTGGAGAAGTCTCCTGCTGCTCTCAGCCACACAATTCACTGCTTGTTTTTACTAGCATAGTTCTAGAAATTCCCCAAACCTGGAAGTTGCTACCTAGACTGCAAAGTTGAGTGATAAAAGACTAAATGATTTTCACTGTAAGGGAGAAAAGTCAACATCTATGTTTGTAAAACATTAACCAAACCGCAAAATGTCCCATTGTGACAATTTTATTACTAACAGTGATAGAGAAAAGAAAACAAAAGCACACAGTGGACACATACCCCCATCATCTGTGCCAGACTCCACTCTATCCCAGGATTCCCACGGGAGGTTTGCAGGAACTCTGGACTGCCCATGTCTTCACTTCTTTCTCTCAACACTTCTGAGAACCTAACCTCAAACTGTCAAGAGTGAGCAGAGGCTTTTGGTGACAGATTATCACTCGGAATTGCTCACCAGAACCTGTAGTACCTACATCTGAATTTCTATCAACCACTGACTCCGCATTTAAACCAACTCCAGGCTGTAGCCTTCTTAGAATCCTTATAAATTACCCAAGGTCCAGTCTGCACGTTCAAAGTTGCTGATAATGGTAATAAAATTACAAGTTTTGGCCCCCATCCCTTACATTTCTGTGCAGATTAAAACATTTAAAACCTAAAAGTTTTCGTTAGTATTATTATTAATGGTCATAATTAAGGCACAAATTCTCAGCATTTTCTCCCTTTGGGGGCAAGCAGACCTCTAGCAATTAACACTTTAAAATAAAATGCCGCAATAGTGGTTCTCACCCTGTGCATCACCACCCCAAGGAGTCGGATGACTCTTCACAGGGGCCTAAGATCACCAGAAAACACGGATACTGACTTCACCATTCCTAACAGTAGCACCATTCCAATTATGAAGTAGCAATGACATTAGCTTTCTGGCTGGGGTCACCACAGCATGAGGAGCTATTAGAGTCTCAGCCCTGGGAAGGCCGTGAGACACTGTGGCCTGCACGCTTTGTTCTTCATGGAAGAACATGGGGAACAGTCACATACTAATGATTACCCTTGCTGACAATTCCCACGTGGTTTTGACAAACCTGCTGTGCACTCTGTACTCAGAGCCCTCACTCTTTAAAGTCTTTGGCAAGCATCTTTGACGGATCACTGGATTTAATCTTTATACTTCCCTGAGAGGACCACATGTTAATCAAGTCCCATGTGAAGGTACCCATTGCCAAAAGAAACTGCTTGCCTAAGATACACAACTAACAAGATGGGGGATTTGAACACAGGTCTCCAGCTGCTTCTAACATAAGGATGGCAGCAACCGTGGCAGAGGTGGTGACGGGGTTACATTATACCCCCTCAGGGAAAATCCAGACAGCACAAAAAGATAGGCTACAGCTTTTTTCTTCCGGCCAAAGAGAGAGCTTAGGGCCTGTACCTGGATCCTAATATACCAAGGCCTCCACAGAGTACTGCGTCTTCACTGGAGAACCAATCCATCTTACCTTGGGGAAGAACAGGACCTAACTATTAGTGTGGACCTGGGGCCATCCTTCTTTAAACTGCGATAGTGCAGTCCCACTCAGAAAATGATGGCTGTTGTCTTGTACAGTATCAACCACTCAACAAGTCTTATTTAAGTGGTACCACACTTAACTGAAGATTTGTTGTACAGAGTGGACGGAAGCCAGGACCCTCTCCTCTAGGAACTTAGGGTTGAATATGCTCTCAAAGAATAAGTACATGTACAGAAGGACTGCTAGTAAATCTCCCTATTGCTTTCCTCAGATTCATATTCTTCTGGGGAGGAGGAGAGGGGTTGCCTCAACTGTTTCTATCAAGGAGAACAGAGGAGCTTGTCTCCTCCCTTACCCTCCCTCAATTTCCTTGGGCCATAGTATTCCTTTGGCTTACTCCAGACCAGGGGTTTTCAACCTTGGGGGCATGACCCCCTTGTGGGGGTCAAATATCAGAGATCCTTCATATCTGATATTTACATTAGGATTCATAACAGTAAAAAATTATAGTTAGGGAGTAGCAACAAAATAATTTTATTGTTGGGGTCACAAGAACATGAGAAGAACATGCTGTATTAAAAGGTCAAAGCATTAGGAAGGTTGAGGACCACTGCTCTAGTCTATGTTAAATTAGCAGACTTGGAAAAGTTCCAGTTAGTGTTGGAAAGTGTCACAGAGCTGTGTCTTAGGCTTCCTTTTCAGGCTATCTACACTACTGAGCGCTGGACTTGTCATTGAACTTGGGGGGTCATAACCTGTACCTCAAGTCAAGTCTCACCCATTCTCAATGAGTCAATTAAAAAAGCCAAATTAAAAGTGGAATGCAGAAAAAGGAGACTTACTCAACGCAGCCACACTGGGAAGAGGCCAAAGGCATCCAGTGAATCCCTCAAGGCCACAGTGTACTGAGGTGAGATCAAAGCTCAATTTGAACACATGAAAATCTACAAAGTCCTGGACAAGATGGTCCTGCCCTCCACTGACCCACCATTATCATGGTTTCAGCTTCTTCTTACAAGGTGGTCTGTTAAGCTGTGACAAATGTGTGGAATCTCTTTCAGGAAGACAAGTTCCACCTACACCACCCCACCCACCCGCCCCCACCCCGCCTGCTGCCCTTTCCTTCTCCCAAGATGAGATCCCTGGGGGAAATTCCCATTTCTTTGTGAGCCATTGTTTCAACAGCCTTATAGTCAGATTGAGAAACACAGTGTTCCTTTAGAATACCTTCATTTCTGACAGACCAGTTGCATGCCTAGCAGTCACAAAGCACACAACATTGAAAGAGCCACTGAGACCCTGGCCCCTTGCTTTCTTGCTTGCTTTCCAGCTATCATCGGAGGTGTTCTGTCAGATTCCTCACGGGATTAGTTACTTCTGCATCTCTGTGACCAAAATAATCAATAGAATGATGTGAGAACAGCAAGGTCTGCTTAGGCTCATGGTTTTGAACCGTATGGTACATCATAGCAGAGGAAGCATGGCATGTCATCCATGGCCAAGGGCATGTGAGGCGGTGGTTTGTTTGCATGGTACACTGGCAAACCAAGAGAGACCAGAACCAGGGTAGGTGTGATCCTCAAGGGACCTACTTCCACCGCCCAGGCCCTACCTCCTCACATCTCCACAGAGATCAAAATAGCATCATAATCTAGGGACTGAACATTCAAACCCTGAGCTTGTAGGGTACATTTTGGATTCAAATTCAAACACCTGCCTCAACATAAGCCCAAAACGATAGAGATAATGGACAGAAGACACTGAGAATATGAACCAAAGCAACCAGCCCCCACCTTTCAGGTAGATTTCCTTTCGTATTCCACTCCAGCAATGGAGAGCTAACAGAATACATACATACGTACAAGTAGTGGGTGTAATAATCATCAAACGTTATAATGATCACATGCAACAGCTAAGCCTGTTTAATCCTATGAGCTATATAATTTACATACAGTTGCAAGACACGCGGGGTAAAGAACTGATTCCAGTGCTGAAAATAACCAGGGCTCCTTTGCAGCTATAGCTTATGGAAGCTGCCAGCAGGATCAGTGTCCTGTGTTGACAGTCTTCATTCATTTTGTCAATAGCAATTGGCTAAAACTTCATCCCAAGAGGGAGATGCTGGATATGAACAAGAAAGATGATGCTTTCTGCCCTCATGGAAGCTAGGGTTACAGAGAGGAAGCCACACAGTAAGTGGGGAATCACACAAACCAACAGTCAAACACTGACATGGAGAAAGTGCCGTGAACCTTGGAAAAGTTTAACAGATCATCTACCAAGTACATTTCCAAAAGCTAGGGGGAAATGCAATGTCTGACAAAGGTAACCCAATTTAGATGGAAAGCCCGGGGGTGGGGTATGGCTGCCTCAGCTGAAAGTAGGAGTTACCAGAGAAAATAAGGAGAGCAATGTTCCAAAGAGAAGGCGCTGCACTTTTCCTGAGGAGACAAAGGACTTGAAATCAAAAAGGCCAATGTGAAAGAGGAGGAGCCATGCACCGAAGAGGAGAATGGGAACAAGAGAGAGGTACAGGAATCCAAAACACAGCAATGCCCCCACACCACACACCGTCTGGCCATGAGGACAGGCTACAACAGCTTCTTCGCAGCATTGCAGATGTGGGTACTGATAACTGACTGCCAAGCCCAGTCCTGAGACACTAAGCCATTCAAAAGCACAACAGATATTTAAAAGGCATCAATGGCAGATATGTGGAATTAAAATGGATCATTAGCACTGATCAGTCTCATCTTTCATAGAGGGAAACCATACACTGGACTGTATGCTACCTCCTTTCAGATCACGCATGTTCCACTGAGAGAAGCCTTGCTCTTCCTGAAGAGGAGGCCAATGCCACATGATAAGCAGACTGTGAAAAGGGATCCAAAGCCACTGACAGCAGGCAAAGAACATGTGACACACTCCTAACCTCCCCCTCCCCACTCCTTCACGGCGCAAAGATGCCGGTTCCCTATACATGCATGACAAAAGAAAGCAGTGTGCATCTGCCCCCCAAAAAACTTTCTACAGCAGACACTACGACCCATCGATGCTACCTCTTCCTAGAAACAAGAAAGGCGTGGACTCTAAGCAGAGCCAGTTCTTGCTTCTACTCAGGACTGCTGCTCTGTGGAAATGCTCACACCGCATCTGCCCTCGGGGCCAGAGTGATAGTTAGGAGTGATTGTTAGGGAGGAAATAAGGAAGAGACTTCTGAGCCAAGCTGAAAGTGGAATACCTGCCCCTGAAACTGCACCAAAATAACTTTAAAAGAGATCATTTTAAAACAACTTTTTAAATGTTGTATATTCTTGGACATCAAATACAGCTACAATCATTTGGGAAACAGAGCACAGAAGACTGCACTGATGTCACCAATCACGTGACACTAAATCTAAACAAGCAGCCGGGGAGTGAACTACAAAGGCCCCCATCAGAAGGGAAGGGAAGGGCAGCAAGGAATGAATCTGGCCACAGAAGCAGGTGAACATAGTAGTAAAAACGGACTGGCTCAAAGCCCTTTGAAGAAGGGATTGGATTTTAGGTCCTCTTCCCCACTTCATGGAGCAAGGCAACTGCCCAACCACCAAAGGCTTAACATCTTTTCCCTGAAAAGACCAAACAGGGTCCTACATCTAGGATTCATTCCTCAGGCGGGAGTTGCAGGCAAAGCATACCACACCAAGAAGAGTAAGGCAAGACTTGGGGCAGGGATTCCGGATGGCCAACCCTGTCTACAGTTGCCTCCAGATCCCTGACCTCCAGGCTCATCTTCACCATGCTGGTGCTTGAAGGATTCTTTATTGGCGTATCAAACTAGCCCAAGAGAGAACACCTAAAGATCTGATTACTGGGAACCCCACCAATAAAAGACTTCATACTCTTAAATATAAGTAGATAAACAAAGATTGACAGACATCTGAGAAGAACGATTAATAAGAACAACAGACGACAAAAACATGATTGCTCAGAGTAAGCAGGTATTGCATATAAGTTGGTATACATTTATGTTTTAAAATCTAAAGTTAAAATCCATGGGGTGGAGCATGGAGTTGCCAGCAGAGTGCTTTCCTGGTCTGTCTAAAGCCCAGTGTTGAACCCCAGAATCCCATAAACCAGGCACAATGGCACAAGCCTGTAATCCCAGTGCTTGGGAGGTAGAGGGAGGAGGTTTAGGCATTCAAGGGCTAGAGTCCTTTTCTCAAAAGTAAGTAAGTAAGTAAGTAAGTAAGTAAGTAAGTAAGTGCTAAAGAGCAATGGTTCAGAACACTGGCAGCTCTTGCAGAGGACCCAGGTTCAGTGCCCAGCACCCACATGGCAACTCACAAGTATCTGTAACTTCAGTTCCAGGGGGATCTGACCTGACCCTCTTCTGACCTACGTGAGTGCCAGGTATGCACATGGTATTCAGACATACATGCAGGCAAGCACTCAGATGCATAAATAAATATTTTTAAAGTGACTAAATAAATAAAATACATGGCATATATAATGAAAATCAGCAACGGGATATCATAAAACAAGTAGAAAAAGGGAGGTAAACAGAAATGTGAAACACGATAAAAATCTTAAATTTGAGGGGGACAAATCTCTCAGAAAATAAGATATAAGTGAAAAACACAAAATGAAAGTGTTGAAAATTAAGGATTTCTATAAGAGAGCCAAGAGAAATGGAGAAAGTTTCAAGAAAATTTTGTAGAATTTAAGGGTTTATGTTTTCCCCTCAAAGGGCCTAGTCCTGGCTAGCAAAAAAAAAAAAAAAAAAAACCTTTATAGCAAAGCACAGCATGGAATGTCAGAAAACTACAGTTGCCAAACACAATTAAAAACAAACAAAGTCCTGCCAACCAAAAAAGTTAGAGACAAAGGCTTGAGGACAAAATAGGATGGCTCTTCTAGATGCCACACTGGAAACTTAAAAAGAAATGGCACAATGCCTCTGAAATTGTGAGGGAAAAGAATGCCCAGCCCAGGACTCCATCTGCACCAACTAAGCCATCAATCATGAGCCTGATAAGAAAGGTCTCAAAATCGTGACCTCCAGTGCACCCTGGGGTGAGGGAAGAAAGACCTGGATGCCAGCAGGGACCTCACAGGAGAGGGGGTCCCCAGCATGGCAATTCAGGGGCCGCCGTGGATGACAGCCACACAGCCCTGGAAGGCTATCACACACACACACCCTCCAAAGAAGTAGCAGATCAGAGGCTCTGGAAGAAGAGTCACCAATAAGGTTAATTTGACAGGATTTGATAACATCCCGATTATCACATTAGGAAGAGAAGATCTGTACAACTAGGGGTGGAGAGAACGAGAATAAATCAATGACATGGAAACTAAGTAAATAACAAAACATCACAATAATTCACCCTACTGAAAATCAAATTGAACGGCGAAAAATAAACATACTGCAGCAGATGGCAGCCGTGTCTAACATTTTTATAGCAGGGGAAAGTAGATAGAGACTTGTATCTATCCAAGTCCACAGCACGGACATCCTGGCAGTCGGGGGCGGGGGTAATGGAAGGAAAAGCGGTTTGCTGGGGAGGACAGCGACAGGAAAAAGTTCACCCTCCTTCCAAAGCTGGGAGCCACTGGGATGTCAACCAGACAGGAAAGAACATGAGCAACAGCAACATGAGCACACTGACCAGGAGAAGAACAATAAATAAACAATAAATAAACAAAACGAAAAGCTAAATAGTTGAAAGTAGAGAAAACCAGAGAAGGAATGGGCACTGGAAGAGGAAGGATCACCGCTCACTATTACACGTTCCACGAAATTAGTTGACATTTAAAAATATATACTGACGTATAGCCCTAACTCTTAAGGAAACTACTAAATAATACAGAAGGCAAGGTATGCGGACGGGAATTCAATATACACTCACATTTCCACTTACATGTTTATGGAATCTTTAGAAAAATATGCATGCCTCTATTTTGAAGCACAGTAGTACAATTCTTTTCAAGAGTATCTTTAGGTCTTCGTTACTTGAAGGAATATTTAATGAAAACAAATCACTCACCTCAAGTCATTTTTAGTACCTAGACACTGGCCAGACACGCTGCATAAAAAGACTAATTTGTGAACAGTTATTTGCAAAGTCAACATTCTCCCCGGGCCTCTGAAACTGGCAGCATCTTTAATTTTTTATCTGTTATTAATTCATGACTACCTCCTCCCTCCAAAAAGACAGCTACCTTCTTAAGTCACATTTTTCTCTTCAAATTATAAAAACACAGTGAGGTAGAAGATTACAGAGTATTAATTAGAATGTGCTTTCAGAATAGCCGAGGAGACAGTTCCTTAAAAACTATAAAAGGGAACGTGGGGTAGAAATCAGGCAATTTGTTCTTTTGTGTCTTAATATTTTCCCAGAATACAATACACACGTTTTATTCCTTTATGTCTTCCATGTGAGCTGAAAGGTAGAAATGCAAGCATAACAAGATCAATTCACAGAACACTCTTCTTTGTTATGAAGTAATTTTACCTGTAGGAAATGGCTGAATATATCGGCTTCAAAATATCTAGTAAAAATCTGTGACAGGGCATCAGCTCCATAAAATTCTCCAGTTAAATTAAAATTCTTTCTTTCATGAACTATAATACCCTCTGTAAGACAAGAGTATTTTGATGAAAGTAATATCCTAGTATATTATCTGCTTTTGCTGGAATCGACTCTTACTTCCTAAATAATTCTAATATATCCTTGGAAATCTAAGCTTAAGACAACGACTTGACAACACTTAAATGGCATTTCAATACAATGTCAACTGTTCTAAAATATAGCCTTAAAGCATTAGAAAGGTAGCATTGCAAAACATCATCATGAAACTTAAATTTACCCATTATATTCCATACCCACATAATTTTCTCTCATGCTTATGGACCTCCATATAGCAACCCTCTGCGATCTTAAAATGAATGCCCTTTTGGGACTTGTGAAAACATTAGGACTTTGATTATCCAAAGGATGCCTTGTTGCTGTTTGAACCTACTAATCTTCAAGGGGTTTCCAACAACCATGTTTTTTTTTTATACAAAGAGGAACATCTTACAATTGAAAATAACTCTAAATGCATATCATCCAACACTTTTCCTTCCATATACAAGTGTGACAGAGAAGTTAATTAAGATGCCAAACAACCCACAATTAGTTCAGTCTTCTAGAAACCACCTGAGTGGCCTTTCTGCAATAATTCCTTACAGAATCTGCAACCAAGTGGAATCACTATTGAGACCTGTCTCACCAAAAATGAAAACACACATTTTTAGTGAGTATTTTTTAGTCAACTGTGGAGTCACACATAAGGGAGTGCTCTACCTTGACATAAAAATCAAACTAAAATTCCCTTTATGCACAAAGACAGACTGTGCAACCATAGACGTCACTGAATCAGAAACACACTTTCAGGTTTTTTTCTCCTTTGAGGTGAGTGACTGCTCTGCCGTATACACAGCGCAGCACACGGGTACAGAGCTGGTGCCCTTCTCAGTTTAATCCCAGTCCCACAGGCCACTGGACATCAACTCTAGAACAGGAAGAAAGAAAGAGAAGGGGTAGGGGAGCAGTAGCAGCTCCATTTAACGACTTGAATAAATCATACCTTGGGGCTGGAAGATTTGCCATGGGACTAGTCACTGATTCAAGACCTGACAACTTTCCTTACCTACACTCCAGAAAGTAATCTCATAGACAGTTATAAGATTGGAATCTCAAAGACCTAGAGTTAGTTTTAGATAACATTTAAATGCTTAGGCACTTTTATATTCTCATTTTACTATTACTACGTATGCTTCTTTAAAAAAAAAAACTTTATTACATTTAGTTGTGGATGGGTAGGTACATGAGTACGTGTACCTGTGCAGCACCTTGCCAGGCACCTGGAAGTCAGTTGAAAACATGCAAGAATCCATTCTCTCTTTCCATGGGAGGGATTCCCAGGGACCCAACACAGTTCAAACATTTGGTGACACGTACCTTTTACTTACTGAGCAATCTTGCCTTATTATTAAACAGAAAAGAAAATCAGAAAGTTTAGAGAAGAAATGAGTAGACAAAGCCCAAAATAAGGGATCTGCTTATCTGGAACAGCCCTACTTAACCAGACAAGAATAATTTCAATAGTTTAAAAAATGCCAGGCTCCAAATGCGTTAGAGGTCTGGATACTGGCTGATTCCACTAAGAAAGTGTTTGGCTCCAAGGACCATAAAAATTCACTCCATGGTGTTTTTAATGAGATACAACCAAAGTTAAAGGAGTAGAAATTGTATATAGTCTCTCTCTCTCTCCCCCTACCTCACATCCCTCCCTCTCTTTGTACATACACACACACACATACCAGTCATATAGACCATATATTCATGCAGGATCAGAAACAGTATAGTCTCAGTCAATACCCAATTTTGTCACAGCTTAGAAGTGGCCACACTCAAAACCTAAGAAACAGGCAAAGCTGTGTCCCAATAGCAATGCACAGAAAGACACAATCAGCCCATGCATTACAATTTCCCAATCACTGGATTAATAAAAATGCCAATCCCTGGCTTAAATAAACAAGACTTAAAAGAAGCTAGCGCTTCCCCAAGGTAATCTAGCATCTAAATGCCACAGAGAAAAACCAGAAATGAGTTGGGGAGGAGACCTGAGCAAAGCCAACTACATGGATCCCTCTTCACAAGAAAGCAAGAGTTTTCTCCAAACCCCCAAATGGCACACCCACACATGAGATTATTGCTCTGAACCAAAAGCACAGGCACACTTGGCTGTGAGAAAAGCTTACACAACACAGGGTGTAAGTAGTTCAGACAAGTTCCTAACTCATTGCCCCATGTTAGACACACCGCAGCCTTGGCAGGAGGGGGGAAATGGCTATTGTGTACCCCTTAGCAATGTCTGTTACATTGGGCTCTGTATTTCATATTCTCTCCATTGGTATAATCTGCTGCACAAAAGACATGTGCTTTCTTAGCTTTGTACTAGTTAGTCAAATGGAGACAGAAAGAGTACAAGCAAATTTAGGGGAGGGGGCCATCAATTAAAGGCATATCTATCGCTAGCCACGTGAAAACAAAATGCAAGATGGGGAATGGTACTCTCGACAACTTCAAATACTTAACCTATCCATACCGCGGTTTCTACAACTAGAAAAATGAGGTTGTTAAATTAGACGCCTTCTAAGGTCCCCTAAAGCTCTAACATCCTGTAGTTCCTTTAAATATGTCATCTGATCAAGTAAACAAGGCATAAAGTGTACTGTCAAAACTCCCTCTAAAAATAGTAAACCCGAATGACCACAGTGGAGGAGTCCCAGAGAGAGGAAAGTCTTAAACTAAAGGGTGGGGGGTTGGGGGGAGTGAATTTTACTTAAATATCTTTTCACACATTGCTAAAAGGCTAGCATTCCATTCAACCCTTCCAATTTCCAACCAAACACACGTGTAAGGGAGGCAGTTAACTTTTTAAAAACACTATAAATGTGTCTTGTGAAATTTATACTGTTTCTTACAACGAATTAAAAATAGTTGTCAAGTCCAAAATGGTAAGTTTTGTAGCTGACCATGGACTGAACACCCTCTCCACTGCCACAGCCCTGAAGAGGCCATGGATAAGAGGCCACCACAGCATAAGCTGCGCTTTGCAGAGCTCCCTCAAATGATCGCCCTGTTCACAGTGCACTCAAAGGTCATCAAAGCCCAGTGAGAAGCACCAGTTCTCCAGGGGAAAGAAAGTGTCCAGGGAATAAAAATATGAGTAGCCTCTCGGGTTAAGTAAAACACGGAGAAAAGAAGAGAGATGGTGAGAGAAAAGGGCAGGTTTAGAAGGAAAAAAAAAATTGTTCGGCAAAATGGTCCCATATTTTTCTGGGAAATCATCTAAGTTTACAATCATATAAGAGAAGCATTCAAATACTTTCCAATAAATTGGTCATAACTCACTTTAGAAAGCAAATGAAGTGAAATCCTAATATTTAGAGGAATCAATGCAGAAAAAAATGTAAGGTTTTATATATATATTTATATATAAATATTATATATATATATATAATATATATATATATATATATATATATAAATTTAAAGACCTAAACGGGAGAAAAGCTGAAAAGTCATCATTTCATTGCGGGGACACACACACACAGACACCGTAACATACATAATGCAGATTTAGCGTGAACACCAATTACAGCATATTTGATGCAGCTGATAAAGCCCTCACTGTTAAATTCAAACACACATATGAGAAGCCTTTAAAGCCAGACCAGGAAAATGGTCTGCCAAACAAGGACTACCTGGCAAGGACCAGAAAGGAAGAAAGGGACTGTAAGCAAAGGAAAGTCAATAGGAGACCTGCCCAGGGAGCCTCCGCCCCCCCCCCCCCCCCCCGCAAGCAAGGTGCTAACCTTGCTTTACTACCGCCCAGGGAAGAGGTAAGAAGCCCTTTAAATAAGAAATCTGCCTCCATCCTGACACACCTAAAGGGTCATTCCGGGTTTTCCCAAATGCTAGGTTGAGAGGAATGAGGGCGCTTGCTTTAGAACTCTGTAGCCCTTCACCTCCACCAAGTCAATTCCCTGTGTACCTCTCTGCCATGGTCTCTCAATTTTAATCAACTCTCACACCCCCAGCCACCCAGCCACCCAGCCACCCAGCCACCCAGCCATTCATCATTTACACCAATGTACAATAATAGGAAAGCACATTTCCAGACATGCCTCTGCGTGTTCGTGATAGGATGACCCTCGCTCCTCAGCCTGAAATGTCCTAAATCTGCCATGTGGCAGATGCGTCCTGCCCAGCTTCGTAGCATCGATGATTGAACACTGCGGAGGGTTTTGGGTCATAGTTATTTATTGATTCATTTTAAGCCCCTATGTCTCTCGCACTTTCCTGGAAGAAACCTGTGACTCTCAGAGGAGCATAGTAGCTGTGACCCCCACACTGGAAGGAGGTGTGATCAAAGGCAGCCTGGCCAGACTTGGGAAAACATTTCCACTGCGAATGGACATACTGCCTGTCAAAAGGTTACCCCCACCGCGTTGGGACAGCAGATCACATTACTCAGGAGTAACAACATGAAAGGGCAAAATCTGGCCACAGTCACCCACATACATGTTTTTCTTTCCAACAAGGGCAAATGGGAGACACCAGCCACAGCAGAGCATCCTTCTCGCCACTCATGGGGGGAGGACAGGGAGGGGCATGACGGGAAGGGAGCCTTTCCCTAATCAATACAGACCCTGAGCTGCAGCCACTGTTTAATTCCTTTTATATTTTTCTTTTCATTCAGAAACAACTCACATTCACCAAGACTTTTCTGTCTTAAGCTCTTTTTTTTTTTTTTTAAATCCAAGCAATCACAAGCTATATTCTGTGGAAGACAAAATAACTTTGGAGGCGTAAATCTTAATGTCAATGACAGGAAGGCTTTGGTGAACCATTACCATAAATCTGACAAACGCTAATTTGATGGGTGGCTGTATCTGTCTGCTGCACGGCCAGTCTAGACAGTCTATTGAGAAATCTTAAAACACAACTGTTTGTTCCCTGTAACACCATCTGGATATGGCAATAAGCGCCGACCCAGTGCCATTCACACATGGATCAAAGCACATGCTAATGCTATCATGAAGTCATACACATAAAAAATTCAATCTGAGAACTCGAAGCAATTTTCCTAAGTCTTCAGTGAAGAAACCCCAGACTTAGTGAGACTCAAGCTAAGTGTGTGAAGGGGAGGGGGGGGAGGGGCGGAACCGAATACTGAATGAGCTTGGCTTCCAGAGGAATGTTAGGCCACCCATTGTACTGGAAAAGGCCCATGTCACACTTCAGTCATGGTACCCGCCAGGGCGCCCCTTTACAAAACGTGATCTGAGGACCTTTGTAATTACCTGTTTCAGCAGAGGGAGGAGGGCGGACTCAGGGTGAGAAATAAAAGATGGGACCCGAGGTGTGAATCGAATATTCTAACATACGGGTCTGAACCGGCAGAAACGTTCAATACTGCACGCAATATGAAAAATCTTTCTCATTAAGCTGCCTGTGCTATCAGATCAAAGAATCAAGGGCCTCCTATTGAACGCCTTTAAATATTACAAACATAAGAGCAAGTCTGCCTGTGCATAAAATCAGAAGCAAACTCCACCACCCCCACCCCCACCTCCCCACCCCTCCCCAACGCCCCACAAACCCTTATCCTATAGCTGGCTGGAGAGCATTGCTCGCGACATCTATGCTATGGGTCAAACATTAAGAATCTTGACTTTTCCGAAGATTCTACAAAATAACAATGAGTTAAGATTCGGATTGAACCACAATTTCATAAACATTTGCAGTCTACAGTTTTAAGGCATCTTTAAAATAAATCACTTCTTCCACCTCAGACCATATGGTCACCTTGGTACCGAAACTTCCCTGGAGGAAAGTAAGTTCTTACTGCAAGAGTGTTTCACTCCACTGTGTAAGTATGATGCCTGCACTTCCTGGCTGGCGGACATCACCCCCCCCCATCAGAATCTGATGGAGGAAAAAAAAACAACAAAAAAAAGAAAACACCCTAGCAATGCGTTATTATTATACTTATCTCTGTCTTGCTAGGAGACAATACATACGGAATGTCTCAATTTCATTCCTTGGCCTAAGTCACACAAATTCCCACCAGCATATTTTATTTCAGAGCAGTTATAATAGGTGTGTCTACATTATGTGTGTGCAGATGTGCACAAACACACACGCTCGACTACATGAATTGTCAAAGTGTATTATCCATGCCACAGGAGGCGAGTTACACAGCAAAATCAGGGAGAAATTACATGCTTTGTCTGTCAGAAGACCTTGGCTTGTGCAGCAAATTCTGAGCTTACACAGTTACCATGGGTTAGCATAGACTGAGCATAAAATAGGAACTGAAGCGAGTCCCTTCTGCTCCAAAAGGTGCAGGCGCTTCATGTCCGGCAAGTGGACCTGCCAGCATACACAGAGGCAACACAGGAAGGCAGCAATAACGTGTCTGTCGCTGCTTCTAAAACGCCTTGTAAATTTTAAAAGGCCAGATCAAGTCTACAATTTTACAGTGCTAGCTATGAATTCAGTAGATGAGAAAGCAGAAGACTGACAGTTAGGCAGTAATTTTCTCAAAATTCAAACTCCAAGGAAGACATCTCCCAAAGTATTTCCTAACACAAAATACTCCAAATGGGTTATAAATAACATAATGTTTTTGTTTCTTATCTAATATGGAGTCCTCCCCTAAAGTATCCCGAAATTAGAAAAGTTCTTGAAGTACAACAACTGCCAATCAACTGTTAAATGACAATGTTTTTATTTTATATTCAACCTAAACTACAGGGTCCATCACTACAATATAATCCAGATCACAGCAAACCCAGAAGAGCAGCCTGACTTTCTGAACTACACAATTCCTGAGAGACCTGCAAAAACCCCAACATAAGAACACAATCCACCTTCTCCAAGGATATCTTGACCTAACTTCCAAAGAAATAAAAACTGTACAGATATGAGCTAGCTTAGTCTACAAGCTAATTATACACCAAGATTTCTTAGCAGAACTAAGAAGTATTGCATTTGCATGATTCACCATAATGATTAGGTGGTACTCTAGGGAGAGTTAAGATAAAAATACTGATCTAAAATAACTAGGAAGTCATACTCATTCTTGTTAACCATTTTACATATTTGTACAGACTGTTTTTACAAATACAATTAAACATCTATATGCTGCTCCCCGGTTACACCGTCTAAATTGCAACTGATAATCATGTTGTCTACCAATAATGGCTTCCTTTCAGGCTGTGGTTGTAATTCTGTAAGTTTAAAAGGGGAAAAAAAATCACCCAAACATTGCTTAATGTAGCTAATTAGGCATTTTCAAAATTAGACTGCAATGAAATGTTAGACAGTGCTTGCAGGGATTTAAGAAGTACTGTAATGGATCAGTACTGCCATCTACTGGCCAAAATACAGTAGTGCCAGGTCGGTATGATAAGGAAGGAAGTCTAAAGGAGACAGCACCAAAGATGCCAGAAAATATCAGAAAATTCAGATCTCACTTTTAAAATGAAAGGGTGTTTTGTTTTGTTTTTTTTTTCATTTCCACAAATACCATTCCAGACCATCACTTTGTTTTCTGGCTTTAAAATTTGAAAGCATAATGACACACAATCTAGACAGTTAACCCATCAAGAGGTTAGTATCACCTGTATCTATGAAATTATACAAGCCCAAACAAATTTTTCCAACCCCAAAAGTGTGTCCCTCAGGCAGATCTCACTTGTGAGAAAAACAGAGCATAATCCAACATATGTCTGTAATAAGCACCTATAGATATGCTCATTCGTACATCATCAAAACAAGTTGTGTTACCTCCCAGGAGTCACTTCATCATGAGTAGACCCTGAGCCAACCCTGGCTGTGGGCTCCTGCTTGAGCATTTAAAGAAAAAGAGCATTTAACAAGAAAGCATGTTGAGGAAGTCATAAGACATAACAGTATTTTAGGTAACTTATTCAAAAATCTACACATAAATAAGACTACCTTCAGTAGATGCTTCACAGGAGTTCAGCTGACTATTTTTAAGTAGCTTACAAGCGGATTTCAAGAGCGAGAAATACAAGACTCTTCAGTTTTAATGGAGCTGCTATGATGTCGCAACTGAAGACCCCAGATCTGCACACAGACTTCCTATCTGAGTGCATGGTGCTGCATTCCATTGTGGCTTCAAATATACATGATGCAACTATGGGCTATACATGTTAATACTTTATACAAAAACTGCTGCTGCTTGGTTCTTTTGGTTTTTGCATTTTTGAAAAACAACAATCTAAAAAAAAACACAGATTACAGACAGAAAACACTTAAATGACAGAATTTTTAAAAGGGATTTAGTCTCCACTAACATAGCCCTTTTAGGCCACATAATTGAAGAACTCTAAAGAACCACAAAATAAACTGAAAATCCCAGACATAAAGAGATCCACTTATTAATTAAAAGCAGCTCTCTTTCGCTATTAAAATAAGGTTGGCCATGCATACTTTATTGCTGTCACAGTCTCGCATGAGGCAGTATTCAAAACACATAAAAGTAAAGTTGAATAGTTCTCTATGTGCGGAGTAGAGTTAAGTCATGTCTGCGTGCACAAAACTGTTTTTGCAAAGCCGCCACAGAGAGAGGATGAGAGCAAAAGAGAGTAAAATGCATCAAGTCTCAAATTCATCACTCCTCTTTGGGGTGAGGGGCGTTGTGGACAAAGTGAGGTGAACCAGAAAACTCCTGAAACTTTCCCTGTTGTAAAAACTGGAACCAGAAATCAAGACAATCACCACAAGTGAAAGAGGCAGGGAACTAATTAAATAAATTACATATTAATTAAATACAAGGTCTTTGAGGACATTTTTGTAAGTCTGGATTTTAAATCTGTGAAGTGTATATCATAGAGGTTCATTTAGGAGAAAAGACAATGGTCACCAAAAAGAAAAAAAGAGAGACAAACAATAGTCATTGATAACATTTTATAATGTTGTTGTATTATAATCACATTAGGAACTTTGTAGTCCTAAGATTCACTGTTCATACTAGGGGTCCTTTGAAGCATCGAGGACCAGACAGTAAAATCAGGAACGAAACCAAGAAGGGAAAAACCTGTCCTTCTGTATTTCCATCCTCTCTTCGCAGTGTACTATGCCAGTGGCACCTTAGAGAAAAGACATCACCCTTAACTGAACAACAGAGTCTCCATCTTAAACACAGGAAATAAACTCCTTTCCAAGTAGATCTTAAACCCAATCTTCTCATTTTATGACGCACCTACAATTGCATAGGAACTTCAACTGTATGGACACCAGCTCACCACAGCACTGCCCTGTCAGTTACATCTTAGAGATTACCCCAGCACGACAGATGTACCTGTTACCGTATGCACACATGTGTGACTGGCAGACGGGAAATGGGCTACCATCGAGGTCAAAATAATCTTGGAAACTGACCCAGCTTATGAACACAGTTTATTTCCACTGCCCCACAAACTTCATTTTCTTTTCCTTTGATACGGATGAAAGAGGGGAAAACAAAAGATTCTACAGGATACGACAGCTTTTCCAGAACTGACGTGCATCAGTGTAGAGTCTGCTGAACTTTAGTCATCCAGTTTCTCCCTGTTGGTGGCTTCCTGGCAGGTGTTTGTCGTGTCTCATTACCTGGAAAACCGCTAGCATGGGCTCCCAATACTGAGACATTTTCACTGCAATAGCAGCACCTTCCCATCATGCCTCACAGCACCCCGGACGCTCCTAGAGACAGTATGTCCTCACTCTATTTACTTACAGTTCTGTTTTCTAATTCAATTAAGTAGCAAGTCCCATTTAATCTCTCTCTGAAGTCAGCAAGAGTCCCCAGATGAGAAAAACGCACATCACGGAATTTATTATTCTTAGTTGAGCTCTGGGAACTCATGGTGAGCAGTAAACTAGAAGGCCAGCCTGAGCTGCATCCGGCACTGAGACTTATAAATTCAAAGTGGGATCAGGGGGCGTGTCTTTTCTTCCTCTTTAATTCCAAATAACACTCTAGAATTAAATGATAAATAAAGTGCAGGTCAGGGAAGTGACACTGCCTGTCCTCCCATCTTATACTCAAAATTTTTTCTTCCCCCAAATTGCTTTAACCATGCATGAGAGAACAGTATTACAGTTTGGGTCTCTATAGACATTTTGTGTTCACTTTCAGTTTTCTCCTTTTAGTAGTGCTGAGGTTCAAAATAGTCCACAAGGATTGTGGTACACTTCGTGGAAGTCAGGAGATGGGGTGACGGAGATGATTTCATGGGCTTTCCTGGGAACGTGCCCAGGACCCAGGAGCAAGGGAAAAGGCACCTTCATGCAGAGGGACAGAGGAGCTGACTTCGGTGCAAATGAAACACGTGCTTGCATTCCGGCCCAGCCTGAGAGAGTTTTCATGCTCTTCCAGGACCTGCCTTTCATTTTCCCTTCTTTCAGATTTTGCAATAGAGAAAGCACTTGAGGTGCTAGTAGTATACACACACACACAAGCATCTATGCGCACCCATCTTCTATGAACTTAATGAGACTTGAAGTGGTTCAAGACAAAAAAATCTAAACTACCTACATCTCACACAAAGAACTCCATGTAAACAAACCACATGCATAAGAATTCTAAATTTCTGTCAAGCTCAGAATAGGACCACCCCCAAACAAACAAACATCAACAAATCATGGGAGCCTAGAAATACATCTGGCCAGAAATATAAGGAATGGAGGCAGGAAGTAGGAAAAGAGAAAGGGGGAAAGGAGGGAAGAAAGGAGGGGAAGGAGGCAGGAGAGAATACTAGAGGTTGGGAAATCATTGTGAGCCAATGTAAAATGAACGACGAATCCCAAAAGGATAAAAAACAAAACAAACAAACAAACAACAACAACAAAAAAACACTTCCCTTAAGCGCCAGTCACTTGAACTCTCCTGGGGGATGCACCTCAATTACACAAGCTGTCCACCGAACTAAAAAATTAAGAGAGAGCAAAACTAAACCAGTCCCTTTTGGGATACGATTCAATTAAGTCATACCAATCATCGTCAGCTAGGGATTTATGACTCAACTGTGGCAAAAAAGTGACCTCACGCTTCTCTGAAGCACCCTGCAACCCTCCAGGTTAGTTTGGCTGAATCCCAGCATGCAGAAAACAAAACACAAAACACAAAACATCACCTACTTAGATACCATTGTGTTCCACAGAAGTAAGTCATCACCACTTTCCAGGAGCTTCTCACCTCAGTTAACTCTGGTAGGGCTAGATTGGGCGACAAACCAGAACACTGGTCGTTAATCAGGCATGAAAAGCCGTTAGCCTTTAAAGGACTGGAACATCTGCCCAGCTTAAGGGACAGGATAGCTAGGAGAGGAATGGTGCCTCACACTCCTTCACTCCTAGCCACTGACCCTCTCAGTCTACCAAAGACGAGGAACAGCTTTTCAAGTGCAGAGCACCAAGGAGATACGGGAAAGTCCTTCTCCAGGCCTTGCTCTCTAGCTTGGGACAGGATGGAATTCAGGAGAGAGGACAAGTCACTTGGGAGTTAGCTGGCCTTGCCACATCTTTTTATCAACAGGCAATTTTTATGACTCCATAAAGCCATCATGTCTTCATGAAAACAGTAAAACTAGCCTCTCTCCATTAAAACAAAAACCAACAACCCTCGTGTTTATAGTACCAGACATGAATTCCCTCCTGTGGAACAGGCCCTAGATCCAATCAAGGATGTTGGTTGCACCCTCCCCCAACAGTCTTGACAACATTGTACCAGTGCACACATATTGCCTGGCAAGTTAGTATTGTGGTATACATGGTCCAGCACTAGATACGACCTAGATGTTGATCTTTTTTTTATTTTTTATTTTTAAATACCAGCATTCTAACTATGAATACTAGCCAGCAATGAGTTTCCTGGTCAGTTTCCCTTGACTCCTCTGTGTCTTACAACCAAAGTGTAACAGAGTTTTACCATCTACTTAGGGTGGACAACCAAGAGCAATGACATAGCCTATATGGTTCTGGGTGTCTCTGGGGCCTCTCTGACCAATAACTTTTAGGGCAGTAACCTGTTCCTGGTACTGAGATTTTCATTTGATAGCCCAAGTCTTCTGGGAGCAGCAATACATGTGAGGTACTTCTAGTCAAACTTTTTTTTTTAAAGGAAAAAAAACTGTATTTCTAGTTAGATTACAAATAATCGTAGTTTCTTAAGGCTTCTCACATGTCCCAATGTTCACATTGTCAAACTGTCTTCTAAATACTTAAGTTTAGATCTATAGATTTGTGCTGTTCCCCAGCCCTGGTCAGAAAGTAGGCAGGTAGGTTCAGTGGTGAACACAGAAATGCATTGCTGCTCAAATGTTGAAAGTAAGTCCCATGGGAGGGAGACAGCTATATCAACCCCCATGTGCTCAGACAATGACAGAAGAGGAAGAAGAAAGAAAGAACCAGCAGATGGGGACGGGCGCTGTGAAATGCTTTCTTCTGGGTTGGACAGGGCTGTTACACATCTGAACTTACAGCAGCTATGATTACCTACACAATATCTGCACAAGATCCTGCCAGCTCTAAATTCTAGCACTGACTGGTGAGGACTGAGGCCCAGGTGAGGAGCTATCGGCAACTGATGGACGCTGGGAGAAAGAGTCTGTGGCCAATGATAGGTTCCCCATGGCCTACTGCATGACCCCAAGTCCATGTACATATATACAGGCAGCACTAACTAGACTCAGGGTACTAAAACTAATGAATAATAAATAAGGAGGACAGGAAATAGGAAGGTTAAAAGGGAGACAGTATGGAGTTTCTGGGAGGAAGTAGAGAAGGTGATAGGTGGATATGACCAAGACACATCATATACACGAATTTTTCAAAGAATCAGCGAAAAATAATTAACTGCCTATTTTCACTAAAAGTTAAATCAGTGCATTCAACACAATGTTTAAAGAGTTAAAATTTTGTGTTCAAAATGATCACATCAGGGCAGGAGAGATGGCCAGTGCTTAAGAACACTGGCTATTCTTCCAGAGGACCCAGGTTCTATTCCTGACACCCGCACAGTAGCTTCAGTGGTCTGTAACTCAAGGGATCTGATGCAGCCTTTTGGCCTCTGGGGGCGTCGTGAATATATGTGCTACACAGACATACATATAGGCAAAATACCCATCCACAGAAAGAAAAAAATTGCATATGATCTGGTCATATAGGGATTGATGGGTTAAAAATTAAAACTCCTACTGGAAGAATATTTTCAGCATTTTTTATGGGGGTGGGGGTCTGTGTAGCCTTGGATGTCCTGAACTCACTTTGTAGACCAGGCTGCCCTCAAACTCATAGAGATCCAACTGCATCTGCCTCTCTGAGTGCTGAGATTACAGGCATGCACCACGGGGCCCAGCTATTTTCAGCATTTTAAAGGTACTGAAATGCCAAAATATTTTGTGTCGTTTAGGAAGCATATGCAGCAGGCCATGGTTTAAAACCTAAAAGTTACTGCAATTTCAGAGCTCCATAGGCCACTTAGGCAGGCAGGAGAACATGCTCAGTGCATATGAATCAACTTAGACCACCAAGCACAGACTCCCAGCACAGAAACCTGGGGTTCCCGGGATATTCTTCTTAGCAGCCTTAACTGCATATGGAAACCACAAAACTCACTTTCAAAGTTCTCAACTCAAAGCTTTAAGAAAACTCCAGCCTGTTAAATGGCATTAAAAAGACCTGCAATATGGTCTTTCAAAAACAAACTTCTAATCACTTGAAGCAGGGCTTCCAAACTATAATCCTAACAAAAGGCAAAATGACCACATGCCATGCTGAAAATATATCAGGACCAGGGGAACGCAGGACATGAAGCCTCTCCTTGCTGTGAGAACAAGGAGGCCAGAGAGGAGCCTCAGCATGGAACAGTGCCCTGAGTGCATGAAGAGGGAAAACACAGCAGAAGAAAGTCAGGGCAGGTCCAGAGCCAGATGTGGTGAGAGCTTCCACTGGATTAGGAGAAAATGTGTTTGTGGCCATGCAGGGAAGGGACTTGAGGACACTCAGGTTTAGGAAGTTAAGTCTCAGCAGAGTGAAACTGGGAGGAAAGGCCAGGGTAACTGTCCAAGTCAGAGGAGGGGCTGGCCGAACTCCAGCAGCCACAGTGTGAATGCACTGAGGTGACCGCTTGCAACCTACAGGGTCTGCTATCTGAGGAAGAGAATTCAGACAAAGAAAGGAAAATGGGATCATAGCAGGAAATGGGTCAGGGGGGGCGGAGAACATAGAAGAATTTACTTTGAGGGGCCAGCAGGATAGAGAACCAGTGTAAAAATGGGTAGACTAAGCAGTAATTAGTTGATTGACTGACTTATGGATTGGTTCCATCTGCCAGGATTCCAAAGGATTGCAAGTAGCTCAAATATGTAAATACAAACAATGATATGGAAAATAGAAATGGTTATAAATCAGCATCTGGGCTCAAGAGCTAGAGATTGGATTGTGAAACTCAAGAGGGACCTAGGGACTGAAATCGAAAACTTGGACACCATCAGTGTAAAAGTGATTGCTGTCACCACCCCTTGAGAGTGGGAGTGGTGGAAAGGGGAGGGAGAGGGTGCTCATCTTTTCACTTTATAACAAGCTTTTACTGTTTAAGTTTTTAATGAACAAATACATCCTAGTTCTTGAGATTTTTATATACCCATATTTTTAGAGGAAAAAAAAATAATGAAACAAAAGATCAAAGCTATAGCAACAGACCACATAAAGAATTAATCCTTAGGTCTGAACACTTACTGAATCGGCTCAGAATTCTGCCCCTCTACTTTCTTCAGGGCCTTGGAGTCAATGAGAAAGGCACAGGCAGGCAATTAAATGGGATTTAAATACCTCCTGTTCCGTTGATTTCGGGGTTTGGGGAATAGGGATGTTCAACTTCCAAATGACAGAAAGAACATTGGTTTTGTCAGTGTGGAGGCTAAGCAGGTCAGGCTCACTCTCTCCCTCATCGGCAAGGAAAGGAAGGATGCAGTGGACATGGGGAAGTAATGGTGTGCCTCAGCATACCCTCCCATGAGAAACAAGGAAGCATGACTAACACAACTACCTTGGCTGCCTTGACACTGCTCTTCACTACCTTCTCTTCATCCTCGGGTGCTCTGAGAAGCTGGCGCTACCATGAGACTCCTTCCACAAATGACAAAGGAAAGTCTTCAAGACTGGAAGACCGCTCATAGTCACTAAGACATAACCATCTGAAAGGTTCTAGGACATATACGGCTAATCTCAGGTTGAGATGAACTAAAACCGAAATGGAATCACTAAATTCTACAAAGTAGTGACTAGGACTAGGAATGTCTCAACCAGGTTAACGAACAAATCTTATCTCCTGTGAACAGCACAAAGATGCAGTGGGCAGCTGCGTCAAGGCACTGTACATGACAAAGCGTGTGGCCATGTGATGGCCGCACGCATCCTAAAGGCAGCCTGTACACTTCCCATGCTCCAACTGTGTAGCACACTGATTTAAAAAGCAAGTATGTCACAGACACCTCCTCTAAGGAGCTGCCAGCAACCTTTTCTATCATTTTAATTTTTCCATGTTTACATCTCTTCCTGTTTCTCTTCAGAATCTACTCTCTTTTGTCTGTGACATGTGGAAACATCCTGGCTTCTTTCAGACTCTGCATGCTCACAACAGGGCATGCCTGGGTAGTTAGCCTGTCTTCTGTAAAAAACACACTCTTTCCAAACTCAGACTGTGAAATATTATTACTATTAGAAATTAAGTAGGTGTTCCAGGCCATGTCCAGAAACTCTACTACCTGATTAGACCTCTAACCAAGATGTACTTTCTGTTCTCTGCTGACAATTCCAGTTATGGTTCCAACAAAAGAACTGAGAGAAAGAAAAAGGCCCATTTAGGGAGTTAGTACACTCAGAGAGGCATTAAGAGCTTGAAGTAGATATTGTTAGAGAGAGAAAAAAATTAGGGTGTGTTAAAACGTTAACCTGAAAAACGTGTCAGAAATGCTGAAACCACATCCATCTTAGTGAAGAACATTTAACATAACAAGTTAGAAATGCGCTCAAGAGCTGGAACAGGAAAATGGAGACCATCAGAGGAAACTCGGGAGGTTGTGGAGTCCAGAGAAAGACGGCTGGCCTGAGGAGAGGGGCTGCCCAGCCGGGGCCTTAGAACCCAGGGGTGAATCTGAAGCCTGCAGAGCCACACAAGACAGGTAAGACAGGAGCTTGGGCAGTTGTTTCTGTTTGGGAAAGCATGTGAAGTGTCTATGAGGGGTCACTCCCTGGCCTGTTTTTTTTTTTTTTGAGGGGGTGGGGGGAACATCTTGGACACTCGTGCAACATAAAGGCCATGTCTGCCACCTGGGTTGCCAGTGGTCACACCATGCTCTTTTCAGCACTCACTCCTCAACTAAGCATTCTCCAAGTGTAAGGAGGCTTAACTATGAGCTCACACCCTCTAGAACATTCTGCTCAAGTGTGACATTCCTAGAAAACCAGATTCAGGATAGCAAAAGCCTGTGAGGATGGCTACAAGCTCAGGTCATACTAAGAGTGCAAGGTTTTCTTTTTCCTTCTCTGATAACTTGTAGTTTCTTCTCTACCAGTTACAGCACGCACCCTCCAAGGATAATTTCCACAGTATTTGGCTGACTGTGCCTGCCCCCTGGTGGTTACCCTGGTGAAAGATACAAGCCAGGAAATCCTGAGAGCACAGCAAAATCTCAGACACCCAGAACACAGAATTTACTCATTGGACAAGTAGGAAGAGTCAGTATAACAATACATAATTTTTAAAATAAAAAGTCAAACAGTATCAAGAATAGTGTCAGAGGTAATTTTTTTTTATTTAATTATGAACAACTGCAGCCACGGGTATTTGTTCATAGATCCCTGATCTAACTTGCTGCTCTAACTTCTTTGTCTAATTCTGATCTTAAGGTGGGGTCTAAACTGTAATACCACCCAGAGGCTGAGGTGGTTCTTTCATGCAACCAGGGTTCAGAAGGGTTCCACTAAGGCTATGTCTCTAAGAATGTATCAAGGACCTCCTGGAACACAGACAGATCTCATCCAAGGCTAACACAGATCAAAAGCTTGGGAGGTGAGGCCCATGTCTTGTGGTTTCCCAACAGCTTTTGTACAATCATTGTAATATAGACAAAGGGTGGCTCGGAAGCTCTGGGACAAGATTTTCCCACTCAAGATCCACAGAGTGAACTTCAAATCCAGACAGACAGATTCAGTTTGCAAGCCCGGCAAACTAATGAATTCAGTTTGCAAGCCCGACATTGTGGCATGTGCCTTCAATCCCAGCTCTCAGGAGGCAGAGAAAAACAGATCTCTATAAATTCTAAGCCTGCAAGAAGATACACAGTGAGACCCTGTCTCAATAAAAACAAAACAAACAAACAAAAAAACAGAACTGGCAAGAAAGGTCCGTGCAAGTAGCTGTTTGGAAGTTTTTTGTCTCTTCCTAGTGTCATGCCTTTCCTAATGCATCAGCCCTCCCCAGGACAGCTAGCACTACAAAGTACTTGATCAGAAAAAGGCACCTAGCAACCTCCTCGCTCCCCGACTGCCTTCTCCCTGGGAATTATCTGGAGGCACATACTTCTCTGGGTCCCTTGGATTAACCAAGGTCTGTCTGACTTATCATCTGATTCCTTCACCCCACCCCACCCCCATACAAAACACGCATCTAGATTTGATAGTTTGATAGTACAAAGGACTCCTTAAAACTGTAAAGCCAGCTCTCTTATCCACCAGGCTTCCACGACCATCTTCACCTACATAACAGCGTTCACTATCAAGGATACTAATTTAAGAGCCATACACAACAGTCTCCTCATGTCTCAGTTTAAAAGTATAGCAAATTTATGCTGAAACTTAACAGCTACCTCCCAAAACTCACAATAAAATTATACACTTAAACTTGCTTTGCATCCCTCGCCTCCAAATATATGAAAGGTGCCCTCTAGTGGGCCTTAATAAACTCACAAGCCAGAAGACATTTCTTTGGGTTGTTAGTGTCTCAGAAAAGAAAGCTCAGACAACAAAACATAACGTGAACACAGGAACATGAGGAACTTTTGTGTGTGTGTGTGTGTTATGACTTAAGAACTAAGAAAAGGTGAAACTAACTCTTACTGAGTGTTACTAATAATTAAACGCCAAAGAGAACATTAGATCATAAAACGAGCCCTTCCTTCTCAAATTCTGAGTTGACTATCATTTTAGTCAGGGTTCTGGGTTCTCGAGAAGAACAGAACTCGAATACTTAATTTACTAATTAAGTATTCTTTAAATTCTTAGAAACTCTAATTAATGCTAGTAAATAAAATTCAGGTGATGATTAACCCAACTTCCAGATATTAAAATCACTCTCAACTCACACCCACACAATGCGCTTCACCAGACTTGCAAAGACCTTGGAAGGCTAGAATTAGTGCTTAAGGTATCCCTTTGGTTAACCTTGTAGGTTAATTTTAAAAGGATTTAAGTCTATGCAAGTTTCTCTAAATGAAACAGATGACATATATTCAGCTTTATGCATGGCACTTTAAAACATAATAACATGATAAAATATTTAAAGTATATTGAAAAATAGCTATAGACCACTGGGGAATGGATTCAGTTACCTTCTTAGAAGACAAATGTATACCCAAAGTTACGGAAGCATACACTTACTGCTGGAGAGGAGGAATACAGAATAACAGAAAAATAGTGTAAGTTTTTACTGTTTAAAGGGATAAGCATTTCTAGTTACAATCAATCAAATAGGAAAAGATATTTTAATGTACAATGAACATAATTATTTCTCATGAAATGGAAATAATTAAACTTAATTCACAAGGATATCAAAGGATGTGAGTAACAGAATGATCTATTCAGTTGTTGACTCAGAGGACACTGTTATCAGAGAAACTCAACGTCTAACTCCCTCAATGAGGGCACAGACTTAGGTGACATAGAACCAATCCTCTCTGAGACACTTAAAAACTGGCAGCGACAGCTATTCTAGCCCAATTTCTATTTCCTGAAAGAGTATCCCTTTATGAGCTCTTAAACTCTGGGATCTGTGAAGAGCTGAAATAATACCACAAAGAAATTTTTAGCCTCGAACTTGGAATTTTTGCACACTCACCTCCACTACAGCAGCAACTTAATGAATGCAGTGCTTCAAGTGAGAATCGGCTTCATTCCACTCAAACGGAATCGGCTTCATTCCACTCAAACGGAAGTGAAAACTAAATATTCAGTGGTACTGACAAGCGACGCCACCAGGGGGCGCATCCTTCTACCTGTAACTTGAGGACCAGCTACCATAACAATAAGAAGGTGTGCTTTACAATTTATTTCTTCCTGAGCACAAAGTATCTCCAAGTCAGCTTAAACAGGACAGTAGAAGTAAGACAATTCTCTCAGATCACTATGCCTATGAAATTCTACTGGCCCTTCAAAATGTGGCAGTGTTTTCTCTCTAACACTGCTGCATCCACTGTAACAAATTCTCTCTGTGCAATTAAAACACTTTCATCTCTTAACCTATTTTAAACCTACAATTATTACTTGAGTTTAGAAATTTGTTTCCTATGACCAAAATCCTCTGCTACTTCCTACAGGTCATCTAAATGCTGTGCCCCTTTGTCAACAGGCAGAACAAACTTAAAACTAAAGATCAGAGTAGGCAAGGCACAGAGTATAGGACAATCTGAGTGGCACTGAAATCGCCAACTCCAGTTACATGGTAACCTGCTAGTTCAATAAGCTTCCTAAACACAGTCTTACGTCTTTTGGTGTCACTTCCCAACTTCTCTAATCATGCTGGCATGCGTTTTTTAAGAGCACGAAAATGAGTTTCATGAAGGCAAAATAAGATCAGGCTTAAAAACGTGCTCAACATGACACAAACATAAAGAACAACCCTAAGGATTTCAAAAGTAGCCCCAAAAGGCAAAGGACTGGGGATGTGTGTGAGGAAATATACAGCTCATCAGAAAATGTAAGTGGGTATTGGCAAACAAACTCCAATGGTCAGCACAGGGCTGGATTTATAAAATGCAAATACAGTCAAGTTCTGGCCAACTGGTGCCCAGCCCGCCTGATTTGGTACAGAATTGCTATAGAGGACTCCACTTCAGCGCCTTTCCTAACTCAGATCAGCAGCACTCAAGTACCTCAATACCCAGGACTGCAATAAAAGCAGCAGGACCAGGGCTAACAAGCGTGCTCCTAAGACTACTTATTCTTTTTTATTATTTTATTTTATTTTATGTGCATTGGCTTGAGGATGTCACCTGGACCACCTGGAATTGCTTACAGACAGCTGTGAGCTGCCATGTGGGTGCTGGGAGTTGAACCCAGGTTCTGTGGAAGAGAAGACAGCGCTCTTAACCACTAAGCCATCTCTCCAGCCCCCTACTTACTCTTCTTACACAGTGAGCAGCACATTTCCTATCAAAGGGAGAATCAATGCGGACATAAGCAGGGGATAACATTTGTCGAAGGATAGCAAACAACTTGCATTGTACTTTAGCATGCAGAAAGTTCTCAACATTGCCAACGCATGCCCAAACCCAGGATCTTCCGTACTGAGAGTATTTATAGTAAAACACTCGACTTCCAACTAGAGAACACAGCTGGTAGTTTTTCCTGCATCCAGATATGGTCTCAGGATACCAAAGGAAAGTAAACTAAGTGATGCTCACACTTTGGCATCACTTGCTTAAAAGAGAATTCATGGCTTGATCTCTTTGTCTACACCTGACGTCCCTCATGGTTCAACGTTCCTATGATACCAGTTCTAACTAAAGTGATGTGGAGGCAGCTTAGGCTCAGGTGGCTTGATATGCAAAGAAAACAGGGATATATACAGAACTTTATGTGGGGAATGATTGATTATAAAGGAGTGTTTTCTGTAGATGAATACCAGAAATTTAAAATAGCAGGACCAAGAGTTTAATAAGGTCACTTTGACTACACAAAACTAAACAATAAAAATGGTTTAAAAAAACTCGTCAAGAACACAACTTGAAATCTGGGACAGAGAATATACAAGGATGTTGTCTGATACCTCTGCCACTGGCAAAACAGTGAGCTTCTAAAGAGTTTGCCTTACCTACACCAAGACTTCAAACCTAAGCTTTCAGTCGGAAATGACCACCACTGGCCAAATGACTAATACAGCATCCAACCATAGGACACATGCTATAACTCAGGCAGAGTGGCCCAGGAGCACCAACAACAGGAAAGGTCATCTGACTCGTAAATTTCAATTGGCTCTATATTTTAAATGTAATAAAATAAAGTCACAAAGGTAGCAGCATATATCTAAAGTAGTGGTAGTTTAGAAAGTAGCACTTTATAAAAAGATTTATGTATTTTAATTTTACACGTATAGGTGTTTTGCATGCGTGTGTGTGTGTGTGTGTGTGTGTGTGTGTGTGCGTGCGCGCGCACGCGCACCATGTTCATGCAGTGCCTGAGGAGGCCACAAGAGGGCATCAGATCCTCTGGAACTGAGGACCTTTGTGAGCTGTCCTATGGGTTCTAGGAATCACAGAGAACAGTGTCCTCCATAAGAAAAGCAAGTGCTCTTAAAGACAGCTGAGCCCATTCTTCTGAGTGGGGACCAGGACTCAAACGAGAGCATCTGATCACTCTTCCCCAATCATTACTCTCTGCTAAATCCTTACTATAGTAATCATTACTTTATCCCTGAATTTAGCAAAGCTGGAAAGCAGAACAGAGATGGAGACACAGAAAGCAACCTGACATTCGGCTGCTAGGGATAAAGCCAGCTTCAGAACTGGGTGACCCTTTGCATTCCAGAAGCCCTACAGGTGACCCCAGCCTGCCAGCTCCAGATTCTGTGCTGGAAAACTTTTCACCCCTACAAAAGAACAACAGGGGCAACAAGAAAAAGGAAGCAGCTGGCTAGTGTGTACA
>CM053750.1:17788880-17811422 GCA_028658305.1 Pachyuromys duprasi | reverse complement strand
CTAATAACACAAAAATCTCTTTTCTACACAAATGTTAGTGTAGCTAAGCAAATAGAATAGCCTTCCTCCAACAAATACTAACTAGGTCCTTGGTTCTTCTGGAGTAATAAGAGGATCTTCTTCTAGACAGCAGAGGGCTGAACACTCAGCCCAAAGGGGGAAAATGATGTGTTTTAGGCCTTATAAATAGTTAAGTGTGACCGTTTGTTTATGCTCTGAATTCTGAAAACAAAAATGAGTCGGGATTCTAGACTGTCTTCTTAAACAAGACAGGCAGGCTATTGTTGGTCCTTCGTCCTTCCTGACAGCTGAAACATGTGCACAACAGCTTGAACTCAAGGAGCTACTCTGTGCAATGAGGCTTCAACCATGCACTACAGAAAGCGAAGCGAGAAGACAGAAGCCCATAGTAACCTCAGATTACTTCTTCCACACCTAACTCTAATTGATATAACACCCAGGGTCTTCAGGGCTTCACCCGGGGTCTTCAGGGCTTTGCCATACTGAAGCGACTCAATGATCTCAATAGGTGCAACCAGAGCCTCACATTTTGAATTTACCTTAAATTGATTTTCCACGGGTATATACTTGAGAACACACTCATACAGAGAAGGACACTCGCAAAATGAGAGGGCACCAAAACGTCCACACTGGGGTCCACGGGGGCCCTATCTCTATCCACATTCACATAACACTTTACTCTCGTCCTGTCTGGAATACCCACCATGTATTGCATTGCAAGTGCTTGGTGTGGGTGTGCCACCTGCCACCTCTGAACAACTACAGTGTCCAGTCTGCCGTCAAGTCCTTAGTGCCTAGAACAGATTATTAAAAACTATTTGCAGACCACTGTAGCTTCCTTTCTGTTGCTGTGATAAGGCTCTGATCAATAACAACTATGGAAGGAGGGGGCTTACTTGACTTAAGCACTTCCAGGTCACAATCCATCGCAGAGGGAAGTCAGGACAGTATCTCAGGCAGAAGCCTAAAGCAGACAGCACAGAGGAAAGCTGCTTGCTGGCTCACTCACAGGCTCAAGCTTAGCTAGCTTTCTAATGTAGTCCAAGGCCACCTGTCTAAGGATGGTGCCGTGTGTCAGGACCCCGGTATCAACTAATAACCAGGCAGTTCCTTCACAGGTTCGCTCACAGGCTAACATGATTTAAGCAATTACTCAATTGAAGCTTCTTCTCTCAGGTGACCCTAGGCTGTGCGCTGCTGACAACTAAGACTCACTGGAACCAAGCAAATGAAAGACGATCCTTGGCAAGGAAAGTTTTCTCCGGATCTGAAATCTTCTCAAAGGACTAGTTGGGTACAGTGCAACTGAATCCAGATATAAGAACACGCTTCTAGCTTTTGTACTATTGAGGAAGTACAAGTCATATAACAGTAATGAATGGGAGCTCTGATTCTTACTTCCACTAAAAATAATTCTCCAGGAGGACAGAAGCTCCACAAGGAGAGCAACAGAACCAAAAAATCTGAGCAAAGGGGTCTTCCCTGAGACTGATACTCCAACCAAGTACCATTCAAGGAGATAATCTAGAACCTCTGCACAGATGTAGCCCATGGCAGCTCAGTGCCCAAGTAGGTTCCCTAGTAATGAGAACAGGGACTGTCTCTGACATGAACTGATTGGTCTGTTCTTGGATCACCTCCCCCTGAGGGAACTGCAGCCTTACCAGGCCACAGAGGAAGACAATGCAGCCACTCCTGATGAGACCTGATAGACTGGGATCAGAAGGAAGGAAAAGAAGACCTCCCCTATCAGTGGGCTAGGTGAGGAACATGCCTAGAGAAGAGGAAAGAAAGGAGGGTTTGGGAGGGGAGGAGGGAGGGAACTACAGAGGGGATACAAAGTGAATAAAGTACAATTAATTAAAAAAAATTTTTTAAATAAAACATAGGTAATAAAGAAAAAAAAAGAAAACTAAGTCTCCAGAATAGTCGGTACCAGACAACTCAAACAACCTTACGACGACAACCTACCCCAAAGTTGTGTATTTAAAATATCTGAAGTATATATTATCATTATTCACCACCATAGAAAATAAATTTAACGTAAGAAGATTCCTTCTGTGTTGTACTATATTTAGCTTGTTGGTCTTTTATTCCTTCACCTGTAGAACATAGGTAATTAAGCTGACATGTACCTTCCTCCAAGATCAAATTAGTTTTTTACGTGCATCTCAAATAATAACCTTCCAGTAAGCGTCAGGATAATGGTATTATTATATAATTTGTTGCCTTTTTTAAATGGTGCACAGAATATAATTCAACTTTCTGTCATGACTCAAACGCACTAGAGTATGGGTCTTCTCAAAATAAGCAATTATGCAATTTTGTTTTAAGTTGGATTCCTGTATAACAGAGGCATGTGTAGACAAGCCATAAGGCAAACATCTAAGGTTAGAAAATGTGCGCTCTGCTGCGAGCATGAGTCAGTGAGCAGCACAGTGCTTGCCTGGTGTGTGAGGCCCTGGGTCTGACCTCTGCAGACTCCAGTGAAAAGTACGCACACCCTGAACCTGAGGAAGCCTGTCGCTTAAGCGTCTCCTCTCAATACTCCAAGATGTCTGAAAAAGAAGGCCATCATCCTGGGCTAAGAGGCGGTCACTGAGGACCACTGAGGCAATCGCTTTCAGTCTGGACTTTTATAACTAGGTTTCACGTCTGTAACACAAAGATCTTGAAGGAAGTAAAGGAGCAGACCTAGCTACACACCCCCACAGGCTCCCCCACAAACACAGAGGCTGAGGTGATGACCAACTCAAGGTCACAGAGACAGGATAAACACCTTAACCTTCACCTACTCAGATCAACAAGAGCTTGGGGGAGGCGGGCTGGATACCCTGCGGCATTCTCACCCCCCCCCCCAATGTACAAACATACGAGTGCATCCGTGCATGCGCACAGACTTTTGTTCCCTGGCACTTAAAAAAAGACCGCTTAGCTCTTCCTTCCCTTCCTTCTCTGGCCCTGAGGTACTCTACCCAGCACTAGTTTAGCTCTTTCATTATTCTGGTTATCTCAGTCTATTCTGTAATATACAACGATATATTTATTCTGAAAGCTGAAACTCAATCACTTGCTCTTTAGACTGATTTCTGTTATTAAGTGTATGCTCCCTTTCCCAAAACCAGGCAAGGCCTACAATCTTAGTGCTGCAAAGAAGGATAAGCAAGCCCATTCGGTTCAAGTACATTGTTGTTTGAGGAAAAAATAAAATAAAATTCCCAGTCAAGAGAATAAACTCCTTGGGTAGAGACCCAGCAAACCTTTAGCACAGTTAAGTCAACTGGCCCAAAGACTAGCCCTAGGAAGAGATGCTCACCTTAGGCCATGCAAAGAGATAGGCAGAATACTTTCCCTTTCACGAGTTCTGCACTAGCACACAGTATCATAATACAGGTCGTCAGTAATGTATGAGTAAGTCCAGACTGCTCTTCTGAATTACCCTCTATTCCTTATGCTTTCTCTCAGGTCTCCCTCCATGCCATATGGACTTGGCTGCCATGTCCTGAACCCTCATTGCTAACTATTTTTCCCTTCTCCCCTCCATTCCCCTCCACTGGGCAGCAGCTGAAGTTTACAGCTTGCCTACCATGAGGTGTTTCTTTTAAACGCTTATAAAATTGTCGTTGAGCGTCTGTTTGAGCCCATTCTTAAATTCTTTTACTAATTAATAAGACTAAGAACCCCCAAAAGGGAAACAAATTTCCCTTGTATCATCTGGTAACAATAAAAGGACTCTCAAATTCCAATAACAATGTTTTTATTTTTCTGAAGTCAGTCCTGCTGGAGGTGATACCTAGTTGCTTTTCCTTCTTGTAGTATGAGGCTGCAACACCAGAGTTCAAACCCTCACAAGGAACAGCAAAAGCTTTGTTCAGACCTCGGCAATTTATTAGTTGTGTAAATCAAGCTCTTGAGCCAAACTCCTAGAGTCACACTTCCACAACCATACAACTTAAACACATCTGCTTCTTACCTTGAGAAACATCTACCTGTATATAACAGAGCTGCGAAGAAAATCCTCGGTCATTTAATTAATTACACACTATGCCTCCAAGCATAAAGAACAATAATAGGATTTTATTATCTGCTCAGGATGGAGATTTTTAACGATTTGGGGGGGAGAGGGGGTTGAGGGATAGAACAAAACCAAAACTAGGTGATAGCCCAGTGAACCTATGATAAATCATGCCTGTGAAACTGGTACTAGCATCGGGACACTGTCCTGGTACCAAAGAAATCCTGAAAATGCTATACTAACCCTAAACGAGAGCCCACCGCACATACAGTGATCTACGAAAACTCAAAAGCCTGTTATTTGTACGAACATAATGTGTCTGCGTTGACAAGCTGAAATTTCACCCCCTTTTTATTTGCCTCATAAACAGACTGTATTGTAAACAAAGCTTTGCCAGCTAGTCTAGGAACCAACAGATTTCCATAAGACAGGTTTCCCAAGAGTCAGAAAAAAAAAAATGTGGTGATTGGCAGTAATGTTTTAAATTGCAGATTCTTACTGAGACCAGGTTAGATTCTTAAATCACGGGGAAAGACAAATGGTCGTCATGGATGAACCTGAGAGAAAGAATCTAAGAGGCTCACTCATGAATGGACCTCCCTACGGCCCTGTTTTCCAAAAGCCACCGAACTTCCTGTGAAACCTGTTGACGCTGATGATGGGGGTGGTGAGGCTCAATGCGTGGAGTGGGGTGCCTCCACCCTACAGCTTCTCAAAATTTGGTTCAACATCAAAAAAAGATCAAGAAACTTCACGTGAAGTTTCACGGACTACTGCGGCTTGGTCGAGGTGAATAACTGATTGGTGCCTAATTTTTAAAGGGACCCCAAAAAAGGGCCACCTGGTGTGCACTGCAATTTGAGCAAGCGTTAAAGAGCAAGTATCTGTAGTAGGCCTAAATTTCTCTCTCAGTCATGGACAAACCATTTCCCCCCTGAGCCTTATCATAAAAGGATCTGCGTAGAATAAATGATATGAAAGTGCCCTTCAGAAATATATTTTTGGCATAATTTTATAGGAATTCCTTGAAAGAACATTCAGATAAGCAAAAACTCTAGAGTCCCCTCATATTTAGTAACAGCCAAGAGAAGATTCGGGATAAACACTTGAGCACCACACGCCTCTACTGTTCATACTGAGGAATATGACGGGTCTGCCTAAAAATACCTGACCAGCTAATGGGCTTCATGACCCATGTCATAGAGATTTAATGTGTTTTTTGCAGTTTTTCATGTCAAATGTCATTACAGAAGGGCACACCCAAACCCAACAGTCTCATTATCACACAGAAAGAAAGGGTCTTTATCTGTAAGGAAGGATGGAACAGAACTACTGTACAAAATAAATGTGTTTTGATACCACTCCCTAAAGCATGGGAAGGAATTCTCTCCTATCTACACCCAAATGTTTAAAGAGAATGAAAGAGAAAAAAAAAAAAAAAAGCTTGAGATTACAAAATCAAACACAATAAAGGTCAATCAAGGAAAAAAATATGCAAAAGGCAGAGGCTGCAAAACTTCCTGTGGCAGAGAATAATGGGGTTTTAATCTGAAACTGATTTGATTGAAAGCCTGTCACAACCGAGTTCAGGACGACACTATCTGCCCTCACTCAGGGCTCCTCCCCACCGTTTCCCCCATTAATGACTTCCCTACTTCCACGGATCCCCTGAACAAAGAAAGAGGCAGCCATAAAAACATCATCGGAAGGTCAATGGTCCCCGCTGATTACAAGTTAGAGTGCAGCTGGTGTTTTCCGTGTTCGTTTTTAAAGTCTGGGTTTTTTGTAAATGGCGTTCACTCACTGTATGTCTGTGCATGTATGTATGCGTGCATGTCCACACTTCTGTTCTCTTCTCTCGCTGTATGGGTTTCAGGATAGAACTCAGGTCGTCAGGCTTAGGGACAAGCACCTTAACCTACTGAGCCATCTCATCTGCAACTTTTTAAAATCCCAACTATAACTTTGAGTCTACAAATATCAACATTCATTTTCGATGTACCTGATTTCTAAAATAAATGGAGGAAAAAGTCTAACAATAATCCCAAGTAGATTTTCCATATGGAACCAGATTTGATTCAGTAGAAAAATACTATTTCTAGATATATCATGTTCCAAGCTACCCTGCATTCATTTCAGTCTTTCTTCCTGCTCTCTTCCTAAACTTAAGATTATGCCCCATCCCTTTATTTATTTTTTCCTCTCAAAAACATGCTAAAGAAACCATTATGTGTTATAGGCATTAGTGTGCCTATAACCCCTCAATGGGAAGGCTCAGGCCAACCTGGACTCCAAAGTTAGACTCTGTCTCAGAAAGAGGAAAAACAAAATGGTATGATCATCAAAAGAAATTAATAATTTGATACGTGCAACTAGCAGTCTGTGGTATGTAAAATGAACTATGTGAAAGAAACCTCTGGAATGGTGTGCATCAACGAAATAGTCCTACTTCACTTCTCTAACAGGGCAGGAGATAACCCAACTAAAAACTGAAAATAAAAAAAAGAAGGGAGGGCCCTTGGGATTGAGCAAACAGAAAGATTCTCTGTAGGAGGAGAATTCTGTATGTGAAGGGCATTTTTCTTAAAGAGGAGATCAGAGTGGAGGCCTGGCGGCCGGGGTCCCAGTCACTGTGCTGGCTGTGCTGCTGTCTCCAGCAAGCTCCCAGGACTACCTGGGCCCTGAGCACTGCTGTTGTGAGATATGTGTCCCATTTTCCAAATACCGCCACAATGAAGGCATTCCTGTTAGCAGCTTATTCATCTCACAAACAGGCCAAAAGGACTCACAGCGGGGCACCCCGTGGTCAGTTCATCCACCTAGGAGAGGTGTAATTGATAGAATTCTAAGCCCAAATCCCTTCAGTCCTAACAATGTCCCAGAAACAAGAGTTGCACCCTTGAAACTCTGGGGACTCGATCACTTCCTGAGCTAACCCACCTTACTTTGCAAGCATTCAAATGTAACACACTCACAGCATTCACATGGATCTCAGCTCCCACCATTCAGAAGCAAAATGGGTTTCACTCTTTCCCACTCCTTTTCTTTGCCAAAATAAAATACTTTCACAAATATTTTAATTAAGTTTTACAAATAAGGTAAGCTTCACAGAACTTCTCTTTTGCTCCCTAGTCTCTCCCTGCGTGCACACACTCACAGCGCCCCCATTCAGGGGCTGTTCTAAGCCACACAACTCTCCAATAGCTGTGTGCTCCAGTCCAGCCTCAGCATCTAACCACTAATGCGGCATTCCCGTGCAGCTTGCTCTGCTGCTCCACTTCACAGAGCGACAGGTTTCTGACCCTCGAGCCTGTTACCAAAATCCACCTGAGCCTCCCAAGCAAGCCTCAACATGTCCAAAAACATCCTTTTCCTCTGTAGTCTACATGCCAGTTCCCACCACAGCACTCCTAGTGTGCACACTGTAATAAAACAGTAAATATAAGTCCTCTTTACTAAACACACTAAAACTGTGTCAATGAGAAGGGATGCAACTCATTTTTGGTATCCTCCCCACATCGGAAAAACCGCTATGCAAATGCTTTAGTCTTAACCCCCTGGTCAGACTATGTTTACACAAGGGCCCCTGCTGCATTCTAGACACTGAAGGCCTGGGCCAGAAGCCCCTTTTTTCCTTGGGACAGTAAGCCTTTTCCCTTAATAACGCACTGACTCTTCTAAGATTAGCCAAGCCTGAAAGACTGTGAAGTCTGACTTCAGCCACTGAGGAGAAGGCAGAGTCACCTGGGTTAGAACGAAAAACCAAGCACAGCCCCTGCCCCCAGGGGCTGGCTCAAACAGTAAGAGTAACCTTCTCAAGGCATTGCAAATAGAGAGGAGATCTCTTTCTCTGCAGCCCCAAATTTACTGGTTACACCACCATGGAGCTGGTCCGGGAAGCTACCTGCCGCCCCTTCACGGCCTGACTCAGCATACCCGTAAACAAGGTGGATCTCTTGTCACTTGCCCCAAGAATTCCATGTACTTGGATCTGTACCCACCATCACCATTGCAAGTTCAAGTACTAGTTTCGTTCACACGTAAACATCCAGCTTGGGCAAGCACCGTCCACTCAGGAAACAGAGAAATCTTGCTCTTCTGATATAGACAGCACAGATATGTACATAAACACGTATGCAGTATACCAGAACATAAACACACACAGAGTATAGTAAACATGCATTCACATGCCACGAGGTGGCTCATTAAGAAAACTGTCTAAAGAGGCTGCGTGCACAATGCTGAAAGCTGAGAAATACTATATACGCTAGCCCTGCAGGTCCTAATCAGTAGCCAAGGACTGTAGAAATACAGACAGAAAAACTACAAGATAATAGCTCACATAAAAACATTTAAACGTTTTTAATGTTTCCATAAATTTGTTTCGTAACTTGAATGTCAATAAATGTGATTTTCCTACTTTAAATGGAAAGAACCACTACACACACATTAAGGTGAGAAAGGTTTCTCATTAAAAGTGGCCTGGAAACAAAAGAATTACAGTGTTCTTTTTAAAAAGGAAATTACTTTTTTAAATGCATTATTAAACTATGTGTGAGAAAGTTACTTGGATTGAATTAAGATTGAATAGTTATTTATATCTGTTTCCTGTTTGACAAAGCTCAGCCCCGTATTTTACAGTTAACTTTGGATAAGACTTCCCAGAATAACCTGGATGTGGGGTCTACTGGCAGGGAGGACCCCAGAACTACATCCTGCCATTCACACTCCACAAATGAACACACAATCTAAACTCAACAACTTCAAAACAAACAAAAACGTCACTATCCCATTTCCTCTGCGAAGTCCCTTTTGAAACTCCCAAACACAATGGAGAGGAAAAAACACAACACAACAAAACATCCAAGGTGTCTACAAACAAAGGTATGTTTTGCTGTCTTATCAATATTTGTTTCTTATTTTTTGAAATTAAGCTGTGACTTCTTCCCAATCTTCATGATTGAATAAACATGCATCTCATCATAATGTCTCTTTGACACGCACATGGCATATTTACCCACTATCAACATGCTAATCAATGTCTGGCAGCTCAGGCAATTGTGGATGTGAAAACCTCATATAGTAGACAAAACAAGAAATAAAATAAGGAAACCCCCAAATAATAGCAGCAGAACTTACAGGAATGGGGAATGAGACATAGTGAGTGTCAAAGACAAAAAGTTGATAGAGCTCCACAGGATGAGGTAGATGCTGGCATCTGGAAGTGAGGCCCCAAACTCTAGACATTTTTTAACCCCATGGAGACTCTCCAAAAGTGGAGAGTCTGTAGTAATCATCTAAACCATGCCTACCTCAAACTCATGCTGGGTACAGATGCCATCCCAGTGAGGTCAGTGCACTCAAAATTGGACAGCCCCAGCGCTCTCTCTGCTACCAAGAGACTTAAGAACTCAGAACCCAATAAGGGGGCCTCCTAATCTCACAAGTCCAGTTTCCAGACCTACGAGAAATACATTTCTGCTCTTTAAACCACTCAGCCTATGGTATGTTCATGGCTCCTGAACAGACTGATACACAACACTACATGGAAGGGTCACGCTTGTCTCCACGTGGCTAACATCAAAAGCATGAAAACTTGGCATTTCTACATGAAGCCTACTCAATGCTTTCCCTCAGTCTTCTACTCTCCTGGCCTGTCCCCATCTCCTGCCAGCCCTCTCCTCCAGCATCCTCCTCAATCTTTACTGGTCCCAGAGTCTCATCTACACACGCCCATCCAGTGAGTGTAGTCACCTGCTCTATCTACCCACACCCTTGAAGCTGGTACTCTCAAGTCTTTCGCCATAGCCTTGATCTCCCCTCAAGCTTCCAATTTTCCTACAACACTGTCCTTACACACACGTACACACTCACCTCAAACTAACATGTTCAAAGCCACCCTCCCCTTCCCCAAACATTTCTCCTCCCATCCTCTGCATTTTTATTCGAAGTACCTCATTCCTACATTCAAATCATCAAGCCAAAAGTGGGAGATCCTGCTTGACATTCACCCAAACACCTTCCATCGCTTTGACCCCCTACCTATTTTACAATTCTGTGCAATTCTCCCCGCACAGATCTTCACTGTCACACACCAAACTACAGAGGTACCTGCTGCAAGGTTCCCTGCCTTTCCCTTAAATCCATCCTCCACTCTGCAGACACAGTCCGGCTAGAAGGCAAGGCTTTCCTGAGAAGCCTTCAACAGGTCAAACTTCCTAAGTAATAGCACCGTAGCTACAGGTTCATACTATCACTTACTATGAGGCACCAGTAACGACACAATATATATTAAGACTGGTACTAATTCTATTGGGAAAATATTACTTAATAACTTGGGGAATAAGCTGAAAAATGGATGTTGCATGTTGGAAGTCTAATTCCAGAGTGGGTAGGCACTCTTAGCTAAGGTGCTACCCTCCGAACTCCCCAAACCCCGACATGCTGTGCTAGCCTGTCCTGAGGCTCTCTCTCTCTACGTTCCCTGTCATCCAAATCCTGCTGGGGAGTATATGAGGTACCCTCCATGCTGCTCACTGTCCGCCTTTGCTTATGCCAGGCCTTTCAAAAGAACTTGCCAAGGATGCTCACTTGGTGAACTCAGAACCTGCTTTGACCCCGCAGGTCTATCAGTGGCAGCATCCCCGGGTCTCCATGACATCTTCCTCTCCCATCAGCATCACCAGGGTGGCCCCAACCCTACCCACGTCTGCAGCTCAGCTGCTGTGACACTGACTACAAATTGTACCTGTCGTCCCCAGAAACCACTTCTTTTCATCATCCTTGGGACTAACACTGTTCCTGATAAACAGGACATACTGAAGAAATGTATGTTGTGAACTTTAAATGATAACCAAGTAGAACGAAGCAAGTATTTCTTACAGAATTAGAAATTTTCTTGGATAGAAATCCCTGGTGTCTCTCCTTTTTAGCACTTTGTGTTTTGCCTATCTAGTCATTCAGCCTTTTCTAATAAGCAGGCAAACCTCATTGTATTACACAGGACCTGACAATCGGCAACTCTCCATTACCAATGTTCAAGCAGGGTCCACTGTTAGCAAATCAATACAGAAGAATAAAAGAGGATTTGCCCAGCCTCTTTGGGAACCATCTAGTTAACATGTCCATGAGGAAGGGTCAAGTCATGAAGACTTAAACATCTCTACGTGTGATCCCCAGATGACCTGTGAAGGTCATCTCATTCAGCCTTTCACTGCAGTCAGGAAACAGCAGTCTGTGCGAACGCACCTCAGACTCCAGAACAGGGCAGTCAAACTTCTAAGTGTTGTCTAGCAGGCAAAGTCTGACAACACAGCAGAAACAAACAAACGACAACAAAAAGAAGAAACAGTTCAGGAACATTTTAAAGTGTTTTCACTCTAAGAGGAACATAATGTGTGTCTTTACTCCACAAGAGATGGTAGAAACCTCTGGCAGAAGCAAATGAAAGTTACTCAAGATATTCAACTAATTACAAAGCTTAAATCCCTAATTAAGAATAAAAATAAGCATTAAGACCAATTATGTTTTAAATATCCATCTCACATCCATTTATAATACTTAAAGTTAATGACCATGTTTCAAGAAAGAAACTTAAATATTTCACTTTTAAAATGTTCCAAAAGGAACAGTGCTTTTGGAAAATGATAGCTCGATAGATAGACAGCTTTGAGAGTCTCACATAGACTAAGCTAGCCTAGAACTCACTATGTAACTGGAGTAAGCCAGACTTGATCTTCCTGCCTCCAAGTGTTGGATGACAGGTACATGCCACCACGGCCAGCAGAAAATCACCTTCTAAATTCGATCAATTCTTTAACTCAGCTCTAATAATTCCATTCACTTCTTACGTATCTGTATCCTCAAAGTCAATTTCTAGCTGGGCCAGGTGCCACTCCTCTACTGCCCCAGCTACCTCGAGAGACTGAGGCAAGAGGATCCCAAGTTGAAGCCTTGTCTGGGCTAGAGACGGACTACAAAGGTAACTTGGTGAGATAGTATCTCAAAATAGGAGGCGAAAAGAGGGCCAAAGGCACAACTCAGTAAGAGTGCTTATCTAGCATGGGGGGGGAAGGAATTCCAAATAAATAACTAATAGACAATCGCATGCATGCACACATGTGCACACAAACAAACACACAGACCAATTTTCTCATCTTTTCTGGGGGCTTGCCATTGTTTTGTCTGGGGGAGGAGTCCTTGGTTTTTGTTGTTTTGTTTTGTTCCTGTTGATTTTGGTTTTTCGGTTTGGGGAAATGTAGTGCTAGAGATGAAAAGCAAGGACTCACATAGGCTGGGCAATGTTTCTACCACTCTGCTGTGCCCAATTCTAGTCTTATTACAAAATTCAAAATAAGGGGGAGAACACAGATAAAGTGAGTCACCAAACATGAGATTACTATATGGCAGACACCAGATGAGGCATTCTACACGTGCAGAATGTCTCATATAATTCACAACACTTATACAGACAGAGGTGCACTAAGAAAACTGAAACTTAGGTTAACTTATTCTTAGTCATAGGAACCAGCAAATAGTGAATGAGATCTCCTTAACTATTTGGATGAACAATATCAACATTACATAACCCACTACAGAATAATCTTTCAAACACTCATATCACTTGAGGTCTACAATTCCTAATTCTCCTAAGAATAAAGTCTAACTTCTATAGACTTCGGCCCAAGGCCCTTGCTAAGAAGGGTATCCACCCTCCATTTCACCCCCCTCCTCGATGCCTTCTCAATATCTCAACCTCTTCCCCCAAACCCATCCAGGGCCTTCCCTCCTGTACTGTCCTGAACCCAGTTTGTCATTAATTACAAGTACCCTCCCTCCTGTGACTGACTTATCCCACAACTGTAGCCTCCCAAAAATGACAGAAATGATTCCAACAGCAGGTAAGAATCATATATGCTATAAGCAACCTCCAGGTTAGCAGGAAAAGGGGGAAAGGATGTTATCACAAAGTAGCTTTAAAAAGATGGGGGAAGTGCCGATCACTTCCCATCGTACTCAGAATCAAAACTGAACCCCTTATCCTGACAAGATACTACCATTATTGTCCCCATCCCCATGTCCTCCACCCCTCCCTTCTGTCCCCTGCCCACTAGCTCCCTGACCTCCAGCCACACTTAGCTGTTACCCTGACTGAGCAAGCTCTCTTAGCTATTTCCTCAGCCCAGCCTACTTTCTGCTTCCCACCCCATAAATTCCTCACCCTGCCTTACTAAGTACGCCAGCTCTAACCACCACCTGTTATACCTGCGTGTGTGCTTACTTATCTGCTAACCGTGGGTCTTCCCTCATAGAAGAGAAGACCTATGGAAAGAGGGTTTACATGGCTCCTAAAAAAGTGTCTTTCCCATACCAGGTACAAGATAAACAGCTGCAGAATAGCTCAAAGGTTTGAGTCTGCAGAAAAGCAGAGAAAATGCAGTACAAGAATTAGAAGGAAAAATGAAAAGATTCCTATCTCTACTTTCTTAGTAGAGGAGTTTCTGAGCATAAAAGAGGGACGTGGATGTGGGCTGGGAAATATATATATTTTTAAATAATAATAGGCCAAAGAAGGAAATGGATCAAAGAATAAAGGCACTTGCCGCAAAGAAAAATGACCTGAATTCAATCCTCGGAACCAACATAGTGGAAATAATCAACTCTCCTGCAGCCTGTCCTTACCCTTGACACACAGATCTGAAGCATGTGCATACACAAACATGGAAGCACATTCATGTCTGCAAGCACATGCAAAAGACACAAAAATGTTAAAAAAAAAATAAACAATAAAAAGAGCAGCAGCTAACTCCCCAGTTATTTCAGAGGTACCCAGGATTCCTGAGGCATATAAGTCAATAGAGAACACCAGGGTGATAGGTTTCTGTCAAGCATCGTGGAACAATCTTCTGCAAGATAATGGCTGGGCCTGGCATCTACATCTCCTGTAGTATATAAAGTACAGACAATGCCTGGGCAAAGGGCCAAGCTGAGCAGGGAAGTAGATGCATCAGGTACAGGTAGTCCTGAGAGAACTGGTCAACCAGAAAGACCTCAGATTTTCAAAACCCAGTTTAAAGTTAGAGTGTCAGCAACCTGATTCTACAGTCTGATACAGAAAGAATAAAATCATGAAGGCTGTGGACAGAATACAAAGGAAGGGTCTATGAAGGAGATGACAGTGGACGAAAGAAAGAAAAATGTGGGGCTATAAAGAGATGGGCTCAAAAAGATCACAGATAAAGAGATGTCTTAGGGGGCAGAAGGGACACTGAAGATAGAATCAGTGGTACTAGATCCAAAACAGGCAGAATCAACTGTAAATTCCTCTCTTATAGGCACCTGTTCCCAGGACAAGCCATCTCTAAAGAGATTTGAAATTGCAAATATATACAAAGTCAGTCTTACACTGTGTAGAAACTTTGCTTAAAGTTTGTTTTCAACCAAGCACTATATTAAATTAAATCACTTTTTCTATTTATTAAGCATGGCTTGAAGAGCCTAAGGAAAACCTAATACTGTCAATTGGACAAGAGCTAAGGAAAAGGTTCAGTTAGGGCAGTGAAGATGGTTCTGGGGGAAATCGCCTAAAGGCCTGGCAACCTGAGCGTGAGCCCCAGAGCTCACACTGATGTGCAAAGAAAGAACCAACTAACTCCTCACACTCTTCACGTGTGCTATGGCATGTACATGCTCCTCAAATAATGGTTTTTTAATTGCTCAGTAATGTATTTTGAAATGGTTAACAAAAACCCTTCCCCCAATCTAAGGAAGAAGCCAAGAAAATTCGGACTTTATAATTCTGAATGTTATAATAACATTATTTAAAAGTCCTAAGGTGCCAACCTCTTTTGCACACTAAAATCACCTGGGGAACGTTGCAAAAATCCCAACCACAGACCTCCCCCACCCCCACATTGAGTTACTTAGGAAACAATTCCTCAGCAAATGAGGGGTGAAGTCTACCCTCAACCCTTTATTTGTCCATTCTCCCCTTTCTCTTCTTTCACTGCTGGGAAGAAAGCCAGGGCACTGCTCTGTAGGGCAGGCCTGAATGTTGGAATTACAAAGCTGCACCACTGCCTCGAGCTAGCCACCAGCCTTTCACTGTCCATGTGATTCCAATTGCCAGTCAAGGTGCTGACACAGAGCACAGCTTCTCCGCACACTTTACATAAGGCACAGTAACTTATGTATGAAAAGATGGACCCACAAAACTGCTTGATGAATAAATTAAAATGGTAATCAAGAACACATTCAGTGATACTCACCACTATCAGCACAATGAAGATGTTATATACTACAGAAGGAGACCAACACTGTTAAACTCATGAATGCACTTAACATTCACAAAAGGAATTTCAGCCCTTCTCCAGGCAAAAGATTTGCTGATAAACTTAGTAGTCATGGAAACTTTTCCTTATGTTTCTCTTATTAAACTACTTTGTGCAACTCAGTTCATTTCGTCATAGCCTTTCAGCTGCAAGAAATCATCCAGAAGTCTTAAAGTCAAAGCTTGCAGGCTTCTGTTTAGAAGGAATATACACGTTGCCTTTGAAGTTTGCCTTTGAGCTTTCTGAACTTTAACCGGCAAGTGTTTAATAGAGACACTATCCATATACCAAAGGACAAGACTTCCATTTATACACAAGTGGCTTTTCTGCCAATTCATAAGAGAAAAACTAGCTAATATTAAAGGTGCAGTTGATTATATAATTGAGATAAAAGATTGGGTTGTTTAAAAACAGGACACATTATAAATGTATATGTTACATTAAGAAATCAAAGAGATATTGTTTATCCGAGTTAACAGAGCTTCTTGAAATTTTGGTGATCATTTAAGGTCACTAACAAGTGTTTATAGAAATGGAACACTGAGTGATGAGAACTGAAAAGGTGCTAAAATAGCCAAGAAAAACAGAATATTTACAAATAAATTCTCTTTCAAACATAAGAAAGTAAGGTTCAAACACAATTTACTAAAAGGCTGTTTCTATGCAACAGTGATGGTGTCTGTTGAGAAAAGAAGCCCTCTACCCAAAACCAGATACCAAAACTCTTCTGCCAGCTGCCACAAGAGAATAGTCACAGGTTCTGGTCTCAATTTCTTTTTTTTATTAAATTTTTATTTTTTAATATTAATTACAGTTTATTAACTTCTTATCCCAGCTAGAGCCCCCTCCCTCATTCCCTCCCAATCCCACTCTCCCTCCCTCATCTCTCCCTGTCCCTTTCCAAGTCCACTGTAAGGGGAGGTCCTCCTTCCCTTCTATCTCTTCAGGACTGGCTGCAATGTCCTCCTCTGTGGCCTAGCAAGGCTGGTACTCCCTCAGGGGGTAGAGGGATAGGGGAAGGTCAAAGAGCCAGCCATTGAGTTCATGTCAGAAATAGTCCCTATTCCCCTTACTAGGGTACCCACTTGGATACTGAGCTACCATGGGCTATATCCAAGCAGGGGTTCTAGGTTATCTCCATGCATGGTCCTTGGTTGGAGAAATAGTCTCAGAAAAGACCCCTGTGCCCAGATATATTTGGTCCTCGTGGAGCTCCAGATTATACTAACTCCCCCTTCTTTCATATGATTCCCTGTACTCTGCCCAAGGTTTGGTTTGATACATTACTAGGTAGAGTCTTTCAGAGGCCCTCTATGGTAGGCTCCTGTCCTGTTACTTGTTTTCTCCTACTTCCAATATCCAACCCATTTGTCTTTTTAAGTGAGGATTGATATCTTACCCCAGATCTGGCTCCAATTTCAAGATGTGCCTACAGTTTTCAGTGTGGGGACTTACAGGGTAGCTTGGCTACACAGGTCCTTCTTATGTAACAACTCTGGTTTATTGCAAATATTTATTGTAATATTTGATGACATGAAACCTATTTTCTTCAATATGTACAAAGTCACAGAAACAATGATATAACTTCTGGCATTCTAGCTCTTCTAGCTCTGTTACCACTCTCTGCATCTGAAAACAACTGGAGTAAGAGTTTGGGGTCTGTATCTCCTTACCTCACTAATCTTAATAGTTCAGTAATGGAGAACTTGACAAAAGTAAGCAGGTATAAATCACAAAAAGCCCCATGAAGGTTTTATGAAAAGGGTAAAATTAACCACCATGGGCCAAATATGGAATAGAACAGAACAAAACTAACCATCTTGGGCAATTATGGGCAGGAATTGCAACTTTTCCCTATTATTCCAATCCTTCAATTCTCTGATCTCATGTTCCTATAAAAGACTAGATAACCAAATGGACTGTTGTAGGTATGTTACAAACTCTACATATAGTTGTTTTGCAGTTTTGCTTTTCTTGTTTTCTTTGTAGAGTGGTAAAAAAAATTAGGTCAGGCATGGTAACACACACCTTTAATCCCATCACTCAGGAGGCAGAGGCAGCTGGATCTTTTGGAGTTCCGGGACAGCCTGGTCTACATAGTGAGTTCCAGGACAGCCAGAACTACAAATAGAAACCCTAAGAGAGAGAGAGGGGATATATCATATCTCACTATAGCTGGTTATGAGCCACCAGGTGGGTGCTGAGAACTGAACTCAGGACCTCTGGAAGAGCAGCCAGTGCTCTCAACCTCTGAGCCATCTCTCCAGCCCAATAGTGATTTTTTTTTATTTTGCCTTAAATTGTAATATTTTGAGTTGAAATTTAGAAAAAGGTAGTCATTCTTATACTTGGAAGAATAAGCTAATATATTTCTCAGGATCCATACCCATGGCCCAAGAATTTCACACCTAAAAACAGAAGGAAATAACCATAAGTGCTCTTATTAGGATACATAATTGCCTCGTCTGAAACCACTGGCCTGTTCTAGGACAACCCCACCTTAGCTCTTTTTTTTTTTTTTAAGATTTATTTATTTATTATTTATACAATGTTCTGCCTGTACACCAGAAGAGGGACCATATCGCACTGCAGATGGTTATGAGCCACCATATTGTTGCTGGAAATTGAACTCAGGACCTTTGGAAGAACAGTCAGTGTTAACCTTTGAGCCATCTCTCCAGCCCCTTAGCTCTTGAGAAATAGATGCAGCAGAGGGGAACAGAGGCGGCATGCCATCCGCAGTCAAATCAGCCACAGGCAGGGGCACCAGGCCTCTGGCCTGAGTCGCTACACAGACAAACTACTGAGAACCAACCCTCTCTACTGGCAATTTCTGGTTGAAAAGTAAATCATGCTTGTAGGCTATGCATCATAAGAAACTATGAATCCGCATTAGTGTCAGTGACCATATGCAATGCAGAGCCTCATTCAACACAAACAAGCAGGTAAGGTGTGTAATTCATTTTGATTATAATTACTAACGGCTTTGCAGTTTTAAAATGCATGCAAAAAGCATTGGCGAAAACTTTGGGCAGAGTACAGGGAATCTTATGGAAGAAGGGGGAGATAGAAAGACCTGGAGGGGACAGAAGCTCCACAAGGGGACCAACAGAGCCAAAACAACCTGGGCCCTGGGGGACCTGCAGAGACCAATACTCCAATCAAGGACCATGCATGGAGAGGACCTAGACCCCTTGCTCAGATGAAGTTCATAGGCTGCTCAGTTTCTAAGTGGGTTCCCTAGTAAGGGAAGCAGGGGCTGTCTCTGACATGAATTCAGTGGCCAGCTCTTTGATCACTTCCCCCTGGGGGGGGGGGGGGTAGAGGAGGCCACAGCCAGGATACAAAGTGAATTAATTGTAATAAAGAATAAACTAATGAAATATAATTTTTTTAAAGTGTAGGCAAGAAATAACTCACAGCAAGCAAACATTTGGTTGCTTGCCAGAGGAGAAGATACTAATTTCCTTGTGGTGAAACACACCTGTGCCCTTTCCAAGCCCACAGAAGGCAAAGGCCACCAGTAAAGAAGCAACAGGCACTTGTCTGCAGGCCACAGTTGCTGGTTTCATGTCTCCTGCGGGTCTCTTTGCACAGGAGTCCTCACTTACAGTATTTGCTGCCATAACAATAACCCCTTGGGACCTGGGACCGTCTCTACATGAACTCAGTGGCTGCTCTCTGATCACCTCCCCTTCAGGGGGGCAGCCTTACTAGGACACAGAGGAAGACAGTGCAGCCAGTCCTGATGAGACCTGATAAGCTGGGGTCAGATGGAAGGGGAAGAGGACTTCCCCTATCAGTGGACTTGAAGAGGGGCATGGGAGATGAGGGAGGGAGGGTGGGATTGGGAGGGGACAAGGGAGGGGGCTACAGCTTGGCTACAAAACGAATAAACTGTAATTAATATTTTAAAAATAAAATCTTAATTTAAATAAATAAATAAACGTTTAAAGCTAAGAAGCACTTACACCACCTGTGCCACATTCTAGGATGTGAAATATTAGAAGGCTTTTATTTGTATAATACATTTCCATTGTAAAGCTGTTTCAGAACCATGAGCTGCTAGAGGTGTGTGTTACCTGGCGCCCCAAAGTAAAGATTTGTATAAATTATAAGTTGCATTTTCATGATTTTTTTAATGTGAATAATGGACAAATAGGTTTCTAAAGCAGTTTCACAGGTGCTGAGATATGGATGACACTACTAATTAAATCAATGTTTCTTATTTAAAGAAAAATAAAAATGGGAAATATTGTGCATTTTTAGCTCCCAACCACGAAGGAAGAGAAAGATCGATGGAAGTGGGACTATTAATATTAAAAATCAATCATCATATAGAGGCTTTGGAAATTAGAGAACTCAGTGAAGAAAGCATAGCCCAAACCACAATGGCAAGGCCAAGATTCTTAGCTCAGGAATTTTTTTTGCACTCTAGGATAGTACAGCTGTTTTTACTTCTTAATGATGTTCTAGTAATATGTGAATAGATATGCATACTTGAAGATATTTCAGTGTTAATATTTGTTTCTACTTTTTATGTGTCAGTATGTTGTAATTACCAAAGAACAAAGTAGTTTCGAAAACATGAAAAAAAAAAATAGCCCCTTGTGTTTGTAAAACATACATAGTGGAGATGTACAGGCTGTATTGTAGATGCAAGCTAAGTTGGTTCATTGCCCCAGAACTACAGGTAGGTAGAGGACTTCAGAAGTCAACTTGTCCTCATGTTACCCACAGACACTCACTGAAGGACATCAAGGTTCTATTTTACATTTGCAATTCTATTTAGCCCTATATTTGCAAAGGGAAAACTGAGATGTTGAGAAAAGAGTAATCGATAGCCATTAAACACTTTAAGAGAGCCCACCTGTAGGACTCCTGGACTACAACCTAACCTGCATTCAAGAGAGCTCCAGAATACAGGCACTCCCCCAGCACACAGGCATGTCAGCAGCAATACTGACGCGGTGAAGAAACATTCCACTCATAGCTCCTACTATATGTACAGCACAGACCATTTCTAGACTCCCGACCAACAGTCTGTATCATACATGAGGGCCTTTACCATGTCTTTCCAGAGCTGCTCATAGGAGGCTGAGGGTGTTTAGCAGCTTAGTAAGAAGAATGTTACAAAGATACTGATGAAAAGATGTAGAAGGGGATCGTGTGAGAAGGGGTGCAGAGTCCTCCCTGGGTGGATCACCCTGAGGAACTGCTCTAAGTGTTCTCTCTAGAAGATATCCAGACCCTTCCTTTGGATTCTTTACAAATGGGGTTGATTCATCATTGCTGACTGGGCAAAAGAATAAGGCCCAAGTCTAACAGACCTTAAGGGAGGTCTGCTCAGATTCTGTAAAGCATTTCCCACTCCACCCCATAAGGGGCAGGACCCCTTCTGGGATGGGAGTCCTATGACCTCTATTAGATAAGCTAGGTCAGAGGTTTCTTTATGACTGCTCCAAAACAAAGAGGTGAGAGAAAATTAGGATTTATTTTTAGGTTTTATGGCTTGCCTTGAGGAAAGCCTAGTTAATAACCTGTAGGGAAGAAGGAGCAGAAAAGAAGAGGGCAGGTGAAGGTCAGAGATGTTGCTTTGCTTCAGAGATCTAAAGTAACCTGAGAATATTCCAGTCACTTGGCAGTAACAAGGACTAGGGGAGGGGAAGTGACATAAAAACTGAGGACAGAACCCAAACACACAAATGACAATATCACAGGAGCCCCAGTCCCAAGAAGTTCAGTTTCCTCTACAACAGAAAGCCACCCAGAGTACATAAATAATGGGGGAGGAGGGAAAGATGCAAAGAACAAAGGGCCTCAATTTCTTGATAAAATTCAGTGCCAGGATAATGCTGCTGGGCCCAAAACACTCACCCAAAGCACCCTCCCAGCAAGCTGTGGCTGGCGAAGCAATGGGGATAGGAAGGATGTGATTCCAATGGTGGCTGTCTTAGGCTCTGCAAGACAAATGCACATTCAAAATATCAACAACTACAGGCAAGTCCAAAGGAGAGTGCCAGGACTGTGTTCACTCCAGACAGCTGCATGAACTCTCATTTGCCAACAGAGACACTCTCAATCCTGCCAAGCTATGTTCTGGGCTCGCAGTTCAGGTCAGAGTCATACACAAGTAATTGGATGATCGTGCAGAGAAAGCTGAACAGGGTGTACCTGGGGCTGTTCAGACAGAACCCACCTTTCACCAGGCCTCTAAGCAAGCCTAGAACAGCCAACGGGTGCTCATAAATGTGATCAGGCAAAACCCACTCACCCTCACACACTTGCACATGCATATGTGCTTATACCCACAAACTTAACATGAGGGTTGGATGCTGTTACTGCTAAACACTTCTACTCACGTCTGTATCCGGGCCCTGGTGTGAATAAACAGAAAAGCTACAGCTTACCCCCTTCTAGGATGGAGAATACAGCCACTCAGTATTTGTTGACTTACTTATCTCACACATTTTTTCCTCCCCTGTGCTGAAAGTGGCTGAAAGGCCACAAGGTGAATGTGAACGGCAGAAGGACCAAGAGAGAGCTACGTCGTGAAAACATCCACCCAGGACCTCAATAGCTTTCATGGGTTAAGAGGGTCATCGATATCTAGACGTTCGAAAGTCAGCCGCTCTTTAGAGATTCTCACATTGCAAGGTGCGTATTTTTCACATCCCAGAGAAAATACAAACATATTACAAGGACCAAGTAACATTCTCTCTAACAGACAGCAAGATTAGTAATATGAAAATATGGTACAACGTTACCTTTCATCGTTATATTCCCTGCCTGCATCCAATTGGAATGTAGACACTCAACATTAACCAAAAATCACAGTAAAGTATGTCTACTCATAACATCCTTAGGATGCCCATCCATTTATCAGTATAGGTAACTCAGTAAACAGAAAATGCAGGAAGTGCACTAGAATTCATGCAGCTATCTGAAACCACTTCCCCCAAATGGATCTAATCTAGTCAGCTTTCCATGTGACACGAACCTTTATTCATATCTATAGTCCTAGTGGAAAGTGCTAACTCATTCCGCTGGCCACATAGTATGGGCACCTTTAATGGTGCCGATGCTGGAGTATGTATCTTGCATTATGTTTTCCCTTCTTCTTCCTAACCTATTCCTTCTCCTCCAGACAGCGGCCCAGATTTTGGCTAAATGCCA
>CM053750.1:17701733-17788780 GCA_028658305.1 Pachyuromys duprasi | reverse complement strand
TTAAAGCACACGTAAATGACATAGCAGTATAAAACTCTTGATTAAACCAACTTAGTACTTATCAAGAAAACTGGAATTCTACTAATGTCAACTCTTGAGAAAGCTCTTCCTAAAACAAGCAGTATGTTTCCTGTTCCAGAAGGCAGTGTTCTCCAACCACCATGGCACCTAGGTTGTTCTCCAATGGAGGCTCTGAAGAGAACTTGAGGGTCATCCTTCTGAACAGACCAGAGAGGTACAAAACACTTTTGATGTGTTAGTCCAATCCCTCTGCTTCACAGATGAGAATCTGGCTAGTGAAGAAATGTAACCAAAACCTTTCTAAATTTTTGTGCTACATTCACACTCTAAATCTAAATCTTGGTATACTACCAAGCTTGTACACCACCCAATATCAGACCCAGGAAGGTAAACAGACAAAGGATAACTATGCTTCATCCTAGACAACATGGGCCAACTAAAAACTAAGCTCGCTCAGTTTCTCATCTTAACTTCTCAGGTTTATAGTTCACAATCTTGTTGAATCACAACAATTAACAACAATTAACATAAGCTTGTTAATAGTATTGATGGAGAAATTTTAGGTACAGCAGGACCTTTCAATCCAGTTGTGCTCAGGGATTGCAGATGCTGGAAACTCAATGGCCATGAAAAGAAATCAACCTAATACAGTGTGTCCCTTGAGTTTACTGTCACACTCCAGTGAAGGTAAAATATGTAGAAACTCATGGTAGTTACCAAAGCGGAGGCAAGCTTTATTAAGTAGAATTAAGGAAAAGTGAGACATTTCAGACAAGTGAGAAATTAAGGAAAAAGGAGAGTCTTCTAAGAGTGGGAGGGGTTTCCAAGAAAGGAAAAGCTATTGAACTTCTTTGTCTGGGGGAGTTTATAGGCCATGGCAGAAGCTAGATGAGGACAAAGATCACTGATAGGAGACTGGTCGGTTCTGTCACAGGCAAAAACAATGGAGGGCCCACCGACCCTGTGCATGTCCTCCTGGTCCAAGGGAGATGACCATGCATTGTGCATGTACCACCCAGGCTGCCAGGTGTGACAGAAGCCCCTTTCCGTTCATCTCTGACTTTTACATCATTAGCAAACAACCTTAAACATCTGCTACTTTTGAGCTCTAGCTGGTATCGCCATAACTGACCTTGTAGGCACCCTCCCAGAGGTTAATTAACTTAAGCTCCTTTTATACTTTTATGCTTTTGTATGACCAACTTTACCATGGCAGAGAGTTATCTCTATCATAGTCCTTGATGAGTGGCTACAACCTCTCTTGCCTACCTCCTTGTCTAACGGGTGACCTCTTACTATTTGGTCTATTATAATTAGCTGCAAAGAGGCAAGGATATATGTAAAAATGAACGTGCCTTCCATATGCTCATGGGCTTGGGGTGGGGGACAGGCAAGAGCATAGCCCATCCTTACCTGTCCAATGGGTCCCACAGTCACACTGCACACACAGCCCATCCTTACCTGCCAAATGGGTAACATAGCCATCTTGCACACACACAGCCATCCATACCTGTCATATGGGAAACACAGTCACAGCACACACAGTCCCTAATGGCCACCACTGTTTCTGGGGGGAAGAAGGTCACTTACTCTTATTGCTATGATTAAGTTAGGAAAATAAAACTCCAGTAAATTGAGTGTCACATTAATGTGTCCAAAGAACAACACACTGGTTTAATTGCTGAGCTAATGTGTTAAACATATCTGGGATAGCACACATTGTTAATATGAATGATTTTCCTGAATACTCATTAAATCAATAGAAAAATAAGGACCTTTTAAACACATAAAAATAAAGGGCTATTTCCCTACAGTATCTGATAAATTTATCTCAAACTCTTTATGAAAGCAATTTTTCAAGCAAACTTTTCTATGCATACATCATTCCTCTCCCCCACAAACCCTAACCTCAAATGGCCATTCTTGCCTTTCTTCAACGACTTTCTGATTGGAGATTCAAGCACTCAAGCGTCTGATTTCAATGCTCCTTTACAACCAAAGACAGACTCACAGAAAACTGAATGAGGTGAATGACCCGTGCCTATCATCCCAGCACTTGGGAAACCGAGGCAGGAGGATGAGTTCAAATCCAGCTAGGGCTACAGAGAGGAAGAAAAAGAGAAGGAAGAAGAGGAGGGAGACAAACAATAAATAATGAAAGGGGGATTTTAGTAAGGGTTTTGTGTAACTTTTCCACTCTTCAGAATTCATGGCTAAGATATAAAATATTTTGCCCAGGGTCACTCAATTAAACATCAAGGCTTGAATCAGAATCTGCTTTCATGGAACCTATACATATAGATTATCAATGGAAAGAAAGACTCAAATTCTTGCTATTTTCATTCTTTTAATAACTATATTTCCGATTTATATCCAATGCTAAGGGGTACTAGTTTTGCCCTTCCTTAGGACAGTGAACAATAACTTTCTTCTATCTCATAAATAAGATATTAACAAACAATACCGATCTTTCCTTTTTGTGCCCAAGAGCTGAAGAGTCCCTACTTCACATCATTTCACTGAAATGAACATTTTCCATGCCCCAATGCTTCAACGCTTTTATACAACTGTTTGTTAACTTCACTCATTTTTCCCCATACAGGGAAAGAAATGTTTGTGTTCCTTTCATATTAAAACTTCAGACAGGAAATTAGATGACGAAATTCAGTGAAATGAGCAGGCACTTGCATTCCTTTGGCCAGACACTGGCAACAGAAAGCAGCGGCTGGGAACATAATGGCACAAAGGGAGTCACTGGGCAGTAAAACTTCTGGCTTATCTTCTCATCCAGGTTGACTTCACTCTGGATGGGGTGGAAAGCAGAGTAACAATATACCAAATTTTCCACTGTGCTGCTTGCAACTGATGGGAAAAAAATGTTAGGCTGACATTACAGGATCAGTAGCACAGTGCTGTATTTTCATTTTTGTTGTTAAAAAGATACATTTATAATAGGAGAAGTAAGTTATATTAAATGCAAATTAAGAAAAATTTAAAAATCAATTCTAATATCATTAGTTTTACAATATCCCAACTCTAATAGTTTGTATTTGAACCTGTACGAGATAACACTGAAAGCACAGTAGTTCAAATAGCAACCTCTCACTGCTAACACAGTAGAATTAAGACACCATTAAGTAAATTTTGCTTAAAGGGATTTCTACCTCACTGTGTAAAAAAACACAAAAGGAATTACAGAGTTAAAAGAGACAAGGATTCCGTGAAAAGTACAATATTTTTAACATTTGTATACATTTTTGAAAATTTCATGGTAAATGTATAGAAATCATAACCATCCAACTCCAACTCCTCCAGGATTGCCCCAAAACACCCTCCTTCCAACTTCAGGTCCTTTTTTGTTTTTACTAACCCACTGAATCCAACTAGTGCTACTTCTACGCACATAGCTGCAGGTTCACCCACAGAAAATGAGCACACTCCTGAAGAAAAGTCCCCCTCCCAGCCACCATCGGGCTGATAGTTTCTCACCAGGGTAAAGCCCTGAAAGCCCCTCCCATTCTTGCAGGAATGCTGACAGGCTAGATCTCTTGCAGGTGTTATGCAGGGAACCACAGCTGCTGTGGTTCACAGGTAAGGTGTCTCTGTCATACGCAGAAAACATTAACCGTGGGACATGGAGTAATAATGAAGATGTAGGTATCTACGTGTGTTTGTATGGATGGATGCTGCCTTCCTCGCCCATCATTTTTAACCCTACGGCTCTGTGCAAAAAGGAAATAAAATAATGGGGCAAGCCATGAAATGAACCAATGGGAGCAAGCGTGTACAACAGCAATACTCCATATTTGGATGATTCCCAACACTGTATGTATCCATCTGACAAATAAGCACTGAACACTTACTTTGACTCTGGCAGCAGAGACAGGGCTATTGAAACAAGCAAAGAGAAACCTACCCATACCAACTGAAATGGTACTTTGGGCTACAAAAAAGTATTTCCCAAAGGGCACCTTCATTTGCATATCTGACTCCAAGGCCATTTTCTTTGTTCCCCAAATTATTCCATCTATGTGTTCCCTGTCTGTGCTAGAACAAATTAGGGTCATCTGGGAAAAGAAATCCTCAACTGAGAAAATGCCTCCATAAGATTAGCTTGTGGAAGATCTGGAGTAATGACTGATGTAGCCCTCTGTGGACAGTGTAACCCCTGCGCAGGGGTCAAAGAAAGCCAGCTGAGCCAACCATGGGCAACAAGCCAGTAAGCAGCACTCCTCTATCAGTTCTCAGCTCCAGGGTCCTGCCCTGAGTTCCTGCCAGACTTCTCTCAATGATGGACTATGATCTGGAAGTATAAGCCAAATAAACCCTCTCCTCAAGTTGCTTGTGGCTATGGTGTTCATTACAACAACAAAAGCAAACTAGAAGACTGTCTCACTTAGCATATTCATTTTCCCTTACCATTAAGTTTGGGGTCTTTTTGGTTTTTTGTTTTTTTTTTTTTTTGAGAAAGAGTTCTATATAACCCGCATGCTGGCCACAAACCCTCTATGTAGCCACAGTTGGCCTCAAATTCATCACACTCCTGCCTCTACCTCCCAAGTTCTAGGATTACAAGTATGTGACATCATGCCCACTAACTTTCAAGTCACATGAGATCTAATCTCTCCTTCATTTCTACCACCACCAGGTTTTTTCAGAATAGCACCAGAGATCTGATCACCAAAACTGCAGTTTCTTCTTTTCATTCCCTCCAACATTTGCTTAAGGAATCTCATCATTCTTCTAGATTGTTACAAGAATCTGAAGGCTTTAGGTTTCCCTTCAGAAGCTGCTAAAGATGTGAAGTCTGCCAAGAAATTTTCAATGAAACAAAACCCTTTTTTTTTTAAAGTCAGAATTTTTACCAGTTTAAGAGCATTACCTCTTCCACATACATCTGTATTTAAGAGACATACTTAAAGTCCCTTTACACTTTATTAACTGCCAGTTGTACTAAAAGCTTTTGGACAAACTGCCTTAATTAGTTCCATGATATGGTAGCTACCTTGTAACAATGAAATCGCTAATGTCAGCAGTTAAACATATACTCAATTAAATTAAAAAAAAAAAAGAAAAGAAAAGAAATTCCCCTATATATTAGTCAGGGTTCTCTGGAGGAACAGAATGAGTTATATATATATGTGTGTGTGTGAACATATAAATATATGTATATATAAATATATATTTATATATATAAATATATGTTATATAAATATATATTTATATATGCATATATTTAATATATAAAGAATGACTATGTATAAGACACACACACATACACTAGAATGGCTTACAGGCTGTGGTCTGGGCTGCCTACCAATACAAGGTGCAAGAATCCAGGAGTTCTTCAATCCACAAGGCTGGATGTCTCAGCTGTTCTTCGGGCTATGCCAGAATCTTAAAGGAATGGGCTCCAATGCCAGTAAAGGAATGAAATTTGTCATTGAGAGAACTTGAAGATGGAATGAACTTAGAAGAAAATCTTATGACACAGTAAGTTACTTATCACCAGAGGCACCAAAAGAAGACAATCCAAAAGCAAAGTTGTCATTATGCCACTAACAAAACACATAATAATAATAATACTCATTTTCAGATAGTTTCTTTGTGGAGACAAGGTACAAAGAACTAGACAACCTTCTCCTACCATTTTCAAACCTACGATCAGAATAAATCTCCTAAAATACAGACAATCGCTTTGAATCTAGTTCTAGAACTACTCAAAATAACTTGGACCATTTTGATTCCAGCCACCTTCCAAGCCCCCCACCAAAAAAAAAAAAAAAAAAATGTTTACTGCCCTAAACAATACATTCAGAATGAGGTTTCTAATGCCATCAAGTGCTTTTTTTATACAGGTCAGTAGTGACTTCCCAATATGGCATTTATTCGTGCTTTCATTCTCCCCTCATGTTACATACTGGAGTCACACAGGGGGACTCAGAAAATCCTCTATCCCAAACAAGTGATTTATTAAATAATCAAAACAAGTGCTGTCACAGTGTTCCAGGAAGGAAGAGAAAGAGGGAGGAGGAAAAGAATAAAAGAGCTTCAATAGAGCACTCTCTTCTCACCACACAGGATAATACAGCTAATTAGTTATCAGGTTATTAAGCACCTACTGCATGCCAGAGCCTTAACTAAACCCCACAGATACAGAGGATTCAAACTAAGTCTACTGTGTGAAATAGGTATAATCTCATTCAGATTCATTTCTGTACTGTGTTAAATTTACTTTGTAATTAAATTTGATTTTATTAAGCAAAGACTAAATCAGCTCAGTACATTTTCTGTGTACTTAACTGTCCTGAGTAGTTTTCTGTCAACTTGACACAAGCTTGAGTCATTTGGGAAAAGAAAACTTCAATTGGTCTATGGGAGTATAAATACTATGGAGTATTTTCTTAATTAATGACTGATGTGGGAGGGCCCAATTCCATGTGGGTGGTGCCAGCTCTGGGCAGGTGGTCCTGGGTTGTATGAGAAAGCCAACCGAGTGAGCCAAGAGGAGCAAGCCAGTAAGCAGCACCCCTCCAGGGCTTCTTCTTCAGTGCCTGTCTCCAGGTTTATGGCTTGAGCTCCTGTCTGGACCACCTTTGATGATAGACTGTGACAAGGAAGAGTAAGCCAAAAACCTCTTCCCTCCCCAAGTCGCTTGGGTTATGGTGTTCTATCACAGGGTTAGAAACCCTAACAAAGCAATAACATTAATCCGTTAGCTATGGTTAAAACCTAAAACGTAATTTTGTTACCGAACTATGATTATGAATAAAGTATTTCCTGTCTTGTGACCATTCTTACATAATTCTAGGACAACGATAAGAATTATCCTTCCTATCAAGAAGAAAGTATTGGTCCTGAAAACCAAAGATTTTAACAAGAAAACAAAGCCAGCTGATGCAGTTTGACTGAAACGTAGCGCAGAGGCACACAGGTTTGGCGCACAGGTTTGAACACTTGGTCTCCAGCTGGTAGTGCTATGTGGGAAAGTTGTGGAACCTTTAGCAGGTGGAGCCTTGCTACAGAAAGCTGATAGCTGGGAGCTCCACTTCCTATTCACTCTCTGCTTGGGGAGCGTGGCTGCAATGGACCAGGATGCCTTTTCTGCCTATTACCTACTGTCTTGCTCTCCATGATGCAGTGAACTGCAAACCAAATAAACCCTTTTTCCCTTAAGTTGCTTTTGCCCAGAGTATGTTATCATTGTGATTAAAAACAAAAACAAAAATTAAGATGCCAACCACCTATAAAAAGAAACAACATGTGTATTTCTAGGATGGACATTTCCATCAATCAGACATAGCCATGCTAAAAATCAAGAGCTATTATGTCATCTTAGTTTGAAAAGTTCAAAATATTTTAAGTTCCTATGTTAAATAACTGAATGTTTTTTCATCAAGAACACTTCCACCCAGCCACATAGCTGAAAACACACTCATATGCACACATGCATGCACACATGCACACAAGAAATTTCAGGAAGATCCTACTGCTACTAGTCAAGTTTACTATTACTTTTTGTTGTCCCTTTAAAAAAAAAAATCCAGTTAAAGGATAAGGAATGCTTACTTGATACAGAATAGGATCTCATCCCTATAGCTGCAGTTACACCCACTATGTCACACCATTAACCCTTGAGAGCAAACGCAGCAGGCCGAGGGAGGAAGCTGACCTCAGAGGAACAGCACAAAGCAACAGAGCCACATGAACAGTGAGTGTGAGTGCAGAAGCCTAACCACAAAAAAAAAAAAAAAAAAAAAAAAGCACTCAGGAGAGGATCCACACTGCAATCCAACAAGGGAAAAATACTGCCTAATAATGAGCCTAAAAAACACTCCAAAGTTCAGCAAGTCATACTAACCTTATGCTATGGATGGAATGTCCCCTCCCACACTCATACTGAAGCTTAGCTGCCAGTGTAGTTGGGAGATGGGCTCTATGAGATGATTAGGTTATGAGGCACCATTCCCATGAAATGGCATCCCCATGAATGTCACTGCCATAGAAAGGGACTCCATATGGCAGAGGGGCTTTCCCTCCCATCATGTTCCAATACAGCAAGAAGATCCCCATGAGGCCCTCAACCTAGGGCATATGTCTCCCTGAACTGGGAGCAACTGATTTACTTTCTATGTCATGGTATGACCAGTTATGTTCTGCTGCACACTCCTACCATATTATATGCTACCTACTCACAAGCCAAAAGCAATGGGCCCAACCTGTCATAGACTGGAACCTTCTAAACTGTGAGCCAAAGTAACCCTTTTCTCTTCATAAATTAATGATCTTGGGTATTTGACAGTAATGGGAAGCCAACACAATCCCCAACTTACAGGATCTCCGTTTAATGATTTTTGGACTTTACAGTGCTACAGTGCCAGTAGAAAGCGCACTTCAAAGGTTGGTCCTAGCCTAGCAGAGTGCTTTAAAGCCCTCTCTGGAGATGCTGAGCATCAACAAAGAGGCACAGCTACCAGTCAGCTGTACAATCATCGGAATTAACTGACACTCTGCAGCATGTTGTGTTGCTAAGCAGTGATGCTTGCTGGGCTCGATTATTCAAGTGCAGTTCTGACTTATCACGAGTTTTTCAGTATGTAAGGCCATCATGAGTTAAGGGGTACCAGTAGGGCCTTCTTTGAAAAACTATAACTAAATCAACTTTTCACAGAGCACTATGAAGGCAGAGTAAGGCAGATCTCAAGAGTTTGAGGTGGGCATGGTCTCTACAGCAATTTCCAAGCTACCCAGGGCTGCAGTGGTTGGCACCTAGGAATTGGAGCAGGAGGGGAAAAGAGGAGGCAGCGTCGGCAGCTACGGTGGTGAAGTCAGGGTGGAGCCACCCAACACAGAGCAGCACGGCTGCTTTCCTCACTGAGATCACACGGAGGCCTAAGTTAGAAAAAGCATCCGAAATGATCCCAAGACTGTGACATAAGCAGTCTGCCTGGTGGGAAGCTCTACAGTGCAAACAAGGCATTCAGGTCTTTCTTGGAGCAAATGGGAAGTGTTAGCACTAGGGGAATGGCAGAGAGGAGAGGAACTGGAATCAAAGAGCCCAAACCTGAGAAGTGACTAGATGATGAAGCAGGAGGGAGCAAGCCAGGAAGTGCAGCCTGACACTGAGAGAAGGGCGTGAGCAAGAATAGGGGTAGGAGTCCCTTCTGGGGCTCTGCTGGCTAGTTTTGCATCAACTTGACACACAAACTAGAGTCTTCTGAAAGGAGAGAACCTGCACTGAGAAAATGTCTCCACAAGATCAAGCCTAAGGCATTTTTGCAATTAGTGATCAGTGGGGGAGGGTCCAGCTCACTATGGGTGGGGCCATCCCTGGGCTGGTGGTTCTGGGTTCTATAAGAAAGCAGGCTGAGCAAGCCTTGAGGAGCAAGACAGTAAGCAGCATCCCTCCACGGCCTCTGCACCAGCTTCTGCCTCCAGCTTACTGCCCTGTTTGAGTTCCTGTCCTACCTTCCTTCAAAGATGAACAGTGATAAAACTGTAAGCCGAATAAACCCTTTCCTCCCCAACTTGCTTTTTGGTCATGGTGTTTCATCAAGCAACAGAAACCCTAAGACAGAGGGATTCGTGGCCACCAGGGGGGTGGCAAAAAGAAATCTTGAAAATAACAGGAAAAGATACATTCTGCATTCCCTGGATTAAAAGGCCAAAACCAGTGAGATTTTTAACTTGAGATCCAAAAGATAATCTTATATTTTTTAATTTTTAAAAAAATTTTAATAAATTTTAAAATATTTTCAAAAAACAATCTTTAAAAAAAGGCACTCCCTTTTTTAAAAAAATAAAGATATGCTATTCACAATGTAACTGTTTTACTATATTCCACACTGTGACCATTTACCATATAAATGGGAATGGGGACAGTTCTTAAAAGGTTCATTAAATCTAAAATTTAAATTCACCTCCCAGGAAAGTCAGAGACATTACCCAGATTCTTACTCTACCCACGAACATTACATTATTACAGATAAAGAAGAAACCAATATAAACTCTCATTCTCTAGGTTTCAAAACATACAACTTTTTCTTACACTCCTCAGAATTGTCACAAACAACTTAAACTACATGTGTTAATTATTCTGTCTATGGCAAAAGTTTGTGTGTGTGTCTGTGTGTGTGTGTGTATTTGGCAAATATGTATGACAAATATATACATATTGATACATAAATACACATACAGAGAGAGGTTCGAATTGTGAAAGTTCCCCACGTCCCCAACAAGCTGTGAAACCTTAAGGAGGTGGGGCCAGGCTGGCAGAGGTGGATCACTGCAAGCAGGCCTCTGGGATACAGCACAGTCCTTGAGTCGGGTCCCATTTCTGCCTCACCTCATCTTGAAGCTTTTCACTCCTTTACCATGATGACAGGCCATTGGCACCCCACACAGTTCCCAGCATATGTCCATGCTGGAGTCTTCGAGGAACCCTTAATAATCAGGTAGACTCAACACCACTCTTCTCCAGAGCGGACATATATTCCGTCCGCTTGAGTGCACTGCTAGCGCTAGTATCTGCACAGCCCGTGTAGAGTTCACATGACATTCTTAACCTTGGTGTGAGGATGCGACATTCCAATCCCAGCAGCAGGCTTGCCTACACTGATCCTACTCAGACACACTTCCCCCATGGATGTTATGGTAAGCAGAACAACTTTCCCTCAACCATATCTCAAAATGCCCACACCCTTACCCCAGGAACCTATAAATTTAGCTATTGGGATTAGTGTTGCCAACCTGACATAAGCAAGGGTCATCTTGGAAAAGGGAACATTAATTTAAACAAATAAATAAAAGATGCCTCTATGAGACTAGCCTGTAGGAAGCCTGCGGAGCATTTTCTTGATTAATGATTGATGTGGGAGGGTCCCGCCCACTGTGAAAAGTGCCATGTTGGGCAGATGGTCAGGGTTGTGTAAGAAAGCAAGCTGAGCAACCCCGGAGAATGCAAGTAAGTGAGCAGCATCCTTTCATGGCCTCTACTTTAGGCCCTGCCTCCAGGTTCCTGCTCTGACTTACCTCAGTGATGGGTTGTCTAGAATTTGTAAGTCAAATAAACCCTTTCCTCCCCAAGTTGCTTTTCATCGTGGGTTTCATCACAGTGATAGATGAAACAGCTACCTCAGGCACAACAGAGAAGATTAAGGATCTTGCCATAGGGGAAGTAATCCTCAATTACAAGGATAGACCTGATTTAACCACAAGGATACTTGAGAAATGAGATTAGGAATGTTATAATCACACGAACACACACAATTACAGTGGGGATCAAAGTTGGAGGGATGTCGATGTTGGAAAAGTCAGGGAACACAAATGACCACAAAAAGCTCAAGATGTCAAGGTTCAGAACTTCCAGGAAGAACAGAGCTCTGGGGCCACCTTGAACTTACCCAGTAAACCCACTCCAGGCTCACTGCAAGAGAATACAGCCTGTATTGCTTTGAGCCAAAAAGGTCATGGCAATCTGTGACAGCAGCCATAGCAAGTAACAGTGCCCTCCTATCCCACAGCATATATTATAATACCTCAAATGATGAGTCAGGCAGCATTTTTTTTCAGACCTACAGAATCAGACTGAAGTAATAAGCACTTTAATAAGTGTTTATAGTATTACTATGTGCAAACATTACTAAAAGTGCCACTAGTAAAAACTTCCCCTTATCATTTTAATAAAATAGGCAGCTCTCCTAATCGACCCCCCAAAGAAGTCACAGAAACTGAATAATCTCCACCCACTACCAACTGCCTCTGCCTCTCAATTTGTTACTCTGAAGTAGAAAGCTTTCTTTAGTGGCAAAGCACCATTCAATGGTTCTGCAAACAAGAACTGAAGGGGTTTTTAAACCTCTGATTACTAACCAAAAGCTGTAACCCATGCACATTTTTCTGCCATTATTTATTTCAAATCTCGCTCATCACTTGCTTGAATTTTAGTTTGCATAGCTGCTAAGTAGTGATAAGCAGACAATCAACTCCATAGCTTCCGTGCCTTAAACAGCATCATTCCTAAGAAGTGCTCCACCAACCAACCCCCACCTCTGCTTCACCATCTGCAAACTGCCTGCTGATGATGACTGAAAGGGGTTCACAATTCCCCAGGAAAGTCCGGAACTAAATTTACCATTTCACACTCATTCTGCATCTAGCTAGCACCAGTGAGAATGCACAGCACTGTGCTTCTGGCTCCATCTCTCAGCTAAGTCTGATGGCAACTGTAGGGTACTTGAAGGACTCTTGCCCCAAGACTCAAGAGGGAAGTCCAACGCAATGCCCTCATGCACCACTGTGACCCAGAGTTCATTCCACACCTGACCACAGAAAATCAAGTCACATTCTTAAGCCTGGCCATTCTGCATTGCCAGGATCTCATAAAAATCACAGAACCACAATTGTACTGTAAACTTTTGGCCTAAATTTACTTCCCTTCGCTCTTCCTGACCAGAACCATATGAATGTTACTTAATACCCAAAACAGTCTAGATCCACACAACAGTACGCCTTTTGTTCCAGAAACTCAAAACCTCTTTGTAATATATCCTGATATTACAAGAGAACCACAACCTCCTGAGCCACACCCATAGGAAGTGAAGACTTATCTCCTGAGGCAGAAGCCTGGTTTTGAAGAGGGTTCTGCTTGGGTTTTGTTTTGGTTTGGTTTTTTCCCTGTTTGTTTGTTTTTTAGCACTGTTTCTGTTTGTTCTGAGTTTGGGAGCCATTATACCACTGGTAATGTGTCTGTACCTAAAGGTTGTCCCATCTTCTCTACCAGAGTGTCTAGACAATGGTCGACCTCTTCTTTGTCTCCTTGGAGGAGACAGTGGAGAACACACATACACTGCTACTCTCTGTGAGTCATGACTTCATTGAGATTGTCAATGCTTAAGGTGTGTCACCCCCATCCAACACTTTTATTTCTTTTATCTGTTCACTATATGCTCTAATTGGTCCTGCTGACTTCAGATTCAGGGTGCCCACTGTAAAAGACATGGCTTTTTGTGCTTTCATTTTAAATGACATTTGATAACATGTTAAAGGCATTTAAGAAAAACCTCAGCCCCATAACACTGTTTCTTATCTACAAACCCGTCCATATCTTTTAAATGTCCGTCCTCTCTCTGCTTTACCTGGAATTTAGCATTTATTTTCAATAGGAACTACAGAAGTTTTGCTGACAGATGCTCTTTGTCTACAATTAATGAGATTTTTTTTTAAATCACCATGTTAGTCTACTTTGCAACGCACTACCGCAGAAATCTTCTCATAGTACAGGAGGCAAGAAATCCTACATGAGGATACCAACATGAGGTCCTGGTGAGCACTCTGCTTTGGCTTCCAGATGGCCACTTTGTTAGCTGATGTTCACACAGCAGGCAACAAGACAAAGCCTTCTGGGGCTTCTCCTTAGAGAGACTCATCTTCTGAAGGCACCATCCTCACAACCTCACTTACATGAAGCCTCTCAAAACGGTCCTCACACTGATAATTACAGCTTTAGCATACAAATTCTTTAGGGGACAGCACTTCCCTCCCAGGGGCTAATTTTATGGGCCTTGAAGAGAATCTGCATGCAGTTCTTCTTCACTGAGTGAGCGGAGATGAACACCTGCAGGCTTATGCTCGGCACTGGCAGATGGACAAACGCACTGACTGTTACTGACAGTCCTGGTTTCCCAGATCCTAGATGTAAAAGACCTTCATCCTCTGGGGGACCATTCCAAGACCCTCAGTGAGTCTCTGAAAGTTCAGAAACTCAAATCCTGTATGCAGCACATTTATCTTGTGTATACATCCTTATGGCAAAGCTTAATTCATAAATTAAACATAGCAAGCAAAGAATAAAATAGAACAACTCAATGGCATAAATACACTGGGGTAAAACTGCCTGCACCCTAGTTCTGTGCCTTTCAGGCCACTGTTAAAAAAGATTACTTGAACATAAGCAATGCAAGACTGTGATAGTTGATCTGATCACGACGACAGCCATTAAACAACCTTAGTGTGCAAGGAGTGTATACAGCATGAATACCCCAGGCCTAAAGGAGATTCGTATACTATTGGAGGGTACAAGACAGCCCAACAGTCATCTTACTGCTCAGAATAGCATGCAATTTAAACTTATTTCTGGAATTTTCCACTTAGTATCTTTGGACCTACACTCTGCTGTGTTGACTCACCGCAGCAGCCATGGAGATACGCCACTCAAACTTCCCTTCCAGAGAGGCACAGCTGATTGTCAGCTCCCAGCTGCTGGGAGTTTGCGACTCACCACAGTGTTCGTGCTGAGCTGTGTATGTGCCAGTGCCTAAGGGTAGGAGGCCTGGAGCCGGGCTTTTTCCTACCGATACGGAATTCCTATAACACGCAGCTCTGCTCAGAATGCTTCACCCTCCCAGCTGCGACCTCCTCAGAACTGCATAACCGTCTAGAACATCTTCCTCACCCTCTTTCCTCCCCACTTTACTTGAAGAGATGTCTGGTGAGCAGAGGTTCTCTCTGCCTTCTGCTAGTCCCCATGAGGGTCTGAATCTGAAATGTGCCAAAAGGTCCAGGTGTTGAACACTTACGTCTCCATTGGAGACGTTATTTGTATGTTCAAAGAACTTCAGGAAGTGGAGCACCATAGGGGAAGTAGGTCAGTGAGACAATTTTTCCTCTCTTCTCAAATATGTGGTCACAGTGAAAACAAAACTAAGAAACCCCCCCCTTTACTCATCCGAATATTCCCCCAACTCATTTTTTACATGCCACACCCAAACTTGCCCTTTGCTTCTCAGAAGACTACACCGGTGACTCCATACAACACCAAAGACACATTTAGTTCCCAAGTAAACAATGCATCTGTCTGGGGATAAATACTCAACTGTGAGACGCAACTAACACAAAGGTGGAATAACTGTCCCTGTAAAAATAAGCTAACACGAATAGAAAATGGCGCTCACTTTAACGCAACAGAACATTTCAACATCTGTGCACCTTCCGGTGTGCCAGCTGCCATGCGGCATGCACACAGGATGTGAAGACAAATGCAAAACAGGCCCCTGTTCTCAAGAAACTTGGGGCAGCCTGGGTCCTTTTCTTTTCCTTAGGATTCCTTAAGTTTTTTTTTATAGACATTGATATATCATCTGTGAAAGCAGGGTGAGAAAACAAAGTGACTTCAGGAAAATCTTCTGAAATCTTCACTTGACACATAGTTTGATATTCAAAAGGAAACACAGCGTCTCCTGCCTATAGTCTCAGGGCCCTCCTCTTTAGACCTTCAAAGGGAAAATGCCAAGATATTCTACCACTGAATCCTAAAAAGAAAAATTTTAAAGACCTGTTTAATGGTCACCTACAAAGAATACCACCCCATATTCATGAAGAAACAGGAGACAGGAGTGAGACAATAAATAGTTTACCCAGCCTCGCAACAAAACACAAATCCCCAATCACCTTATTTCTTTCATCTTTTTCTTATTGTTGCATTGTGAAATACAGAGTAAAGGGAGATTTAGTTTACTGAATAGCATAAACTCTATATTCAGTCTAGCCAAGCTACAACATAGAGCATTACTGTAACTTTTAAAACTCATTTCCTTCCCTTCACTCTAAAAGTGTCCAACCTTACATTACTGACATTTTAGACTAGATTATTCTTTAGAAATTAACAATTATTCTGCAGCAATCTCCTGGCTTAGATTCACTACATTCTAATAGCCTCCCATCATCACCTCAAATTTTGATAACCAAAAAATGCCCCCTTATGTTGCCATGGATCCCTGTAGGACAAAGCAGCTGTTGAGAATTGCTGTCTTAGAAACAACCACAAGCTGGATTTTTCCTTGACATGTACAGAAATGCATTCATGCACTTTCCTATGACTCCTTTCAACATCATGTTTGCGAGCTACATCCGTGATGTGCTGTGCTTATATTATTTTTGCTGCTGTCGGGTAACCTACTGCGAGCGCCTATAGGCTCATGTTTGAATAACTGGTCCCTAGTTGGTGGAACTGTTTGGAAGGACTGGGAGGCAGGGCTTTGTTGGAGGAGGTGTGTCACTGGGACCAGGCTTTGAGGTTTCAAAAGCCCATGCCATTGCCACTTAGCTCTCTGCTTCGTGCTTGTGGATAGACACAAGCTATCAGCTACTGCTTCCATGCCATGCCTCCTGCCTGGCCCCCAGGCTCACCACCATGGCAGTCCTGAGCTCTACCCTCTGGAACTGTAAGCCCCAAATTAAACACTTTCTTTTCTAAGGTGCTTTAGTCAGTGTATTTCATCACAGCAATAAATAAGTAACTAAGACACATACTAATGAAAATCCCATGGTTTATTTAATCTACTTTGCTGACAGATGGTCATAAACTTTTAATACTTTGCACCTATGAATACTTCAGCTACCATCACTCCCTACACAGGCCTTATAATTAGATAACTTCTTTAAGGTTTCTGTACCTGAGAGCAGAATTACTTACAGAAGACATTCATCTTAGACTGTATAATGTTCCAAAATTGGGCAATATGGGACAATTATCAGTATATCACGTGTTCTTCGGTACTTTCACTTATTTTTCTATGGCTTTTGGTATAATGAAAATATACTTTGCTACCATATAAACGCCACTTCTACAGCGAATGAGACCTGGCTACATTCAGACATGTTCTGTATGGCTAACATGAGAATGAGACCACAATGGAATGTGTGTACCAAAGAAATGGCTTCACTCCCCTCACTGCTATTCTCCTCTTTAAAGAAAATACATTGTACTTTGGCATCTGCTTTATAAGCAAGTGGTTAAATTTCTTCCATCTATCTGCTTTTCCCTAGGCTAGCTCATAGAAGACAAGGATAACAAAATAGACGGAATATCATGTTGTCCTGAAATTTTTAACCAGACACTCCATTCTCAACTGCCAATGCATCATTTAAAGAATATGACTTAGTGTTTTAATTATATTTTGATTTAGGTATAACTTTCACAAGTAAAATCTTTGACATAGTATATGTCAAAAACATTTTAATGTATCTATGTATAGATATAGCAAACGGGTGTGTGCACGTGTGCATGCTGATGTGAACATGCACATGTAGATACACGCAGAGGTCAAAGGTTAGTGTTAGGTATTTCCAGCGATGGCTCTCCACCTTTTTCGTTTTGTTTTTTTTTTTTAAACTTCGCTGGCCTGAAGTAGAGGTTGTGTCTGTTTTGTTTTGTTTTTAAGATTCACTCACTTCGTTTGATGGATGTTTTGCCTGCATGTACATCTGTACACCATGTGTACGGAGTGCCCGTGAAGGCCAGAAGAGGGTGCTGGATCCGACTGGAACTGGACTAACAGGTTGTGAGCCACCATGTGAGTGCTGGAAATTGAACCCAGATCCTCTGAAAGATGAGCCACTGTTCTTACCCACTGAGCCATCCCTCATCTCATCTCATCTCTCATCCCTCCATCTTATTATTCAAGACAAGGTCCCTCCCTGAACCTGGAGCTCACTGACTGGCTAGGCAGGCTGTCTTAACCCTTCCTTCCCTTAGTGCTGGGATTACAGGTACCTAATGGCACACCAGGTTTTTAATGTGGGCTCTGGGGACCTGACTCTGAGTCCTCAGTACTTGTGCAGTGGTCACTTTACTGAATGCGCCATCATCTCCCCAGCCCCTTCTAATTAGCACCCATTTTAGTTCAATTTTTATTATATCATAAATGCCTACAATCCTTGTAATGGTCAGAAAGGAAACCAGCACGAAGAGAGAAATGCTCATACACAGAATGTAGTGATGTGAGTTGAGTTTGAGAGGCCAAAGTCCTTGATCTCATGACACTGAGGAAGTTCGGGATGTAGAATGCATAGACTCAGTCCCACGTCAAGTCCTAAAGCTCATGCCCATTCACAAACTGTGCACACTGAGCACGGATACTGGTTTGCTTTTCTTTAACTGGATATTTTTAGGACACTAAACTGGTACACAGTCAAAATAATCCTAGCTTTATACGGTCTAACATTGCTATTACGGCTTATTGTTGTCAAGTAAAAACTTCTCCATAGTTTTATAATGCCACACACACACCACACACACACAAAATTCTCAGCATCTGTGGTCTTACCTATTATGCCAAAGAAAACAGCAGGTAGAGGATTCCCCAGATTCCCACAGTGGTGAGAAGATAACTTTGAAAATGATTCATTTTGAAGGCCAACCAGCCATTCCAAGCTAACTCTATCAAAGACTCCCATCTCTTCAGATAATATTCAGGGGGTACTGAATTCAGTTTGAGAGGAAGCTAGTAAGAAAGAGTTCAGAAAGCCAAAGACTTTTGCATAGACATTTAAATAAACAGAATGGAAAATCAGACTGAGAAGTCTACTGGTTGGATAAAATTGTTAACTCAACAAAACTTTAAAGCATTCACTGGTCCTAGTAAATAAAATAAATGCCAGGCCACTTAATATTAGCAATCACTTAATATTGGGTTCTTATTATCATAACTTCAATACTACAAGGCTTATTTTTAGTGAATACATGACTGAATTATCCTGGGGCAATGCCACTCAATTCCTCAAATGCTCAAGAACTTGGCCAACATCCATTCTTTCCATCTATCTCTGGGAATTATTCAGAGCTGCACCTTTCTAACATAATAGTTATTAATAACTCTATAGTTTGAAAAAGGTTATTTTTCTCAAGTGAAAAATATTAATTGTATTCCATCCAAATAAAAGACTACTTGCCAGCCTTCCTTGGAGGTAGGTGTCATGTGACTAATCTTGGAAATACAATATAAGTGAAATATGAATAGGAAAATTACTCTCTAGCCTACTTCTGCACCCCCTTTTTCTCTTCTGTCCTACTTCGGCTCTCTGTAACTGAGATCTACTCGCTAATGACAATCCCAACTTGCAATGGGCACAAAGAACAGCAGGTATTCAAAGATGAGCCAGACTGAAGATGACCATGACAGGAAATGCTATGTCCTTCATTGTCCAGACTTTGGGCATGAACTTGAAAAACAAAACAAAACAAAACACACTACCTTATTTAATGACTTCTGTATACATTCCTTAGTCCAACCCAACCTGCAATGATACAAAGCAAAATTTTCATTTTAAACACTTAGGTCCACATGGCTAAAGAGATGGCTTAATTCTTAAGAGAACTTCCTGTTTTGGAGGCTGACAACTGCCTGTAATTGCAATTATAGAGGATCCAATGTCCTGGATCCAATGGCTTCTGTGGGCACACACATATATAAACACACATACACACACCATACACATAAAGAAAACTAAACCCTTTAAAAAGCTCCTCTTACATACCCCCATCCCCAGCCATGAGGGATTCCATCCTTCTGGAACCTTCAGCCAAAGTAAACCCCTTTCTTCCCTAACTTGCTCTTTGTCAGAGAATTTTATCACAGCAAGTGAAAAGTTACTAGTATAACCCCAAACCACAAGAAAGGATTCCAGAAATGTTAATCTTTAGTCAGGGAGATCCTACTCTCTACCCCTTTCTTCTTACATCCCCCAAAAGTACAAGTGCTGCTTTTGCAGCTGCCAGAATTACTGAGGAAACCTCAACATACTTCAAGTAACATTTTTCCTGAATAACACCATTACTTCACTCTCTTTTTCTCTCTAACCTCTAATCCTTACAAATACTGCCAAACCCTTGAACATCCTACCTCAGCCCAAATGGCTGCCCACTAGACTCCAAATTCATGCTAACAATAGTATTCTCAGGATGGCTTCTTCCCTCTAATTAGTCAGAGGTGGATATAAAGAGGCACTTAAAAACCAAGCATCCTTCAATCGTGGCATAAGAACTGTTAACAAATTTAACGGGATTATACCTCATATTCTTCCCCTATTTTCACTGTAAATCTCTGGAAGAGAAGACACAGCTCAGAACAAAGGATGCCCACGTAATTATTTCCAATTGGGGACTGAGTAGCCAGATAAACTATGACCCAGGGGCCTCAAATTCACCATTCACAATTCCACACCTGGACTGATCAGAACAAGAGCTAAGGGACATTATTTCAAGAACAATCACAGCTTCTTTGCTATCTCATTCAAGGAGTGTGTGTATGTAAAAGGATGGTGGGGGGGGACACAGCAGGTTGTCAGAAACAAACCACAGATGGGTTAAAATATGTTAAGATGGGTCTACTTTAAGAGTATACAACAGAGGGAAAAATCAGCTTTAAAATTAATGTGATTACTTAGTCATACAATTGTTTTTTTTTTTTAAGAAATTTCAAAGGTAACCATAAAAATAATGGAAGAAGAAAAAAACATCAAGATGACAGAAAACAAAAGTGACTTGCTACAGTGTAAAAACAACCTGATTTTAAGGTATAATTTCAGTTCTGTCAGGGGATGAAAACTCAGTGTTTGGTGTCCTATGCAGTCCCTCATCTTGAAATAAAGCAAGATAGCCTTCCTTTATTGTCTCCTCTAAAATTCTGCTTGTTAGGATAACACAAAGTTAACAGAGCCAAGCCCAGAGTCCTGGGAATAAGATGGGAAAACTGGTAAAACAAGAAAAGGGGCGGGAGCAAGCAGCAGCTTGGAATGAGGCCCAGGCCTGGGACACCTGTTTCCAAACGCAGTGGACTGGTTAGGCATTTTCTCACATCAGCACTTGGACAGGGTTGGGACGGAGGCAAAGATGCAGGAGTGCACATTGGCAAATGAAGACCCAGGACTGCTTCCGTGGTACAGGGGAGCTCTGCAGAAGAGTGTGGGTGGCACCTGAGTAAAGGTCCATCTGCCTCTCTTCAGTCACTTCTTGATACAGGGAGGGCCACCTACTTTAGATCTGGTATGGCCTTCTGTTGGCGTCACAACTCCCTGCATACACTCAGAAGTTATTCCCTCATATGGAAAAATAACTTTAAAAAAAAAAGCCTCACTACAAAATAAAATTAGGTCTTGTTTGCAAAATGTGGAGGCTTGCTCCTCTTCGTGTATTCCAGAGCTTCTTCAAACTGGGAGAAAGAATGATGAAAATCAACCTGAAGAAAATAGAACCAGAGCTACTCAGACTGGCCTCTGGGTATTTTCTAAGGTCCAGCTATGCACACAAGCAATCTTATATGAAAGAGGTTTATGGGATGGATGGATAGATGGATGGATGGATGGATGGATGGATGGATGGATGGAGAGAGAGTGCCGTGGTGGGGGGAGGAACAAAGAGAAGGGAAAAAGCAGGAGAGGGGGAGAGTACAAGGACAAGAAAGTAAGAGGGGATGGGAGAGAAGGACCAGTCACTATGTACCTGGCCCAGATGACGTCACAGGACACAGGTACTGACATAGGTCTTTGTCAGGAACCTAAAGGTCCCTAAAAGGCCAGTGGAATTGCCTGCACAACATACACTAAGTATGTAACAAGTTACATCAAACCCTGGTGTCATTACACTTCCAGCTCTAGACAAAAAAATACATAATTTCCAAATATGACAGACAAGTGTAACACATAAGTATCTAGCAGGAACAAGCCATGCACAGGGGACCTCAGGGAGACACAATAGGAACACTGAACCCATAATTACAGGTATCAGGAGACTTTCTAGCCTACTGCATAGGTACTTAAAAACACTAGAAGGTTAAAAAAAAAGAGAAGGACCCAAAGGGGGTGAAAAAGTTCATTCCAGACAAAAGTGACAGGCACTGCACACACAGGCAAGCTGCTGCACATGTCCTGAAACCCTCCTGTTCCTGCTGAAGGGCCACGTTTCCCTTTATATCAGTACTGTTAACTGTGAACACACTACCTGACATCTACTCAGGCTAACACGGCAAGCATCTTCCTTAGCAGGTCACTATTCTGCTGGTCCTCTACCCACAAGCATCACACGAGCAGCTCACCTGTCCCTGCTAAGCTGGTGACATCCAGAATGTGACCCAGCAGGAAGAACCGGGCTAAAGGAATCACATTCTTTCCCTCTAGATTTGAGCATAGGTGCCAGAACACCAGAACCTAATATTTGGCAGGAACTCACCAAATTCTCAGTTCTAAGGAGTGGCATGTGGAGCAGTGGGGAAGAGAGGGAACGAGGGTGTGTGTATGCTGGTGAGCACACATAGTTGTGCATATGCACATGGAGACCAGAAGTTGACAGCAGGTGTCTTCCTCAACTGCTATCCATCTTTTAAAAGCAGTGTCTCTCACTGAGCCTAGAGCTGGCCAGTTTCAACTAGACCACTTGCTCCCAGGAGTCCCTGCCTCCCATGTTAGGACTATGGGCACACCACCTTGCCAATGCAGCTATGATAGGGTTTCCAGGGATCCAAACTCCCAGACTCATATGTGCATACTTTACCCACTGAACCATTTCCCAAGCCTTGAAAATGATTTTTCTAAGAGCAGACAAAGATGGGAAGCCTGCAGCCTTAGGATGGTAGAAGGCCTTTGTCCTCCGAAGCCATGTTGTTAATATCAAAGTTCCCTGAAGGAATCTTTGCTAAACTAGAGAGCCCAGCTCTCAGCACTCTGCCCAGAATATGAAGCCAAGATATAAGGGGGAAATGGCAAAAACGAGGAGGAGAGCTTTAGTTGGGAAGGAGGAGAGAGGACAATACACAGAGGGAGGGAAGAGGGGGAAATAATACTAAGGATGTTTCAAAAAGCCTTAAGGAATTATATTATTTTTATATTTGCCAAAATAATATATAGTATATGTGTATACATACAAGTATAGATTGTGTGTATGCATATCTTCAACAAAGTCACGCCACTTGGGTTGACAATGCTCTCCCCAAGAACATACACTACCTAAACAAAAACCCTAGAAATGAGAAAATTTCTTCCGAGATGTTGATCAGGGAAATCCAAGAGACTCCAAAAACAACATAGGCTATTGCTATTGCCCTTGGTTATCTCCCAGAGGTTGAAGGTCAGTCCCTAAGGCTAAAGGTACTACAGACTTGAGATAAAGGACTCACGGGCTTTGAGTTGGAGCTGAACTGGATGACTTTCTAAGGCCTAGCTTTCATAGCACCAAAGGGTGCTACGCAAGCTGTCCATGGAGGAAAGCAATCAATAGATCTACCCAGCTCTAATGACCACGATGGCGAGAGACCCCTAAAAGTGCAGTAGTAGCATTCGTATCTTAGTGGTACCCAACTGTTCTCTAAATGGCTATAAGGCCTGCTCAACACGAGGGAAGTCATGCCTGACACGAGAACACTAACTCGGGACTAGTGAGGTCATGGACTTAGAGAAGAACCTTCTACCTCCACTTTACAGTATCACCATGACTCCATTCTAAAGCTCAGCCTTATACCAAAGTGTAGCTCTGACCTCTCAGCAAGGAAAAGTCTCGTTACAGCAGGGACTTTTTCAGAAAACCACAACTGGTCAAAGTGCAGAGACCAACTGATCACAGCATGTCAGTCCCAATGGATAGCGCTGCCATACAACTCCGATCCCTAAGGTTCAGGGAGCACCCTGGGGATGAAGGGGATTCTAAGAGCTACAGGGCCAAGAAGTCTGTTTTAAGACTCTCTCTGAGAAAGGACAAGGAAGCTATACCAATGATACCTCAAAAACACGGCTGCCTAAATAGTAACCTAAAAAGTAACAACACCAAGAGACACAATAACACGGAAGAAGAAAACTCATAGGGCTCACCCCATATAAATAACTACAAGCAACTAAGGTCTGCTAAGAGGGAGAACTGGTCTTTCCCAGAGGTGAGCCCCTAACAGGTTACCAACACCAGGTGCTCAGCCCTGAGATTATGTATACACAAGCAATATTAAATGGGCTCAGAAAGATACATATGTTCGTGTGTGTGTGTTATACTAGTAATCAAAGAAAAAGAAGCTTATCAATTTTACATAGGAGAGGTTAGAAAGACGTGACATGAGAAGGATTGGAGGGAAGACAGAGGAGTGGTGAAAATGATATAATTATACTTTAGTTAAAAATTTTAAAATGGATGCAGGGAGAAAGGAAGAAAAGTAGGTAGATGAGTGGGCGGCCAGGTGAGAAATCATCATTTATTTCTAGCCAGATCTTGTAGCATTATCCAGAGAGACAAGGTACTATGTACAGACTAAAGAAGTTTGAATCTATTATGTAAGATTTCATCATTCATCATCACACAGTGTTTTAATCTTTAATGCCACTTAACATTTTATATCATTCATGATCAGGAGCCTTTAATTTGCCATGTACTGACAACTGACACTAATGCACGTTATTCAGAACCTTAAGGACAAAAACATTTAATTCTCCAAAATATGGATTCATTTTCCTCCCCTGCACTCCTTTTTGTATAATTGACACAATGTCAGCACTGGTTTGTTTGTTTGTTTGTTTGTTGGCTAAAACCATAGCTACTATCAGAATTTCGTTGTTGTTTTGGGTTATTTTATTTTATTTCATGTTTTGGTTTTTCGAGACAGGGATTTTCTGTGTGGCTTTGGCTGTCCTAAACCACTCTTTGTAAACCAGGCTGGCCTCAAACTCACAAAGATCTACCTGTGTCTGTGTCTCAAGCGCTGGAATTAAAGGCATGCACCACCATGCCTGGATCTTGTTAAACTTTTCATTGAGAACAAAAACTATTATCAAGTCTATATTTAAACACTTCTAAATATTCCAAATGGCCAAGTACTTTCTACAATATTGCTACTTCTTTAATGGACAACCAGGGGGGAAAATCATCCATAACAGAACAATAGTTCTAAACCTATTTCAAAAATCACAAATGATATTATTCTTTGTTTATAAATAAAGCAATCTAGGATTCTCTTGGTTTTCGGGGTCGGGGTAGGTTGAGTTTTCTTCTGCACTAAGTATCCAGACTCTGATTTCTGTGCCCCAAGATGAGGTTTTCGTCCAACATGGGCATTGTCAGAATCTTCTGTATCAATGTTGTATGAAGAATGCTCTCCAATTATCTCTGGTTGGTTAATTAAGAAGCTGAACAGCCAATGACTGGACAGAGGAGGCAGGAAGGTTGGACTTCCCATCCCAGCAATGGGTAGAGAGGAGAGAGACAGTGAGAGAGGGAGGGACACCAGGAAGAGTTTGCCAGGAAGGATACTGCAGAAGCAGCCAAGGTGAGACTGAGATGTCAAGTAACAGTCACATGGCTGGGAAGTAGCCAGACTAGCATAAATAGGTTAGAACAGATGAATATCTTCCCATTTATAGTGCTTACACTTCATGAATAAATCTAATAGGTCTGTGTCAACTATTTGGGAGCTAGGCCAGTACTAAAAGAGGCCCCTACTCGTACCCATAGTTCAACAAGGTAACACAGATCTAGGAGTGATCCTGGAACTCATCTTACTGTCAATCACCGGCCCTGGGACATGAAGAGAGGAACCACACTAAAATCATACATCTGACTGGGTCATATAGCGAAACACCAGAGGCTCAGAAAAGAACGCTCAATTCGGGGCCTTACCCACTTCATTCTCCTCTCTTCAGCCAGAGCAAGGTTTCAGCACCTCCTACTGAACACTGGAACTCAAGTCCAGACATCATACCATCTTCAGCAGCAAGTTCTTATCAAGCTTGCGTACTGGGCCACATTTCAGAGCCAGTTTTCTGGGCCAGCCATTCTTCAGTCTCTCATACGCAACTTCCACAATGGGTCTGAACAGCCATGTCACTTGCTAAAGACAGTCAATATAGTCAGAGAATTGCTTGAGGCTTTTGCTAAGTCCCAGTCCTCTGTGTACCCAACCTAGGTTGTGGGACTTGCTTGCTTTTGCTCTTGGGCATTCAGCTTATTTCCCTTTCCACTTCTTCCTCAGTCTTGCAGAATTTATCCTTAGCTCAACCCTACCATCCAGTTGTCAACTGAAGGCAATTTCTCCTTCACTTCTTTGTTGTCAGCATCTGTGTGTCTTCAAAGTGTGCATAGAGCCACTGGCCTTTACTATCATACAGGCTTACTAATAAATACCAAAGGGAACAGACTGATTGTCTAATAATGAATGGCTGTGTGTTTATTGCCTGAATTTCTGACTACATACTTAAGCCTCTTACCCTGCCTTCCACCTGTCACAAGCCCCAATCATTCTCAGGCCAGAAGGTGGAATCACAACCTGCCTTAACCCCATAAGCCCACTCTTTCACATGAACAAGTATTTCTGAGGACAGAATTCCTATCCAACCATCCTTTAAAGTGAAGAATAATACCTAATAGCCAAACCTGCTGAGGTCAAACAGAAGCACACAGCATTCAACTCAAAAGGCTGGCCTTACCTTGCAAGTCATGACAGAAGAGAGGAAGAATGACATTTAGTAAGGTTCCAACACATGCTGGGTGTTTCAACACTTTGTCCCGCCCTCAGTTAGAACAGCTTGAGGATTGGAGGCTTCTCTGTCAAACAGAAAAGCTGAGGGCTACTAAGACAAGGCCTATTGACAGGACTCTTAACTTCCAGGACTGAGTCTGAACACTAGTGGTTTCAAACTCTGGTCCCTAACGGAACTTTGCAAAGGGTACTGTGATATGTGAGAAAAGTTTTTAAAATAAAAGGTTAGCTCTAATTATCTTAGAGACTGAAATGAAGACAACACTTATCCAAATGCACTGTTTCAAACTTCAAGGCACTGGAAACCACCCACACATACACTTGTGCTGCCACAGTAACTCCACGGGGGTGGTGGGGGCGGGGGTGCATGCCTCACAGTGAAACCTATGTTCTGCCTTATGCCTGAGCATGAGAGATGGCTCTTGGAGCTACTTCGAAATCCGTAACATTCGTAACTACACTGCTTTTGGAATCTTCTTTTTCTTTAATGCCACACCAAAAATATAAGAGCAAAACACTGAACCAAATCAACTAGAATACGAACCTTCAGTTATCAGGTCTCCACAGTTCATAATGTGGCAAGCACTCTACCACTGAGCCTTGACTGGTTTTTGGTTTTTGTTTGTTTTCCAGAGCTGGGTATTAAACCTATGGCCTCATGAATGCTAGAGAAGCACTGTACCAGTGAGCCATCTCTCCAGACCCAGTCTTCACACTCCAGTGAAGTTTCTGTGCTAACCTAAAACAACCTGTTCTCCTCGGTAATAAGAAGGCAATATCAGTTGTATGGTAAAATAGTTTGTTTTATAATTCTACACAAAGACGGGTGAGAAGAAAAATTCCACTGTTGAAAAGAAACATTAGAAACCTGTGCCTGCGTCACACTGTTTTTAACTAAGTCATGGTAAAAAGAGACTGCTTGATTCATTAGGAGCACGGCACCTGAAGCCCTTCCCTGACGTCTAGACTAGGTGACAAGCCGTCTTCACTCGGCCATACTAGGTGACAAGCCATCTTCACTCGGCCATCTTTTACTCGAGGCCAATGTAGTTCTCCCTTGCCCTCAGCTTGCCTTTCAACCGAGCCCTCACCATGGAGAGACAGTTCTGGAGTCACAGATGCGTGTTTACGTTCAAATCACTAGAGCCACTGATCAATCATGTGACCATACATATACATATATATGAAAAATATGCCCCAATACGGTTTCTATTCTTCTATTAGTCCAGTGCTTGGGAAGCTACAGTCTACAGACCAAATCTTTCCACTTGTTGTTTTTGCCAATAAAGTTCTATTAAACCATACCCACCCCCACATGTTTAGTATTTGTGACCGCTTCTATGACTACAATGGTAGAACTGAATAACTGAGACAAAATGTCTGACTCTTTTCAAAGAGAAGTGTGTACACTATGTCTTGGCCTATAACCTAGGATTTCTCCACCACCAAGAAATGTAAGACATTCAACGGAACAGGCTCTGGTCTTAACTAAAAGAGGATTCCCTGTATCAGCGAAGTACCTGCCAAACAGTAAGCTCTCAAATACGTATTTGTTGAAAGAGAAGTCAGGCAAAAAGAAAGCAGAAGGGGTGCCAAGGGAGTTAGGGTTTTTCTTCCCCCAAAACTAATCTGATATCCCTCTCTTCACAGAATAGTTTAAAAACTCGCAGTTATTTTCTATGCTGTATTTCAACACAGGAATATACTGGACTTCAAGTGAATGGCCTAAAGATACTATATTCCACTTCAGGCTAGTAAACAAAGATTAAAAAGTCAGTTAGCCAAACAAAAACCCTTGTTAATTTTTATCTCCTTCCCCACACCCACTTTTGGAAGTATATTCACATACTGCCATTGTGTTGTTTTCATATCACCCACTCCACTAGGACAAATCTTTTCCTGGTGACAAACCAGTCTGGATTTGAACAACAAAAAAAGGACTTGTTTAAAACAAATGAGGGAAAAAATAAATCAGTGGTCCCACAACCCTCTTGTATGTATATGTGTATACATGTGCGTATGCTGGTAGGTGGTTATGCATGGGCCTGTGCCCATGCGTACACATGCATGTGGAGGTCAGAGGCCAGCCTGGGGTGACACTGCTTAGGAGCCATCACCTTGGTTGTTTTTGAGACAGTCTCTCTAGTCTGAAGCAGCCTAGCCTATTATGCTTGACAGGCTGATCACCAACCCCAGGGATGAGATTCACCTGTCTCCACCTCCCAGCTCTGGGAATACAAACTCACAGCATCACATGTGGCTTTTTTTATATGGGTTCTGGGGGACTGAACCTGGGTCCTCATGCTTGCACAGAGAACATTACACTGACTGAGCGGTCTCCCCAGGACTCACTGTAGCCACTTGATTCTTCATCGTTCTTCATAATCACATGTGTTTATGTAGATTTAACCAAGATGTCCTTTGCAGACGGAATTAAAATCTATACCCCATTTGTACGATTCTTCATAATTCAATTTTTTAAAGTAATTTATTCCATTATCCTGGTGTCTTCAATTATAAAAGAATCTGAGCAAAAGTTCTAGGATCAACAATTGAAGACCTAGTCTTTGTTCTTTAAAGAAACAAAGTTCTTATATTCATACCTACAGAATAATGAAAACCTATATTTTATATGGAATCAAAAGATTTTTTACTAGTTCTATATTTTTGAAACTCTTCTAAATGAAATATTAAGCTCACACAGTTATTGACAGGACAGTAAACATGGAAAATATTTGACTATGAATATGTCCAAAGAAGACCTATATAGTTAAGCATTATCCCCAAATAGATATATCTGGGTAAAAAAGAAACATCACAAGTCCCAGAACCCATCTTACACATTCAAGCTCCAGAAAAATGGTAGTCCATGGCCCCAGAAATGACAAAGAGGGTCTGCCCTTCTAGATGAAAAGACCATCCTACTACGAGCCCAAGGCCAGGACCATAGGGGCCCTGAAATAGATAAAAACACAGGAAACCCAGCAGCTAACAAATGTTTCTGCAGAGCTGATCCAGTCTTTAAAATATCTCTTAAAGTTACTGTTTTATTTGAGGCAAATAAATGATTAAAATATCATTTAGCAAAACAAAAACCCACCGTAAAAAGCCAAAAATGCAGAAGGAAATGTCACAGGGAGGAAATAAGACTCATGAACAATGTAAAGAAACAGTATTTCAATACAAAGGCAAACAAAGAGAAAGTAGTTCAATAATCACCAAAGGTTTCCTACATCTAGCAGGGTGACTTGGAAAAAGTCACATGAAGGAAGCATTCAATGTGATGAAGAACACCAGCATTATGCCATACATCAGCTGGGTTCTTTCTTCTACTTCCTGAGAGGAAACCTTCAGAAAAGAAAAAAGGATAAAGGAATGGCCATATAAACCACATGTGAGCGGTTTGGTGTTCTCAGAAGCAGAAGCCTAACTTTCGAAGTGTTTGATTCCACCCGAAGAGGAACTTTACAGAGTTCCAAACAGGCACACAATTCCACGGGAAAGTTGCCCACTCCGGTTGAAATGAGCCATCTCATTTGCCCACACTTACATAACAGCTCTAAGGAGAACTGGCCTGAGGACAGATGTGGGCCACCTATGCAAGCCAGGACCTCTCACCCCTGTAAATCAGAAACAGCTGCCACTTAACACACCAACAAACGCCTCCATATCTTTAACCCAGCTATTCTGCACTATGCTGAAGTGGAAGCGGAAGAGTGGTGAAAGGCTGGCAAGAAAGACCAGACAGAGTGAAGTACAGCTGCTTGGTGACAACAGTGACATAGGTCTTGTTTACTATTAAGTCCCAATTCAATCATAGAAGACACTTGTATAGTGCTTAACAGTGTCACGTTCTTTTAAATTACATACACACACACACAGAGTTGAGTACTGAGTAACGATACATTCTGAGAAAACACATCACTGTGTGACTTTTTCACTGTGCAAACATCAAATAACGTATCTGCCCAAACTAAAACACCTACAATATCACAATGTCACTAAGGACACAGTGCTTACTGTTGGAGGAAAGTCCAATTGTGTTTTCAAATACTGATTTCAGTGCCTTGAGATCTGGTTACCACCCTGCCATGGGCATTGTTCCGAATGTTGAACTATCTGAGGTGATAAGAAATGTTCTCCAATTATCTATGATTGGCTGATTAAAAGGCCTACACATGGGCAGGGCAGAAGTGAGGGGCAGAGGGAAGGTTCTGGCTTTCAGGACCTTGGGTAGAAGAAGACAGGTACCGGCAGAGGAAGGAAGGAGAGAGTCGAGATGGGTTAGCCTGGAGAGGAGCATATGGCCAGGTTGTCATGGATGGAGGAAAACAGCCCAGATGAAGAATATTAGCAAGTATTTTGAGATTATGGATGGGAAGTAGCCCAGATAGAAATTATTACAGCAGATGGAGTGGGGTAGGGGCTTGGGAGGTAAAGGAAGCTTAGGTGGCAATATCTGCCACGCCCCGGGGAAAATGAGGCTAGTCTAAAATCTATCAGGTGTCTGTGTCTTCTATTGATTATAATAGCGAGTTAGATAATACCACCATAATAATTATAGGGCTAATAATAAACATGATTAACCCAAACTTTTAAATTATTTACAACAGTTTACTATTACATACATAGCTGATTGCAGACTGAGGCATCATACAGTATGTGTGTATATACTCCACTATAAAGTAGATGCCACTATACTTCAGCAAGCTGAGGAGTACTCACTCATTTTGCATAAAGGGAAACTAAGGCACAAAGGCTACATAGCAGGTAAGAGACAAAACTAGAATACTAATGCACCCCCTATGGGCCCATAATCAGTGCCCTTAGCCATTACTTCCGGCAGCCTCTCAGTCCAGTCATTTGTCCAGGGTTCCTTACCCTGTGTACCCTGTATCAAATTCTGATAGCAGTAAGAAGACTGCAGCCTCTGCCTTCACTGGGACACAATGTAATCTGTCCTGGAGGCCAATGCAGAGTCCTGGCTATCCCAGTGGCCAGCTCTGTGCCCATTCACAATAGGGACCCCAGCAATCTGAACAGGGGCATGTGCCCTATCTCAAAGATGTATTTGTCTAAGGCAGCCCTAAGAACAGAACCAGAAAGTCTCACATTACTATCTAAGTGGTAAGGGGGATGGAAACTTGGATATTACCCAGACCCAGCTTCAAATTCGGCCTCTATAAATCTTAGCTATGGCACCCAATTTCACTAAGCCTCAGTTTACCGATCTCTAAAGTGATGACAATAAAGAAATAAGACAAAATGATATGGCATTATCTTTCCCACATAATGCTAACAGCATACTATGGTACAGTGTACAGTAAATGACAAATGTTAGGCATTACTTCGTGTGTGAGTGTGTGTGTATGTATGTATGTTGTGCTGTGTGTATGTCTTCATGTGTTTGTGCAGATGTGCATATCCATGTGTGTGTGTGTGTCCATGTAGACGCCAGAGGTCAATGATGAGTGAATTCCTCAATTTTTCTCTAACCTGGTTTTTGAGACAGGTCTCTCACTGAAGCCGGAGGGAGGTTCACAGATTTGGCTAGGCTGCCAACATGCCCTCAGGATCCTCCTTCATCTGCCTTCCCTGCGCTGGGATTACAGGTGCACACTACAGCACCATGGGTGCTAGGGAGCCAAACTCAGATCCTCATGCCTGCATGCCAGGCATTTTCCCACCCATCTGAGTCGTCTCTCCAGCCCCATTAGGCATTACCTTCAACCTCATCAACAGACCTTACCTCTGAGTCTCTGTCTACCCATTTGAAACTCAGTTTGGATTTTACACAAGAACCTCAAACCCAATTACTTTGAAATCAATTTCACTTATTTCCCAACCTGTTCTTCCGTGTTCCTTGTGACTGTATCTGGCCCCATTAGTCACCTCAATGCTTTCGGTCATTGTCAAACATGCCAATAAATTCTCAACTGTCCTCATACCGAGGGATCTGTCTCAGGCTTTTAAACTCAAGTGTGCTTTTGTGAGTGTCATGATGAACAGAGCAGCAAGAAGGGTGCTAGATCATTCCTGAGGAGAGACGAGAAAAAGCCAGGGGGAGTGCCAGTTTCTCTTGATACATGGGCTTTGCAAGCCTTCAAGTTCCAAATAAGTCAGGGCACCCAGGGACAACCACTAAGAAAGAGCACATAAACGGAGACACCCCCGCCCAGTCACTACAGTGTTCCCAGATGCCAAACACATGTATGAAAAAGCTTTGAAATGAAGCTGACTGCCACCTGACTACACCTTCACGAAGGATCCTGAGCAAGACTGACTGTCCTCTGTTGAACCTAGTCAACAGATTCCTGAGCAAATAGTTATCATGTTTCAAGGTCATCTAATTTTCTGTATTAGATAACCAAAACAATGTTCAAACCCCAAATTCAAGACTTTGCCTTTGACATCTCTTCTCATAGCCTGTATCGAACTACAAAATTTCTGCAAATCTTAAATGACTCTTAGCAATTGAAGTGACCTGTCTATTCTCTGCCGTCACCTGACTGAATTCCACCATCTCATGCCTGGATCAGGGGAGCATCTCCCTAGGGAGCCTCTCTGCAGCCCACTCTCCTTGCCACACCTCCGACAGCCAGGTCTGACCACGTCACTCAGGGCAATCTCTGAAGGTTTCCACCTTATAACTAGCTGGATTCTGCACCTGTCAGTGCAGTCATTGCTCCAAACACCGCCGCAGTCACACAGGGCCCTTGAGGTCATGATGTTACTCACCCCCAAGTCTCTGCATGGCTCTCCCCTGCCTGGCCCCGGCAATGCCTGCCACTGGGCCAACCCTACTTCAATGTTGCAAATTCAAAATAATGCCTCTGGGAAGCACTCCTTGGCCCCGTGTCTAGGCTGAGCTACTCTTTTCTGTGCTCCTCCAGCACCTCTTGCTTTCCTCTAATTAGACTATGCTTGGGTTTCACTGCACAAGATCTCTTAAGCAACTTGAAAGGAAGCCAATGTCTTTTATACAATGTCTCTTATGCATCTCTGGTGCATAAGAACACCAGAAAATACAAGGCTTCTAAAATAAAGGGCTTATAAATTGAGTAAATGAATGATCAAGCATGCAAAAGCAATTTTATATATCATATTAGAATGGAAGCATAAATCACTATTTCAGAAAGTACATAGAATAACAAAAAGTAAAATTAATACAGTATGAGCCCACCCTCCAATATTTTTACTGTTTCTACTTGTACAAATCACCAAAAAGGCTCACAGCATCTAATTTTTACAAATGAGGAATTGGTGGTCCAGGGTGACTTGAATTAAACCAGGTCCCCAATATTTGGAGTTTTAGAAATAAGTAAATTCTAAATATATACATATAAACTCACAGACTTAGCTCTCATCTTTTTAAATTCTGCCTGAAAATAACATTTTAGGAGATAGCAATTAGTAGCATTTCAAATAAGAAAAAAATAATCTACTATCCACAAAATAATAAAATAACTTAATATCCACAAAAAATAATCTAATATCCACAAAATATCCATTTCTTAAGATATTCAAATTAACTTATGATTGTTCTGTAATAGTCCTCTGTTTTCTCTTTTCTGCCATAGATTGAGATTTGAGAATTACAGATTACAGATAAGACATCTGGGGCAGACTTCAGGCTCAGTTTGATTCTCTAACAAAATATACATACAGATAAATCTGTCCTGGAACTCACCCTGCAGACTAGACTGGCCTCAAATTCACATCCATCCACCTGCCTCTGCCTCTGCCTCCCTGAGTGCTGAAGTTAAAGGCCTATGCCACCACACCCAGGTGCAACAAGGTACCTTAAGGAAAGGTAGCTAATGAGTGAATTACAGTTTACCTGTATAATGCAAAAATTTTATGCTACAGAAGAGAATCTGTTAAAACCAAAGAGTTTTTAAGTACAAACAAGCAGGTTATTGAAATAGGTTTTTTTCCATTGTAAGTCCAGAATGATTTTCTACATGGGTAGTAGCCTATTTACAGACTGCAGGACAACATACTAAAATGCATGGCAACTGCCTGTCTGTGGGTTGCTAGGGTAATGATTGATTACTACCACCAGCACCACCACCCTGCTGTGCTCTGCTGGGCATTTTCTAAGCTTTTACTTAATAACAAGCATGTTATCAAAATCATCTTGGTCCTGACACACCTACATTCAGCTCATGTGTTAATGCCACTAGAAAAGTGACTGAAAAAGTTGAAAACAAACCGGTGAACTTTTGCAAAAGCTGCAATTAACATAACAAAATTCCATTCTGATGACCTGCACCTAGCACTGAAAAACACAATGCACCTCTCAGGACCAACACCATTCCCCTTAACCTGCCAAATGCAGCTAATATCTCTACAGAACGCCAAAAATGTAACATCAAAACCAGAAACATGAATCGAATACTCACTGATCTAAATAACATTCATTAAGCTCAAAAACATCATCAGGTTAAAAGCAGGTTTCAAAAGAGGGGTATGTCACAATTCCTATACAAACTTTAACATACAAAATATTCCACAATTTAAGCATCCATCCCCTTGTCCTAAGGAGGCATGAAAACATGAACAAACTAACTTCTGGGCAGTTGTCACCAGCGACAGCGGCAGAGAAGCAAGGTGTGGAAAGAGCGACCTGTAAGTTCCTTTGTTTGTTTGTTTGCCTGATTTTTAAAAAGCACCAAAGCTTTGATGTTAAAATGCAAAACATAACATTAACACAGGTTGAATCAAAGCAGTAAAACTATTCCCTTCCTTTCTTTTAGCTCCGAACTTCAGGTCTTACTGGCTGGAACCAGTAACGCTGTCCACGCTGCAGTCAATGGTCCCCAAGTAGCTCCACGCTCAAATACCCTTCCCCAAGAGTTAGAGGCAAGACAATGAACGCACAGGAACCCCTCTCTGAAAGACCAGAAAAGGTCCTCGGCCCACGGAGAAGCAGTGGTCAGACTAGTTCCCAGCAAGCCAATTTACAATGGAACCAGAGGAGCCTGTCCTACAAATTCAGCCTTTCAAGTGGCCAGTCACTCAAAATCATGTAGGTGTGTTGGGCTGTGAGTCAAAGGACAGAGGCTAATGTTTATGCAAAATGATGGAGGAACAGGTGTGAGCAGTGCCTGCTTGCCTCAAGGCACACACCCACAGAAGTTCTTGGAGTTTCCAGAGGGCCTCTCGGGAAACCAAGTGTCAATAAAGTGACCCTTCAACTTCCAGCACTGTATCTGGGCACCTCCTCCACAGTAATTCATTATTCTAGCTAAGCTTTATCTAACACTGTGTGTAAGCACTGGCTTGGGAATGGAACACGCTAAACTTAACTGCCAGCCCTGACCCTCTCTACCAGGTGCATTATCCCAGCAAATATTCAACCTTTCAGTGCCTCAAGTGCGGTCTTCTCTAAATCTGTTGTTAGTATCTGATAAACAGGATTGTGGCGTGATTAAGCTAGATACTGAAAGGGAAGCCCCGCTGCACTGTACTTGGCGCCTAGCCCTCCACTCCACCGGGTACCGGGCTAGAATGCAGCGATGGGAGAGAGACGGAGACGGTGAGAGAACTGGCAGTTACAGCTCAGATTCCTGCAGTGTCTCCGTAGCCGCAGGATGAGTTCAGTCATATAAATTGGGGGATCAATACAAAATGAAAACACAAAACACCTTGCTGAAAAATCAGGAATTTCAAGGTAGGGATGGTGACCCACCAGAACCCAGCTTCTTATGTTCCTGGAGCATTTGGGGAGATACCACATCGTAACTAAACCAGCTCTACAGTAGCTTGTCCAACTCAGGCAGGAGCTTAATTCACAAAGATGCATGTTAATGGTATTAAAAGGTTGGAAACTCAAACCAACTTTGTGTCTGTAGGTGGAGCTCTGAGGACATGACCAGATGACTCAGGTAGAGGCCCTTTCACTGAATCCTAGTGATTTTATAAAAAAGGGAAAGACTATACAAACACAGACATAAACATCTCCTATCTTTCCAGGTGAGGCCCTGCAGCATATCAGAATGTTGCCAGTAAGGCCATCAATAGAAGTGGCAACTGACCTTGGATGTACAGAAACATGAGCTAAAAAAAAATTATAAAAATAAAATGTGGGGCTGGAGAGATGGCTCAGTGGTTATGAGCACTGACTGCTCTTCCAGAGGACCTGGGTTCTATTCCCAGCACCCACATGGAAGCTCACAACTGTCCTGTTCCTGAGGATCTGACACCCTCACACAGACATATATGCAGTCAAAACACCAGTGTACATAAAATAAAAATAATTTAAAAAATAAAATAAAATACGATTTTGGTACATCCTTAGAGTAATAAAAAGTTATCCAATACTTCATCATAACTCAACTTATGAAAAATATCAGTGGAAGTTATCATACCCTCACTAAGAATACCTATCTTTCCTTCTCTTTAGTTGTCATCACAAATCCCTTATAGTTAATGTCCTCGGCTGAAGGCCATAGCCTGCTTGTGGCCTAGTGTCTGCTAGTTGGCCTCATTTTGTAGGCTGTACTTGGTAAAGGTGTACAACAGACTTAACAAGTAGACCTTGAGTGCTGGTAACAGGATCAAGAGGAACTAGAGCACTAAAAAGCAGAAAAGGCTCTGAAGGTGACAGTAATAATGTTTAGAAACCTTTCTGTATCTGCTGATGAAACTTTACAGTCTGAAGATCACCTCAGTGACCAGGGGAAAGGCACTGTGGTACAGAGGCTGGGCACACATTTTCCAGCTAGCCTCCTCTATAAAGGGTACTTATATTCACATAAAACATGTAAATATCTGTCTTATTTTGGGTTTTACTGCTGTGAAAAGACATCATGACCAAGGCAACTCTCATAAAGGAAAACATTTAATTGGAGCTGGCTTACAGTTTCAGAGGTCTAGTCCATTATCATCACGGTGAGATGCATGGTGGCACACAGACAGACATGGTGCTAGAAAAGGAGCTGAGAGTTCTACATCTTGATCCACGGGCAACAGAAAGAGCCTGGGTTCCACACTGGGTGTAGCCTGAGCATATGAGACCTCAAAGCCCGCGCCTCAGCAGTGACACCCTTTCTCCAACAAGGCCACACCTCCTAATAGTGCCACTCCCTATGAGCCAAACATTCACACACATTGAGTCTTGGGTGAGGGGGAGGCGTACCTACTTAAACCGCCACAATATCCCACTGTATTCCATTAGCTTTTAACACCAAGTGCCTACACTAAAGACAATGGCTTGGAGGTGGAGATAGTGTAGAGGGGCCATAGACCCACAAGCCAGCTCACTCTCTTGTTAGCTGTGCAAACTTGGGGAGATAGACAGACGGATAGATAGATAAGACGTACAGATAGATTTCCCTTCTCCTTGGGCAAGTATAGCCTGAGACCAAGAAACTAGGCTAAGTCAGTCATCAGTGACTAAAAAAAGAAATCCTAGTTAAGTTAGCCTTACTACAGCACAAGCGTAAGAGACAAAGGAACAACAGACAGCATCTAAGACCAATCAAACATTTGACATATTTGCAAGTCTAGCTTTACATTTCATTTTGTGATAAAAACAAAGAAACACATCGGAGAAAGAAACACACTAGAAAGTAAACGAGCATGTCAGAACCTGCTGCTCCCCATCGGCCATCTTCAACCTGTCCTGTCAGGAGCCACTTGCCTTGCAGTCCTGCAACCAAAAGAAGCACTGTAATCCATTCTCCACGACTTACTGAAACAAGTACAGGTAGAGCTTACCTAAGTATTTCTTGAATTGAATAAAGAACATATGAGAGAGCTAGAAAGATGGATCTCGCAGAAGGCTGGGTTCCATTCCCAGCACCCACACTGTCACTCTAGGTCCAGGAGAGCTGATACCCTCTTCTGGCCTCTGCAGACACTACATACATGTGGCACACAGACATACATGCAGGCAAGCACTCATACATAAACCTTTAAAAAAACATATGAGAATATAGTTTTACTTTTTAGAGATAGTAAATGATCTTCAAAAGTCTTACCATGTCTTGCTTGCTGAATACTCTCCCAATTCTTCAATATATTGAGACTAGTTTAAAATGCAACCCAATCCTTACCATTAAATAAGTCATTCCACAAGAAGTACAGTGTCAGCAATATAATCATAACGTGTTAGCATTTTTATTTGAAAACCAGTGTATGCCAGGCGGTGGTGGCTCACACCTTTAACCCCAGCACTTGGGAGGCAGAGGCAGGAAAACTTCTGGATTCAAGGGCAACCTGGTCTATATAGTGAGGTCCAGGACAGCCAGGGCTACACAGAGAAACCCTGTCTCCAAAAACCAGAAAGAAAAAGAAAACCAATGTACTGTTTATAAATAAATGTACCTCCACTATCGCTTATAATCATCACTAGCATTATGTGACAAATAATGAACTTTATTACTACTGTGTTGGTGTAACAAACAGGATAGGGTGAAATCCATACCAACTTATACACAAGGCCAAAAAATTTTGAACTGAAAGGAATATAGAAGTTGACCCTGTTCACTTTGCCCAGAAAGAAATTCATAACATATCTGTGAAGGCTATTCTTGGTTGTCAACTTGACTCTATCTAGAATGAACTACAATCCAGAAACGGAGGGCACACCATTCGAAGTGGAGGAACCCAAGTCTAGTCTGAACCTCTGAGGAAGGAAGACACACCTCTAATCCAGAGCATGAGCTGGAAAGACCACACGCCTTTAATTCAAATCTTTCCTCGGAAAGACACACCTTTAATCTGGGCCATATCTTCTGCTTGAAATACACAGAAGCCTTTGCTCTCTGCCTGCTTGCCCTCGCCTTGCCAGCATATCCATTCCTTTACTGGTATTGGGGTCTACTTCTTCAGGATTCCACCATACACAGAAGCCCAGCTAAGACATTCAGCCTTGTGGGACTGATTCTTAGACTTTCTGTTCACAGCTAGCCATGGCTGGATTAGCTGGACTGTAGTCTGTAGGTATTTCCAACAAAATCCATATATTTATATCTAATTATATGTAATTAATTATATATTATAGATAATTGTGTATATATACAATTTTACTTCCTGTGAAATGACTGTTATTTAATGGTAAGGATTGGGTTGCATTTTAAACTAGTCTCAATATATTAAAGAACTGGGAGGATATTCAGTAAGCAAGACATAGTAGGATTTTTGAAAATCATTTAATATCTCTAAAAGTAAAACTACACATATACATACATAACACTACATTATATATGTAAATATATATAATATAATATAATATAATATAATATAATATAATATATATATATGGGGGGATCATTCCATTAATTCTGTGACTCTAGAGAACCCTGGCCACTACAGTATCATTCTCTCATTATAAGTTATATCCTGTTCTTTCTCTTTACAAAGCTCTGAACATTGCCTTGGGAGAGAGGTGTGCTGTCTGTTGGTGAAAGCTAAATCCTGACTCATACACCTGTCTGGTTAGAAAACGACTTATAAATTCCCTCAAGAGAAATGGGAAAGAGTCAGCTGATACCCGCATTATCTAGAAAAGATAAGACTTTTATGTTAAAATTGCTAAACAAATTCTATCTTGATAATCTTAAGTGTAAAGGATACAACCTGCATTCCAAAAATCAAAATACCTTATCCAAACAGATATTATCTTGTCTGTTTAGAAGCCAGAAGAGGGAACAGAATTACCCCTCCCATCTCACGTTCATTCAATCAGCACATAATCCTGGGCTCTAACTTCATGCCAGGTACCAAGCCAGGCACAGTACCAGGTGTAACATGTAATTATTTAGGATTTGCAAGTTATCCCTCTTTCCCTGAACCAAGATGAATAAAAGCTCTGTCTTAAATATTAAGACAGAGCCTTCACCTTAGCTGTCACCTCTGAGAACATTCAAGAAATTAACTGCAGCCTCTAAGATCAGAGAGCTTCCTTCATTTGTCTTACGTTCCCAATCCGATTTGGAAGTTGTTAAAAATAGCACACACACATACATTTCTTTCTTCCTTCCTTTGGACTCTCCTCCAAATAAGAACAGTTAAGTGATGACATTCAAATAAAGAACAATACCTCCACACAAAGCTTTTCTTTCCAACATACCAACAAAAATGCAGGCTGCTGTTTAACAAGAAGAAAGGACGAAACACACCATTAGTCCTGTCAAGCCCATGAACAGGGCACTCACTCGAGTCCACTCAGCAAAGCCTGCAGTCCAACTTGGAATGAAAGAAATATTTTCCCCCTCCCTCCTGGAAGGTAAGTAAGAGAACTTTGGAATCGATTCACTTTACAAATAAGATCCCAGGCACAATTAAAGGCGGCAATCCTTTATTTTTCAGAAATGGGATGTTAAATAGACACCATGCAAAGATTGTACATGAGCAAACGAGTCAACCTGGAAGACAAGAAAGGAGTGATGTAGCTCACAGTTTTCTCTGACAGTAGATCAGCAAAATGCAAGCACAAGAAAGCTGCCTGGTTCTGTTTTCCCTCCAGTCCATTTAGCGCTGAAGGACATTCTTCATTGTTTTCACAGGGATACCTAACACACTCATAAAACCTGAACTGTTTCCTTTAGGGTTTTGTGTTTACCCCCACAGTATAGTCAATGGCATTTATGGAGCGGTTAAGTTTCACTGCACTTGGGAAATTTTGAAAGCATAGGGAAAGTGACAGAACAATGATTTTATACTAACGCCAAACAAGGAGCTGGGGCACAACAGGTTTAAAAAAAAAAAAAAAGGCCAAGTCAAAACCAGGGCAGTGACTGGGACCTAAACTCTCAGTGTAATCTTATGCCCACAAATATTCACCCACCTATTTTGAACCTACATCTACATGGAGGTTAATCTGAGTGATTTTAATACTGTTTTCTCTCAGTTCGTTTAGTGGGCCTGGCACCTCAAAGACAGCTATGTGATGCATTTCTACAACAGCCTCAGCAAATACAAGAAAATGATGAGAACCACCCCCCCCCAATTCCACTGTGAAGCACTACTTAACTAAGTATCCAAAATTAGCTTCCAGCAGTGCAAGTAATATGTCCTATACTTTCTTCTTATTTCATAATTTTCTTCAACAAACTGGTTTTTGGTGGGACAGATTACAACAGATAGCCATAGCACCATATAGGATAAAGTACAAATCAATCCTTTAACTTTGAAAACAACCTTCCGTTCTCAAGGTCGCGTGCATTTACTAGTCTCCATCCTTGCCAGTAAGTTCAACAAACTATAAAGCTTCAGCAGTAACATATATTCCTGCATTATCTAAATAAACCCTCAATACACAAGTAACATGACAAAGGCAGCTTTCTCTTTCTTGGTCTGGAAAGCACTGAGACTTTCTCCGTACAGCCTTAAGTGTAATTCCTAGAAGGCACTGGCAAATCTCTGCCAGGGCAGTCTGCAGTGGAAAACAATGTGTCCTACAAGATGACAGGAAGGCCAACGCTCCTAACCATCTACTTCAGCTCTGCAAGGCGATAGCGGTTCATGCTAACACCGGCAACACTGTAATTGTATGGGATCGAACACGGCTCTTGTCAGAGAGGATCTACTTGACCACAAACAGGCAGCTCTGCGGAAATAACAACTGCTGGAACAAAACACGAGGCTTGCACAATTCTAGAAACACACGCGAGTGCTCCGTTCCTGCGCTGTGCTGAAAAACTTTTCCCACCTAAACTTCCCAGCACGGGGCTGATCTAAAAACCGGTTGCCAAAGCCGTGCACAAGAGGGACCACAAAAGCGGCGTGCACCACAGCCAGACCCGCGGGGCAATGCCGCGTCCCTTGCCCAGTCCTGCTCAGGCCGGGTTGCAATGTGGTTCAGTCCAGTCTACTTTTCTGGTAATGGGTTTTTAAAAACCCCCCGCCGCGACCCAGGTCATTCCTTTAGAGACCTAATAACAACCCAAATGACCGGACCCGCGGGGGCACTTAGCGAGCCATTCCGCTGATGGCTCTTTAATAGCACCCGGAGTTGTGCTGAGCGGAGAGCGGAAAACTCCGAGCTTCCCCGGAAAGAAAGTCCTGCGCCGGGAGAGCGCAGAGGCGCGCGGAGCGGGGCCCCGCCGCTGCCCGCCGCCGCCCGCCGCGCCTCTACCTGTCAGCCCGGCCTCCCCGACGCCGCCCCTCCCGGCCAGCCCCGGGAGGGAGCCACCCCGGGCATCCCATCCCGAAGAAAGAGAGCCGCGAGGCGGCCGCTCCGGGCGGGGAGCCGCGGGCCACCGCGAGCTCCGAGAGGCGGCACGCCGCCCGCGCCCCGCACCTACCAGATAATCCATGTACAGAAACGCCTCAGTTATCCGGAGATCAGACATCCGGCGGCCTAAAGCATCCGGAATGGCTCCGAACCCGGAAAAAAAAAAAAAAAAAAAAAAAAAGAAGCAGCGTCTCGGGCTGCGAACGAGCAGCTCCTCGAAGAGCCAGCAACAGCGAAAATCGCCGACAGCAGCCGAGGAGCCGAAGATTACACCAGGGCAGCTGCGATTGGCCGGGTGGGCGGGCAGAAGGGGAGGCGCGCGCTCATTGGCCGAGGTGCCTATAAAAGGCGGTCCTCCGCGGTGGAGGGCGGCAGTGAAGCGCGGGAGCCCCGAGGGCGCTTGTTCCTGTGCGCTGGGGGCGGGGCGGGCGGAAGCGCCGGCCCCAGAACCGCGGAGCGCGCTGCCACCCGTGGAGCTTGCGTGGGCTCTGGTCGGCCGGAGACCCCGCGGAGCTCCCGGCCTGAGGCTGAGGAGCGGTGGGAGGCGTGAGAGTCACCGGACTTTTGTGCCCCCAGCACTTTGCCGTGGCCTTGGGACGCCGAGGACTGGAGGGTTCGAAGGGCGGAAACCCTCTCCGCGGGCGTCCAGCGCGTCTGCTAAGGCGGACGGTTTGAACCTGACCTTCCTGCCTTGCAGCAGCAGCTCACCCTAGCCTAGGAGCGCGGAGGCTTAGAACCCCGCACAGCCTTGAGAGTCAAGAGCAGATTGCTCACCCGGGAAACCGGAGGAGACACTCGTCTGTTCTTTGCATGCTTCAAGTCCAGTTACACTGACCATTATCCAATGCCCCTGAATAAAACAAGCATGGGATCGTGAAAGCTCCAAGTAATAGTTTGTGACCCTTCTTTTAAGAGGAAAAGCAAGTCTAAGAGTAGATGCACTTGAGACTTGTGTTTCCTGGAACTGAGTGAAGCTGGAGTCAAACAAGAGGTAGAGGTAAAGATAACAGTCAATGCTGGATTTTTCCCCCTCCAAGTTTCAGGCTATAAAGGGCATATACTCAGTCAAAGCAAAGATGAGACAAGGTATGCATATCATTTGGAGTTGGGTATAGAGAGAAGTAAAATGTAACCCACTACAAAAATGAATATTAAACGTGCGTTATATCTTTTGTACCAGTAATTCCATTTCTAGAAATTATTAGGATAAGATCTGTGGACAGCGCTGTAAGTGAACATTCGCTGCAAAGTTTTAGAGTAGAATCTCACCGGGTGTGGTGGTGCACGCCTTGAATTCCAGCGTTTAGGAGGCAGAGGAGAGATCCCTGAGTTTGAGGCCTCCTGGACTACGGACCGAGTAAGTTCCAGGACAGCCAGGGCTACACAGAGAAACCTTGTGCATGGAGGAAGAGGAGGACTTTGGGGGTGGGGTGGGGAGGGGTACTGGAGGGGAAAAAAAGGAAACTCAAATGATTTAACTGGGCACACGTACACAATAGAACTTTATATAGCTGTTAAACATTTATGAAGTTTCATGATATGCTGAAGTTTATAGTGAGCTCATATTCTTCGCTAAGATGTCACATGTGAAAGAAATATTCTGAATATAGAATTTGGAAGACCAAGTTGCAAAAATAGAATTTCGTGATTGCCTGCCCGACACAGCTATCCTGTAGGGCGGGTCTACCCCCTCAAAGTCCTGAGAAGAATGAAGGTGGTGACAGAAATCGATCTCACCTATCTTAATAACCGGGGCCTGCGTACAGTCAATCACATGTCAACTGAAGTCTTTATGACTGTCCAGATGTTGCAGGGGTTGGGTTTGTACTCCAGCCCCAGCATTTGACACTTTGTGTGTGTGTGTCCTCAAGTAACAAATATCCTTGCAAGTTTACCCCAGGGCAGTAAAAGTTCTATTGTAGAAAACTGTAGAATTCATTATAGAAAACCATAGAATTCACACTAAATATAGGCCTACTCAGGAAGGGTGTGTAGCCCCTTCAGTTCCTGGCTCGTGAGACAACTGACTAGATGCACTATCTAATCTCTGAACCTGTTATCTCACATACAAAAAAAGGGGGAGGGGTGGAATTCCTAGCCAGAGGGTTTCCGCGGTAATTAGAGGACTCTGAATCGATACATACACTTGTGCAGAGCTGGCCTTTATTGATTTGATTTTCAAGGTATATGTGTGTGAGTAATAATTTTTGTTTGGTTTACTTGTTATTTTGGTTTTTTGAGACAGGGTTTCTTTGTGTAGCCTTGGCTGTCCGGACTCACTTTGTAGACCAGGCTGGCCTTGAACTCACAGAGATCCACCTGCCTCTGCCTCCCTGAGTGCTGGGATCACAGGCGTGAGTAATAACTTCTTGAAAGGATTGGGAGAGTTTTTGGTTTGGTTTGAGTTTGGTATTTTTCTACTCAGGGGGTAGGGAGTCTTGGTTGCAGTAAGCTAGTACATCCAATTTTGATTTTTTTTTCTTTGCCATTCTGTTAATTCAAGCACATGTAAGTTTACAAAAGATTTTTTGACCTAAAAAACTTTGATTCTAAAGCTGAAAGACTTCAATAACCTAGTCTATACCATAGCTGGTTGAAAGTACAGAAATCAAAAGCCCATCATAGGTCGAGCAAAAGTATTTCAGTAAAAGAACAATTTGTTTTCTTACTCTCTATGATTCAGCATATCCCAAATGAGATAAATTAAGCTTGAGTTAGCAAAAAGGCTTTCCACTCATTGTCTTAGTGATTATGTAAAGTTAGAGAGGCCTGGCGATAGGTGGTATTAATGCAGAAAATAAACGCTTTGGAGTGCTTGGCTCCTGCACCTCCTTTAACAGCTAAACGCCATAAAAGATCATTAGGCTATATAATACTTTTTGCTGCCTCTAGGAATCAAATCAGCAAATGGACCCAAAGCAGAGACATGGAAAATTGTGTCTACAGAAAGATTCCGAAGTCTATACCTTAGTCCATACCAGTTGCATCTTTGTTATGACTGTGAAATGAAATAATATGAAAATTTCATGTTCAGCCTAATGTATTTTTAAAGCCATGTTTTGAATTTTGGAAAAATCCTTGAAAAAAAAAACCCTGAAGCTTCTGAACTCCATATGGACCATAATTTTTCAACTAGGTGTCTTCTGAGATGGTAACACAGGACTACGGAATAGAGGGGAAACGCCAACTTCATCGTGACCATTTGATCACAAGCCCCTACGTAAAGCAGTGGTTGTAGCTGATGGATTAAGTAGCAAGGTCCTCACTCACATCTTGAAAAGAATGAAGAGATTTGGGATGTGTTTATTCAACTCACCCTACTGTATGCCAATTAACAGGCTTCAGTCCTCAATGAGGCATGACCTCATTCATTTAGTTCTGCCTTCTCTCAGTTAAGAACAATGACTCTTTTCCAGGTGCATAAGAAAACAGGTACAAACTCATGAGTCAACTGCATAGGATGGGAGGCCCCAGGTCTCTGCTGCTGCTTGTTAAAAGCAAGGAGAGATTCTTTTGACCATACCATAAAGGCTGCTAGTGAGCCAGGGGGGATTTTTGTTGCTGTTGTTAAAGTGTCACTCTGAGGTAACAAAAACAAATGCATGTTTACAACTTGGTCTTCTAAATTCTACCCTCCAGGAGAACCAATAACAACTATTTCCATTTATGCTTCTGTTGCTCATTTATTTAATATATAACTTAGGGATGAAAACTGCCTTTAGTAGTTGTATATCATGCATAGAAACTCTGAATCTCACTGGAACAGAAAAGGTTCCATTGATGTTTAATAGATACCTAAAGTTCCATTTTATAAAGGTACTATGCTAGCAAATCCTCTGTGGCATGGCGTAACATAAATATTGCAGTGAACATTTGCTTATAAAACTATACACAAATCTTTATCCCAAAGCTTCCATGCAGATGAGTCACTTTGCTTACTCCATATGGGAACCAGTCAGTTGAAAGGCAAAGTGGTAAAAAAAGAGCTTTATTACAATAAAGCTAGCTGGTCAGAGAAGGTGGGGATTGTTACCCCTTAAGAACCATCTTACTCAGAAGCTCATTTGCAGGCAGGTTATAAGGAGAGCAGTGATCTCAGACTGATATATACCTTCTTGCGGGTACAAGTTTAGTCTGGTGATGCCTGTCTAATTGTAGTCACCTAGTGTTACTCTTGCTTGCAAATGTCAAGAACAAAGATTATTTCCTCTGAGCTATTATTGTCACTGATTGGTGTGCCCACTTGCAATTGCTGAACTATTATGCAAGAGACAGGCTGAAGTGAGTAGCTGCCCCAATGTCCTATTATTGGTTGCCGAGTGACACGTGATGCAAGAAAAGCTATTTCACATGATTATTGCAAAAGGGTTAAGTTAGGAAATATGAAACCATCCTGAGGTCTCAGTCTCAGTGTGGAGCTGCACTGAGAAACTTTCTAGGCATGGCATTGTTTTTCAGCTTCTGAGAATGCCAGCATTCTCTCGTTTCGGTTAGTGTGGCTTCACTCCTGTCTTTGCCTTTGTGGTCACATTGTCATCAGTTCTTCTATAGCTTAATCTTCCCTGGCCTATAATGACACATTTAATTGCATTTAGGCTCATGAATAAAGATAATCTCCCCCTGCCTTGAAATTTAATCACATCTTTCAAGTTGCTTTTGCCATCTATGGTAACATTATAAGTGTTAGAGATTAGGACCTGTGCTGGGTTAGATTTATTTCATCAACTTGATACAAGCTAGGGTCACCAGGGAAGAAAGAACCGCAAATGAGAACATACTTCCATCAGACTGGCCTGTAGGCCAGTCCATGAGGCATTTTTTGACCAGTGATTGATATAGGAGGGCCCAGCCCATGGTGGACAGTGTCACTACTAGGCAGATGGTCCTCGGTTGTACGAAAGGAACAAAGTCCATAAATTATTTAGGAATATCACATATATACTCACACACCCATGTGTGTGGCTAACAACACAGACATAGGGGCAATGAATTTGAGAGCAAGGGGGCCTTATTTGGCAAGGGTTGGAGAGAGAATAGGGAATAGGGAAGATGATGTAACTACATTTTAATTTCAAAAATTAAAAAATTAAATTTTTTGCATTGATGTTTTGCCTGCATGTATATCTGTACTGTATGATGGTGTTGGGGTCCCTGGAACTGGAGTTACAGACGGCTGTGAGCTGCCATGTGGATGCTGGGACTCAACCCTGGGTCTTCTGGAAGAGCAACCAGTGCTCTTAACTCTGAGCCATCATTCCGGCCCGCTAAAAATACTTCTTTTTTTTTTTCTAAGCAAGCTGAGTGAGCCATCGAGAGCAAGCCAGTAGAGTAGTCCAGTAAGCAGCACTTCTCTGCAGTCCACGGGTCAGTTGCATTACTGCATGCACAGTTGATCCCATCAACATGAGGAACATGGCAAGACAGGCATGTAGATACTCTGGGCATTTAATATAGTTCATTCACTACACATGTTTATTAAGTGCCTATTGTTTATTGAGATGCTAAGGTGATAGGATCCCTCATCCCAGAACTTAGTCGAAAACAGGTAAGAAAAATATTAGCCAATGACAAATACTATTTGTTGAAAGAACCTGAGACGGGAAGACCATTTCTAGACTGAAAGGACATAGAAGAAGCCATAAGACTCAGGGATGAACTATCATTAAAGAAACATGTGTTTCTAGTGACAACTCATGTTGTGGAGGCTATGGAGTAAGGGAAACACTCCTCCATGGCTGGCAGGAGTGAAAACTTTTACAGCCACTTTGGAAATCAATATGGTGGCTTCTCAGAAAATTGGGAATTGATCTACCTCAAGACCCAGGTATACCACCTCTGAGTAATTATAGTCTCATACACTTGCTCAATTATGTTCGTAGCAGCTTTATTTGTAATAGCCAGAAACTAGAAACAAGAAACAACCTAGATGATCCATCAACCCAACAATTGATTGTTTAAAATGTGGTATATTTACACAGTGAAGTATTACTCAATTGTTAAAAACAATGACATCATAAAATTTTCAGACAAATGGATGGAACTAGAAAAAAATCATCCTGAGTGAGATAACCCAGACACAGAAAGACAAACATAGTATGTACTTACTTATAGGTGGATATTAACTGTAAAGTAAAAGATAATCATGCTACAATCCACAGACTCAGAGATGCTAAGTAACAAGGAGGGCTCTCGGGTGGATTCATGGATCTCCCCGGGGAAGGGAGAAGTAGACATTGCAGATGGACTCCAGGCAGATGGAGATGGGAACAAAAGAGATCAGATTGGGCGAGGAGGAGGGAAAGAGTACTGGGAGAGAGAAGAGGAATTAGGGGTCAGTTGGGGTCCAAGTAGAAATCTAGTGCAATGGAAACTCCTAGGAGTCCATTAGGGTGGCCCTTGCTATGACTCCAAGTAATAGGGGATACAGGGCCTGAACCAGCCATCTCCTGTAACCAAGCAAGGCTTCCACTGGAGGAACTGGAACACAAACCCAGCCACAAAAACCTTTGACCTACAATTTGTCCTGCCAGTCTGATGTGCTGGGGTAAAGTTGGCACAGAAATTGTAGGAATGGCCAGCCAAGGACTGGTCCAGCTTGAAACCCGTGCCATGAGAAGGAGCCCACCTCTGACTCTGCCTGGAGTCCAGGTCTATTCTCTATGGTAGAACCAAGTACACCCGGGAGAGAAATGTGAAGGCATAATTCCTAAAGATAGTCTGCCATACTGACAGACAGAAGCCTGGCATCGTCACCATCACAGAGCCTTCATCCAGAAATTTATGGATTGTAGGAGCCAGAGGGGTCCAAGGAAACCATGTGAAAAATCACAGAATCAACAAACATTGACTCCTAGCAGCTCACAGAGACTGAACCGACAACCAGGGAGCCTGCAGGGTCTGACCTAGCCCTGATATGCTATACTTGTGTGGCTTGGTGTTCTTGTGGGACTCAGTGAGAGCAGGGGCTGCCTCTGACACTTTTGTCTACTTTGGGGACCCTTGTCCTTCTACTAGGTTGCTTCTTCCAGCCTTAATATGAGGGGATGTGCCTCGCCTTGCTTGATATGAAGTGTTTGGTTGCCATCCCTGGGAGGCCCGCCCTTTTCTGAGGAGAAACAGAGGAAGAGGGGGTGGGAAGTGGGGAGGGGAAGTGGAGAGTGACCCTGAAGGCAGATGAGGGAGCGACAGCTGCAGTCAGGATGTAATATACAAGAGAATAAGTTAATAAAAACATTCCTCTGGGAATTAAAAAAAACAAAGAGCACACATTTAAAAACTTTCTTGTGGAGGCACTGTGTGGGGAACGTTGCCTGTCAAATTCCACACAGAACTCCTGGAGCAAAAAAAAAAATGTCCAGAAAAGACACATATGCCACATTGTCTCCAAGAACTTCTGTAACCTGGAAGCTCAGACTTGGTCAAGGACATTGAGTCTACATCTGAGTCTCGGTCACAGAACGGAAATGAAAAAAAGCAATTCCTCCACAGATCTGTCAGTGGTAGCTTGGCATGTAAAACAAATTTGCACATCTTTTTTTATTAATGTATTTGTTTTTTTTTTTTTTTTTGCTACTGCCTAAAAATCAATATAAAGCTCATTGCTAAATTTACTTAGCAGCAAAGTTAGCAAATGAGTTTTTAAATGACTTTTAAAGCTATATTTATGCTTTTTTGTTTTTTCTAATATTTATTTATTATTTACACAACATTCTGCCTGCACACCAGATCTTACTGTAGATGGTTATGAGCCACCATGTGGTTACTGGGAATTGAACTCAGGACCTTTGGAAAAACGGCAAGTGTTCTTAACCTCTGAGCCTCTATCTTTATGCTTTTAAAAGCACCTGGAAGCAATTCTCAGAGACTGTCTGAAGAAACAATGTTTCTGATGGATAAAAGTCTGGTGAAGAAATGTCAACGCTCCTCTCCAAATTGACATGTAGATTCAAACCAATAACTCAGAAATACTAAGCAAGTTATAATAGACATTTCTTAGCTATTCTTAATTTGAACATCTCTTCTTTCAGTGAGCTGACCTGTGTGTTCCATGGCATTCATCATACTGTTGTGAAAGCAGTAGCCAAGGACATTACGTGCCCCCCTGCAGGGCCGGGTTGGCTAGTATGGGGCATGGGCATGGCATTTTTACGTCCTCTCCTGTAAGAGAAGGGTTTCTTTATTTCGCCCCTTCTGAATGACAAGGTAGTGATGTGGCTCGCTAGGAATTCAGTATGCAAGTGAGGGCTGCGGGACAGGATGGCCTGCCCTCCCACGTGTGTGACCTGGGCTCTGTCCTGGCCAGTAGCTACTGTTGCTCAGTGAGTGGTCACCTGGCCACTAAGAGGTTATGTCTCCACCACTCCAAAACAGCTTGATGAGGAAAATCTATACAGGATGGATGCAAAGATCATTGCAAAACCTACCATTCTACATATTCTTATTGCTGTAACTACAGTTTGTCAAAAGCAAACAGTGGGATAGTAAAATTGTTTCAAATGTTGGGGAGGGGTGTAGATTGTATTGCCAGTCTGTGTGGGATTGAATCCTGGCATTACCCCTTTCCAGTTCCATGACCTCAGGCATGTTACTTAATTTTTTATGTTAACTTATTACCCGCAAATACTCACCTCTCAGAGTTATTAAGGTTAATAATGGCATATAGTTAGAATGGTGCCTGGCATACAGCAAGCATTTTGTAAGTATTGACTGTTGCTGCTGTTTTTAATTCCTCCCCTACTAGTCTGAGTTCCTTGAAAGAAAAACAGTGTTTCATTGGATTGTGTAGTTTCCGAACCTGCTTGAGGACCTGGCAAATGCTCAGATGTTGGCTGCACTGTTACTTCATGCGGTCAGGGCACATACTCTAAAGAGTTGTATTTAAAGAAGCCTTATTAGCCTAGACCTGTGAAAAGTCCATTCTCTGCATTAAAGTCTAAATATGATCCACAGCAATGTGTGGAAATACTAATTATTGCTGGTTGCCTCAGCCATTTCGATATATTTGTTCACCAAATGCCCTAAATCTTCCCAATGCACCATGGCCGTAGCCAATAGGAGAAACCCTCGGTTGTAATCACAGGTCCGTGCAGGGGATCTCTCCTGATTTATGTATTTCTTTTTATGCCCTGTCACTTCCACCCTGTTCTCCAACAGAAGTCATTTCAGTGTGCACGACATGCCTCTTCTATTCTGATACCTGTCAACATTGCCCATGATGTTCATGGCTGGACAAAAATCCTTAAACTTAACAAACTGAGGTCGTCTGGCTGGTGCTCCCTAGGTTAATATCTTTTTACTGCCACACAGTCAACAGCCTTCATCTTCAGTAAAATTCCCAGCATTTCCTCTGACTTTGGGGTCTTTTATCCTTTGGCAGTCCATTTTATACGTAGTATTGAGCTGAACTATGTCCATGTATTTATCCAGGTTTCTGGCACCATCTGCACTCATTGGTGTCTTCAACCTGAGACAGCCTGTATTCATGATTTTGTTACTACTCTATCCCTTGTTTCGTTGATATGTTTCTTCTGTTCCAATACAAAGCATATTTGTCTGGTTTCTTCCATCACTCTCTCATCTCACCACATTCCTTTTACCTGTATCGGCTTTATCCCTATATTGTAAGACAGAATATTTGGAGGTATTGGTTATTAGGCCTGTAAGATCAGGATTCTCTCTAGCAGGCTGATATACTGCTTCTTAAATGCACTGATTATGGCATAGCCCTGGTCTTGTCTTCTGCCTTTTCTTCCCAGCATGCCTTTCCATTCCTCAACAAATTTGCATTGTCTATAAATTAAACATAATAAAGAAGAGAATCCCCTAAGACTTGATTTTTTCACTGCAAGTTATTTTATACTTAAATCCTCCAGAAGAAATAAATTCACTGTTAAATCAGTTACTCAACTCTAGCATCATCTCCTCTTCTTGGAAAATAAGGCCTAAAGAAGAAATGTTGTTGTGAATAAAGAATGGCTGTTGGGCTATATAATGTTTATTATTAGTCCTATGATTATCATGGCTATATTATCTAACCTTCTATCACAAATTGTAGGACACAGACACCTGTTAGATTTTATAACTGCCTTATTCACCTTGAGCCGGGCAGATATTCCTACCTACACAGTCTGAATCACCTCACCATCCATTTCCCAGCCCCCAGCCAATGCCACCCTCCTTAACCATCCTATCTTCCATCCGTAATTGTATAAATACTTGCTTTTATGCTTTTTCCACACCATCACTGGAGTCCTTTCTCCAGTCCTACTTGGTTTCTTATCCAAACAAACCCATCATGGTGTCCTCCTTCCTCCTTTCTTCCCATCCATTTGTCTTTTCCGTGATTCTCATGGTATGCTCCCAAGTTTGGAAACCTTAGCCATGCCTACTCAATTTTGCCCTGCCCAGGTATAGGCTGTTTAATTAACCAATCAGGTATAATGTTTTAGGCAGGTTTGCACAAACAATGATCTGGCTGGCAGTAAACAAATCTTGAGGGCCAGTAATTAGCATTATACTAACCTCCAACAAAGAAAACATGCAAAAAATAGGCATTAAGTACTTAACCAGTGAATAAGTGTCTTGGGGGCTAGGGATTTGTGGGTTTGTGCCTTCCCATACCTTCCTTATATCCTTGCTGTGACAGTGCAGTCTTTACCTAGCATCCTGTGCTTAACTTCTTACCAGGCAGACTGTTTCATTACAATGCTGTTTTTTAAAAGCTTTTTCACAAGCAGGAATCTATGCTGACACTGGGATATTTTTTCATGCATTTTGGTGCTGTCAAATGATCTGGGGGAAATGAGTGCCAGAGGAGCTAGCACTGTGCACTCTATCGAATTGTATCAGTGAATCATCCTTTGTATATATTCAGTCAGTGAGCACCTTATAGGGCCATCCAAAGCTGAGTGTGTTCTTCACTGTACTTATTCCATCATGGCCTCTGTATATATATTACCTTTGTGCACACGTATGTTTTAGCACACTCCATGGCTGACTGATGGTGTGTGTGTTGTGGTACCAGACCTACTAAAAGAGGCTAGGTATTAAACTCTACCATTCTACTGCTCCAAAGAAACCAAAGCACAAAGAAGAAAATAGAAGTCACTCTGTCATTATAAAGAAAATCATAAGAGTATGCCTAGGATGTTTGACCAGTTTTATCAGTAGGAGCTGAAACTATAGATGAAGGCTTGTGACTTCATGAGCTTGCAAGCGATGAAAAGAGTGATAGTTACTATCTACCAACATGATTGCACTTTGTTATAATTATGCAGTATAATTTTCTTCTAGTTGCTCAACGGCTAGATTAAGCTTTGATAGAAAATGAGATTTCACTTTGAATCTTAGATACTTTACTCTCTGTATGAGCTTAAGAATTTGAGATGGGTGTAGCATATAGGTAAATTCCTCAAGGTTGTGAAGATTGGACATGAATATAATGACCAAGACTGGCTCTTCTTCTCTGCACTGAAAACACTATTGGAGGGTGTGTGGAGTGCTTCATAGTGATTTTGAGTTAGCCTGGAGCTGAAGAAGAATCATACTCCTAACACCACTTAGGAAATTGACTCAACTTTAGAACCATATATAATCACCAAAATATTGATAAAATGAAGCAAACCAGTCAAGGACTAGGAGTGATAAAAAGGTGAGGTGGTTGCTGTGGTTTCTCGTGGGCTTTCATCTGTATGAACAAAAATAGAATCTATAGCATTTGTAGATGAGCATAGTAGTAGTATGCCAGCTTTGGGTCCCCCAGGGTCTGCATTTTGTGTCATCATGAACGCAGCCAAGGACATCAGTAAAAGACCATCTTTAGCAACCAATGGAAGCAGCAGACGGTTAACTTTCTCAACTGTTGCATTTGGCTGTGGGCTCACTTGGCAAATGCCATCTGTGAAGCACCATCTGTCTTCCAAAGGTATATTTGAAAGGAAAAAAAAAAAGGTGTTTCACAGTGGACACAAGATTGTTCCTCTGCCAATGACAAAACACAGAAATGAATAACTGCTGTACCTTGTCAGTAAAAATATCTATATTGAAGACATGATTTAGATAGACCTTTTGTTATATGGAAGAGAATATATGACAAATTGTTGTATGATGTAGCTGTATTAGAAGACTCACTCTCAGTTTGAAAGTCTAATTCATTTATTTGCACATGTTCTCCATGGATCATATTGCTTTGATAATGTCTAGACTTTCAGATTAAATTTTCTAGGCCACATACAAAATATCAAGATGTAAGCAATGCTTTGAGTTTGCCAAGCAAAAATTGCTTTTGTGTTTATCAGGCACCAATCTTTGAGACATATTTAAAAAGAAAAGCAAAAAACAGATAATGTTGCTTAATACAAAATGGTACAACATCTGATTCACTAATATTAACAATTCAGTTTATACTATTTATAAAAAGTAATGTAGCCCAAATGTGATATTCTTCAGTAAGAAGACTGAAGGGCTAGATAACCCAGAAATGATAGCAGATTTGATAATTGTGTTTTATGATAAGACAAACAATTTGCTTTCTGCTACAAGGGGCCACCTCAATAAGTTAAGCATGAAGAAAAAGAAATTATAATAATCTCAAGACCATATGCCGCTCCTATTAAGGATAAGAGGTTCAAATTGCACTGTCTCCATCATTGTTCTTATCAGAAGTAATTAGCAGTCAGGAACTACTTGACTGTGACTGGTAGGGGCAGCCCAGAGCAGTTTCTTTGTCTAAGTCTTTCAGGAAAAGGCTACCACGGTTGAGTATGTTACAAATGCTGTTAGTCATGGATCAGAAGCAACACAATGCAATAGCAAAACTCTTAGTTCTCAGGATATGAAACTCATTTTATGAAAATGATTTGACATGCCACCCTTCTGAAACTTGAATTATTTTCAAAATGTCTAAGAATTGGGTAAATGAAAGAATCACATTTGAAAATGTAGCCTATTATAAGAAATAAAATGTAAAAAAATAACTCATAAAAAATAACTTGTACTATTAGTGACAGCGGCCCTTGAGTTCACACTAGTAGCTGGTCACTTTTAGGTCATTTGTTTTTCACAGTATTGAGGTAGTGGGTAAGTAGAGAATCGGATTACAATGCCTGCTTTGCCCTCAGTCTTTCTTTTTCCTTTTGGCCATTCTGAGCTACTGAAGTCTTCAGATAGTCTGTGTTCAACACAGCACAATTTAAAAATAAATGGTACTTTTTGTCATGGTCTGGATTCTAAAGCCGAAATTGACACTGCTGGATCATGGAACAGGGAGAGGATACCAATACATACCACAGCAAAAGCGGTAAGCCAAGTGTTCGGAAAGCCAAAACACCCTTTGCATTAAGAAAAGAAAAAGGGTAATGGCGACTTGACTAAAGTCGCAGGAAGACGCTGAGTGAAGTGCCAGCCCTCACATCACGGGTGTCATCCCTAAGCAGAGAGCAGACAGCTGTCACAGAAGAACATAATCCCGCTTTCTTAGGGGACAATCAGGCTGTACGCATATTTAGCAAATTAACAGACGGTTCTGATAAATTAACTCGGAAGGACTCATCATGTTCCTTGTGTTTGACAAGTACAAAATCAAGCCGGTTAAATCAGTCTCGAGGAACAAAAAGCTGTGTAGGCAGCTTATCAAGTGGCCAAAACCCAGGGTAGTCCCTGCGTGGGAACAAACTGATTCTCCCACCTACACATTATTCTGCTCAGAAGTTTCTTCTGACAGAACTATAGGTGTGAAGTTTCATATGATTTTGTAAGCTTAATTGTGTGTCTCACAAACTTGGCATCATATTCATCGCCCCAACCAACTGGAGGAAATTGGAATAGTTAAATATTAATATGTCCCACACATTGGATGCTCTGGTATGAAATAGGCCACAAGAGGCCAGACCCCTGCTCCTTTTGGGATGGAGAATAGATTGACAATTGACATTGTGAGTTCTATAGGAAAGCCGTATGGGTATGAGTGTGTACACAGTCAACTACATATGAGTTCCTGTGCATGAAGTCGGAGGACAGCCTTGAGCCTAGCCTCTCGTCCTGTTTCTCAGGTGCCTTCCAACTTCTCTTCAAGACGGATCTCTCAGTGGCCTAGAATTTCACCGAATAGGTCTAGAGACAAATTTTACATTAAAAATCACCCATCCATCTTTTATGGGTTAGTTGTTTTGGGGTGAGTAAATGAGTTCCGTGTCTAACTTCTTCAACTGTAAATTGCTAACAAGGAAGCTTATTTGTGAAATGTCTCGATGAAACCCATGGCTTTGTTTGCTAACTAATAATAATAATAAACTGAAAAAAAAAGGGAGAACTTGCCTGTATAGAATTGTTTGGGTTAAATTAAACATACATAAGGCTGTGGGATATATCCACCTCTCACATAGCAAGCACTAAAAAGTAATTTTCCACTTATAACTATAAAGGATTACTAGGCTTACAGTAGGTTAGCTAAGGGCTAGGCTGCTGAGATGGAAACTCCAAACTCGGAAGTGAGATACAGAAGGCTTTGAGATAAAGAGTTTGTCTTAGAGGAAGGGGTAGATATCCAAGTATCTGAAGAAGGCAGCATTACATTTATGCTTAAGGAAGAGCAGCCTATCCAGACTGCAACACCTGCTTACAAAAACTCCTTGTCCAAATAAGATGTGGCTGCCTAACATGAAATGGTTGAGGAAATCCAGTTCTGACAGGAAGCCATTACAGTTTCCTTAAGGTGAACTCTAGAAATGGCATTGGTTCCTAGAATGTAAGGTAGAAAGTTGAGGAATGGTCAACAGCACCAGAAAACCCTTTGAAAACTCCCGAGGAGCTCCTAGACATAGTGTTCCTTGCCCATAACCAAGGCACTGGGGAGGCTGAGGCAAGAGAATCACAATTTGGAGGCCAGCCTGGGGTACATAGTGAGACTTAGATCTAAATAATTTTTACAAAGATATTGAGGCCTATGCAAGAATGAATAAATGAGTTCTGGTTGTAGACTGTAAGCATAGAAAAAGGAGGTAGGAGATTAGATTAGGGAGCAAACAAGAGAGAGAAGCAGATGTCTCTAGAACGTTGAAATGCTCCTGCACGTATCTGTGTCACCCCCATCTAGTGGAGGTCAGAAGTAGATGATTGAAGATGTCATGCTTTCAGAATACAGAGGGACTTTGGAAACCTACCTTGCCCTTTGTCTCTGATAATTCACAAATCATCATGTCAGAAATTGAGAGTTAAAAAGGAAAGGGTAGAGAATTGCACGGGAATGGCCTGGACAGTGCAGTGCTCCTCAATACAACTGTCTGTAATCAGAACCACCTGAACGATGAACCAGGGCTGGGGAGAGGGCCAACATTAAAGTCTTTAAAGCTGCCTAATATCTCCTTCCTTTGGATTTTCCTGCATCTTTACCTTAATAAATTGACTAAGTATTACGGTATCTTATATCCCTCAAGAGGTAATTAAGTTTCAAGGCACATGATGGTTAGAAGTACTGTCCGTTTTCTTCCATTCTGGAAAGATCACATAAAGGGACTGAATGATCCAAACTAAATTCCCTTCCCGCTAACCAGCTTAATTGCACTAGATTTCAATTCCTTTAAAGAAATGAAGGTTGAACTATCTTACCCATGTGGAGATAGGACACATGTAGACCCTGCAGATGAAGTGCTGTAGCTACAGGCTGGCTGAGGGATACGGAGCCTTATTTCACCCTCCTGCTGATTGTCATAGCACAGTGGGAATTCTATAGGTCATTTGTTCATGATGAGCCGTAAATACCTCCTCCCCACCAGCCCCTTAATGTGGTTTTTACTCTGAAAGTCATTCCCCATTTCCATTCTCTGACCAACATACCCACTGTATCACCCACATCCCTTGCTATGGGAAATGTCAGTTAGAGGCAAGGTAAAAATTTTGCTAGAGTATTTACCCTCCTGCCCCCATACCCCTACCCTGCTGTGCAACAAGGTGGCAATCACTACATAACTGCATCAACATTCTTCTTGGCAGCGCCTTCCTGGAGATGCAGTGCTCAGTAGATTTAAGGTGATGCTGAAGCCTAGGAAGTCAGGAGGAATATGGAGAAGAGAAGCTTGCCTGGAATGTTGGCGGGTGAGCACTTTACAGGGATCACACACACACCAGGAATCAGCAGGGAGCTAATTCAACTTTAATGCCAGAGAACAAAGGTTATATACCCCTAGGAGAGTGGGGAAGGGGCCCCAAGAATAGGTGTACATAATTGGCTGGAACTAGTCACTTCAAGGATGCTTGATTTCCATTAGACAGCACACTCCTATCATATGAAAGGGAACACAGTATTTAATTATCATATAGGCACAGGGAGGGAGAGCTAGCAGGGAGCTGTGTCAGAGGCTATATATCAAATGTGGCTAAGGGCATCTGTGTCTAAAGACACTCTCCATATGAAGTCAGGCAGAGAGTAGGGGGCCCTGCTGGGAAAGAGGGAGCTCAGAGTGGCTATCCAGACAAGGCACACTACAACCTCAACCAGCAGGATGCCTCCAACAAATTTCTGTGAGTTCAAGGCTAGCCTGGTTTACACACTGAGTCCGGGACAGCCAGGGCTATACAGAGAAACCCTATCTCAAAAGAAAAAAAAAGGGGGGGGGAGGTCATTCATACTTTCTAATCTTGATTCCAAAAGTCCTGGTTATGCACGAAAGTACAGTCTGACTTTTCCCATATATTACGTTACGGGGCATATTTTCTTGGGTCTACCAGCTGTTGTCACGGCGCAGGTGCCATAACTCTTCAAAGCCTGATTCATCATCCTTTCAAGTCATTTGTTTTAGCAATCATGGGACAGGATAAATCCCAAAGTCATGAGTCTGTTGCTATAGCTTGTCTACTGTAAAACTAGCTTCTTGTCCAGAGAGATGCTCTGTAAAGTACAGCAAGTGTATTACTTTACCACTTCAGATAGTAGTTCTGACATAGCACTGAGAGATAAGAAGAAATCCTTATCCAAGGTGGATATCTGTTCCATTGAGAACAAAGCAGTGCCACTTCTGTGCTGAACACAGCTCAGTGTATCAGTGTAATCAATCTGGCAGCAGGTGGCTAGCTAGTTCCCCTGTCCTCATATTCTCTCCACCCCAAGGAATGCTGCCATATTTGGAACTCAGGGTTAGTTTGTACTGCTAGGAGGTAGAGCAGTCTAGAGCAGCCTTAGGCTGGTTCCGTGTTGTTAGAAAGGGACTCATGTTGTGAGCACATGCGTAAACATCATCCGTGTGTGATCATTGGCTGAGGGAAAGGCTGGCTGGGAAAAGGCTGGCTGTCACTAGAGAATTGGTTAGTGTGTCCACCACATGAAGAAAATCCTCTCCTGAGCTTGCTCCTGAAGAAGCGTTGACATACGGGCAGAGTGCCTTATGTGGCTGCTGACTAGTCACCTTCTGGTTTCCCAGACAGTCTTCCTGTCATGTTCCTTTTCGGTCCCCGATTAGCCGCCTAAACTGTTAGCTGTTCTCTATAATCAGTGTGAACCCTGAGCAATCTTAAATCCCACCATCAGTAGTTATCAACCTGCGGGTCGTGACCCCTTTGGGGGTTGCATATCAGATACTCTACATATCAGATATTTACAGTATAGTTCATAATAGTGGCAAAATTATGGTTATGAAGTAGTAACAAAATAATTTTATGATTAAGGGTCACCACAACATGAGGAAGTGGGTTAAAGCATCAGGACAGTTGAGAAGCATTGTTTCAGATGAAATGAGCACCCAGATCCATTGCCTAAAGTTCTGCCCACTGAAAGTGGCACTTTCTACAAATATCGCCCTTTAAAATTGCCGTCAGGTACAACATTTGTGTTGTAGTTACCAACATTTGTGTGGTAATGGGAAACCATACAGAATTGTCCATGCTTTCTTTTTTGGTCAATCAGCTCCAGAGAATCTCCATGAGGGTTTAGGTACAAGTCATAAGAAGTCCGTATAGCCACAGGCACCTTGCAGGGATTCTTGCTTATACAACTGGGTTGTACCTTCCGTGCTGCCCACGACAGAGAAGTCCTGTCATAAATTGGGGGAGGGGTATTTAAGGAATGTCTGAAGTCTTTAAGCTTGTGTCTCTAATAGGATTACCATTTTTCAAGTTTCTTCCTTTTTGAAGGGGCAAGGTATTAGTTATTTCATGTCCCATTTCCTCCCCCTACAGTTCCTCATGCTGCAGTCACTGTGGAAAGAATTTCTGCTGGAGGAGATAACAGAACATCATCTCAGCCTCTCTCTCTCTTTCTCTCTGTGCCTGTCATGGGGATGGAGGTGTTAGACTTGCTCTATCACGATGGACAACCTCAACATGCTCTTCGTCATCTCAGAATCACAGGTGAGCTTGACGCCACCGCCTTGGTGTCTTCCTTCAGACATCCTACCATGCCAAGAGTAGCAAATGTGGACTCAATGTTTTCTTCTCTCAGTATCAGCTGCTTTGGACCATATCTCACCTTTTCACATGTTTGGCCAGTGGCTGGAGGTGCTTGCTTAATGGACAGTGGATGCCCATTGAATGAAGAGTGGCTGCTTTTTTTTTTTTAAATCTTAAAATCTCACACTGAATGAAGCAAAGCTGGAGGGGGTGAGACAAGACAGGGTCAGAAGTCCCACTAGTGTCCTGGTAGAATTATTGGTCTGTGATAAGATGCCAAATGACCAATGGGTTTGTAATGGGAACATATGCCAGTAAGGTAGTTCATGTCTCCATGAGTCTGTTCCAAAGAGACCATGGACTGAAGGACAATAATCATTACATTTCTTAGGCCTTGAGTTCTTCTAATCAACTCTCTATTCTCTATTCATTTTCTGCAAAAAAAAAAAAAATTCAGAGGAATTGATACTTCAAAAAAAAAAGGCGAACAAAAAACCCAACAACTAAAAATGATGCTTCACTCCTGTTACGATTTTTTCTAAGTCAGAGTTTTAAATTAACTATTAGTGTGTGTGTGTGTGTGTGTGTGCGCGCACACATGGTGCAGCAGGAGCAAGATTCATGCTACAGTGTGGAGGTCAGAGGTCAGAGAGCTTGTTCTCCCATTCCACCTTCTTATGGGTTGAACACAGAAACTGAACTCAGATCGTCAGCCTTGTGCCTTCACCTGCTGAGCCATCTTACCAGCACATGATTATGATTTTAGTTTACATGTTTTAAGCATGTTTATATCTTCTAAATTGGTAGCAATAAACAAATCATTACTTCTCCAGAAAGATCGAATCTCTGCTGGGAATGGAGTTTAGGTCATACTCAGCTTCCTGGCATCAGGAGCTGTGACCCTGTTGCTCCTCTTGAGAAAGAACAAGAAAAACCCTCCATGTCCCTTTGCTTTCATGTTCTCGGTGCTCTGACTTCTCCCCAGAACCACAGCTTGGTGTGTGAGGGAGAACCTGTCTTGTAGGATGTGTGGTCATGCTTAATTCTAGTCCTCTTATGCTATGTGCTTTACCTCGAAGGTAATTATAAAAGCAGCCCACCCTAAGCCTAAATACAATCTCAGGAAAGAAAGGGGTGGCAATCTGCGGTGGTTGTTGTCACCTTGACACAAACCTAGACACATTTGGGAAAAGGAGCTCTCAAGTGAGTAATTGCCTCCATCAGATTGGCCTGTAGGTAAGTCTGTAGGGGCATTTTCTTGATTGATTGCTGATGCTGGGTAGGGAAAGCCCACAGTGCGTTGTGCCGCTCCTGGGTAGGTGGTCTTGGGTCATATAGGAAAACAGGCTGAACAAGCTGTGAGCAGTGTTCCTCTGTGGTCTCTGCTTCTGTTTTTGCCTCCAGATCTCTGCTTTGGCTTCCCTCAGTGGTGAACTGTAACTTATAAGCCAAATAAATCCGTTAACCCAAGCGGCTTTCAGTCCTGGTCTTTAAGAAAAAATGACTAAGAAACGTATTAGTTCCCATCACTTTGATCAAACAGCTTAACTACCACCTTCACTTCTGGAACTTTTATCAGAAAGAACAAAAGTCTAAGACATAAGGGAAGGGGACAGAGAAAAATCTCATAGACTGAAGTAGGCACGACAAGAATTGTAAAAGAGAAAGTTAGCTTAATGCAATATTCTACCTCTAAAGCTGTGGAGAAATTCTTGCCACATACATACGATGGCAAAACAAAATTCAGGCATGGAAAAAATGACTGACTTTAAAAATAGCAAAATACTTAGCCAAGCTTGGAGTCATTAAAGTAATACAGCTGCAGACAGTTTACAGGCTTCTGTTTTTAATTAGCTTAAATAGCACAGAGCCTGGCCCGAGCAGGCATCCAGCTACTACAGCTGGCTAGTTAGCTTTCCCCCTACTTCTCTAGCTTCCTGAAAGGTACCGAGATGTTGGATCAGGGCAATACCGGAAGTCACAATAAGCAAGAGCAGTAAGAAGTCGTCTTAGTTAGGGTTTTACTGCTGTGAAGAGGCACCATGACCAGGGCAACTCTCACAGAGGAAAACATTTAACCGGGGCTGGCTTACAATTCAGACTTTTAGTCCGTTATTGACATGGCGAGAAGCACGGTGCAGACATGGTGCTTGAGAGGTAGCTGAGAGTTCTACGTCTGGATCAGATTGGAAGAGACAGTGATATAGACCTGGCTTGAGCTTAACTGGCCCCCAGTGACACACTTTTACCAATAAGACCACCCCTATTCCAACAAGGTCACACCTTCAACAGTGCCACTCCCTATGAGTCTACGGGGACATCTTAATTCAAACCACCACAGAAATCTTCAGCCCTTACACACCAAAGAAATATTAGACTTCAGACTAGGTTTTCCTAACTTGGAGCTCGGAATGTTTTTCGTTCTGTCAATAAAGAGGAAACCCCATTATTGCTCCTGAAAGGTGGTGTAATGATCAGGCTACTGCTTGGACTGATATGGGCCTGAAAGGCTCCACCACCAAGTCCTATGGCAGAAAAACAAAAGTGGGCTTCTCTTAGGTCTCATGTCCCTTGAAGGGGATGGAGTAGGCTTGGGTGCTAAGCATACATTTCAAAACACAATACTTCTTGAAATTCAGCTTTTTTTTTTAAAGAATTTATTTCAAAGTTTGTGTGTGTGTATGTACACATGTGGATGCAAGAAGAGGATGTTGGGTATCCTCCTTCATCACTCCATGCCTATTTGAGGCAGGGTCTCTCCCTGAACCTAGGGCTCACATTTTCTCAGATGGGTCAGAAGCTAGCAAACCCCAGAGAAGTCTCCTGTTTCTACCCACCCTTGGAACTGAGGTTGTAGCTGTCAGTGGGATCTCTGGCTTCTTGTGTGGATGCTTGGATCCAAACCCTAGTGCTCACAGATGTGCAGCAATCACTCTTAGTTGCCGGACTATCTCTCCAGCCCCTCAGTTGATAAAATAATGTGGTACTGATAAAAACAAAGATATTTAGATAAATGGAATATAATGGCAAGACCAGAAATAAACTTAAGCTCATTCATTCATATATATGTGGTCAAACAGTTTTTGACATAGCTTCCAAGACTGTTTGACAAGGAAAAAATAGTCTTTTCAACAAATGGTACTGGGAAAACTGGATAGCCACATACCAAAGAGTCAAGTTGGACTTTGGCCTTAATACCACTTGTCAAACCCAACTGAAAATTAATCAGGGCACAAAATGCAAGAGATAAAATTATAAAATTCTTAAAGAAAAACCCAGGAGATAACTTTGAGACTTTAAATTTGACAACGTTTTCTTGGACACAATGCATTGTACATCTCACACATACAATAATAAATTTAATAAATCTTAATCCAGTCTTCCCTTTACCAATAAAAACAGTTTGTCACATGTCCAAACTGTTAAAAGAAGGATTACACTGGGATTTGAACCCTGGTGTAGACTTGGTAGGATAAATGAAATAAGGCAAAGGGACTAATAAGCACAAAAAGCAGAGCTGTTATGCAGTGAGCAGGTGTCATGTAGTATTCTGGAGTTTTACTCCTATTTATTTTGACTCATGGATGCCTCTGTTGACTAATTATATTGTCCAAATATGACTCTAGGCCAAGGCAATCCTATTTCCTCTTTAGTGATTCTGTATAGCAGGCAGAGGAGAGTTATTAATAACTAAGCACTGGGGGTGGAATTAATCAGTTAGCATGAAGGCAATAGCTTCTAGACTACAGCTCTTCCTAGAGAAAGTACAAATGGAGACGGAATTGGAAGGAAGTACAAAATGACATAAGCAAAGCAAATGAAAATGTGTGAAGCGTCAGCTACATGCAATGCTATGACTGCACTTTTAAAGCTAAAGTATGCTGTTAGGTGAGTTATGCATGGCAGGTAAAATTTAAAAGGGTAAAGGAGTTCTCAGGGTTTTTTAAGTAACCGTTTCTAACACCTAAGAAGTTAGGGGAGCTGAGGGATGCAGGGGCCTCCAGAGTGTTCTATTTCCCAAATAAAAGCAGCTACATGACATAGCTACTCATTATGCTATATATTCATTTTATTCATTTTCCATAGGTGATATTTAACAATAAAAAGTAAAGTTTAAAACAGACTAGAGCTCAGTTTCTATTTTGAAAGTTGGAAAAACACTCAGTGAGCAATTGTGTGAAAAAAGCAAGGGGCTGGGAACAACGTGCAGAAATGATTTCAAAAATCAGAAACAAGGAGATGAACTACAAAACCACGATTGGAAGAGAAGTACTTGCTAGCTTCTTACTTCCATATGTTCACCTCTCTTTTTGCCTTCTTGAGAAAGGGTCTCTTTGTGTAGCCCTGGCTGTCCTGGAACTCACAGAGATCTGTCTGCCTCTGTCTCCTGAGTGCTGGGATTAAAGGCGTGCATACACATCCGACACACAATAAGGATTTTGATGATGAATTGACAAAGTTGTTGGATTTTTTCTTTTTTTCCCTCTTTCTTTCTTTCTTTCTTTCTTTCTTTCTTTCTTTCTTCTTTCTTTCTTTCTTTTCTTCCTCCTTCCTTTCTTTCGAATGAATCATTGGCCATGTGTGGTGGCGCATGCCTTTAATACCAGCACTCAGACAGACAGAGGCAGGTGGATCTCTGTGAGTTCAAGGCCAGCCTGGTGAGTCCAGGATAGCCAGGTTTACACAGAGAAAGCCCTGTCTCAAAAGACTAAAAAAAGGGGGGGGGGTTATGATTGATTTTTTTTTGTCATTGTAATTTTAAAATGTACAGCTCAATAGTGAAAGTAAATCTGAGATGTTGTGCAATCAAAAGAACTAGGGCTCAGAATATTATGTCATTTTTGAATGGCTGGAGGCAAGTTACGGTATTCGTGTTTGCATGAGGAGGAGGAGCAGTGCTTCCTAAACCCCACTGTTCCAGCTCAGCCTGTTTAACTCCTCACCTCCTGCACGGACAACTTGAATCCCAAGGCTAGAGCATCAGTCCGGCCTTCCTCCTGTCCTGCTAGTGAACACAGGGCAACCCAGCTTCCAGGGAAGAACAGCTGCCGTAGGACAGTACCGAAAAAGCTGTCCTGCATCTGGGCCTGACACTGCAGATCTGAAACTGCCTGGTTGTGCGTTGGATTCTATAAATGCACAAGTCTTTTAACGGTAGCGTTGTGCTTTTTGCTGGCTGTGGCATAGATTTTAATATTTAAATGAATAAATTGCTAAAACATTTTCCCTTGCTTTACTGTGAATAACTAGGTACTCTAGTGAGCAAAATAATCAGGATTCTGGATCTCTAATGAGACTTCTTTACTTTTCATTTATAATTTTCCCTTTTTCTTTCCTCTTTAATTTGAGCCCGAATAGACCCTGACATTATACTAAAGACACAGGACACTAACTTACAATGTGAAACACTATCCCAGATGTTGATGCCAGACTGCTATAAGCATAAGTCTGAGAGCTTCAAAAATTTGAGAAGTGTTAGGATCCTAGAATAGCAGTCACAGCCCACAGCCAAAATATCCCCGTAGAACTTGTAATCAAGGCCATCACCCATTCACAGAAATTATAGTAAGCTTCTTGTCCATTCTTATCTCCTTCGCTCTGTTCCCTTTCCCTCTGTGGCCCATCTTCCCATATTACTATTCTTTTGAACTCTTTAGTTTTCCATGATCAACTACAGCATGTTGAGGTTTTAGGACCTCCCTTGATTATCCTGGCAAATCTGTATTTCTGAGAAACAAACAAACAAAAAAGTCTGGTGGACCTTTCCTGAATTCCTCTCCACTGTCAAAATCCTTTAGTTTCTCACCCCCAAAGAATCCTAGGTAGACTTAACATGAAATCTTTCAGGACTTGTTTTAACTGGACTGTCTTATGGTATTAGGAACCGCCAGACACTTTGTGTGTGTGGGGGGGGGCACCTTCCTCCATAAAATGTAAAAACTATTTTTCAGTGGCATTGAAATCAAGATAAAATGTAATCCATATTATATCACGAGGCTTCTTTTCATTTTATTATTTTTCTTTAGTTGTAGATTAAAAATCAGCTTACACAGGTTTTTGTAAATATTATAGACATTATGTATAGACCAATCCTTCCGCTACCAGAGACCTCTAGTGCTGTTCCTGCTATGCCTTACGCAAAGAGTAATCCTGCATGTGAAGAGTGCCTATACACTGGCTAGGTTACAATCAGATTGTGTAGGTCATTGGTTAGGGTGGTTCTAATTGCAAATACAATAAAGTGCAAAGTAGCTTAAGCAACAGGGAAAGGATATGCTCCTATAAACTGGTAAGTCGGAGGGTAGGTTGGCTCTACATGACTGGGCATTTGCTCTTGGAGATTTGCATGTTGCAGATAAGAACCTAGAGACAGACCTTGTTGAAAATTCCTTGTGTGTGTGTGTGCGTGCCTTGCTTTCATGACTACTTCACATCAAAAGGTCATTTTTAAGCTGATTGGAACCTAAGAATGACAGACACTTGCTTTCTCAGCCTGCCCTCAAGCTGGCCATTGCAACTTTGGTGAAAGTACTCCAATGGCTTCTTGGAATATTTGTTCCTTAGCTGCATGCATCCCACTGTTTCCAAGTACAAGCAACCTCTGTCTGGAAACCAAGAGAGGTCATAAGGACAATGTTGTGGAAATGGAAGAGAAGAAAGATCCAATTCCACATTTTTGGTGATAGGGTTGACCCACTTAATCAGCTGTGGATGCTTGTCACCGCCATTGAGTGTATAGTTCTAAGTCATGCAGCTTCTAGCTAGGCAGCCCCATAAATAGTAGCTTGTTAAGATATCAAGAGAACAAATTATGCACCATAAAGTTTTAGATACTGATCGATATTATGGGCACAATAAATATTATGGAGATCACTTCAAGCTGTACCATTACAGAAGGTCTCCCTAAGATGACCTTTGAGGCTGCTGGAGCCAGCCATGCAAAGATCTGGAGTGCATGGTGCTTCAGACAGGGCAAACTGTAACTCTAAGTCCTAACCTTTAGGAGAGTGAGTTTGAATAACAGAAAGAACCCCACTGGTAAGCAGCGATAAGTAAAGAGAAGGACATATAGAAATGAGGCCAGAGAAATGGCCAAGCATTCACACAGGGGTCTTTGGGGGCCATATCTATTCAAACCACCACACTCTTCCAGCTTTGTTACTCCATCTCTATACCATGGTCTGTTTCAATTTTCCTCTTTGTCAGGAGCACGAAGAAGGCTGTCATAATTGTATGTCAAAAAGTTGTCAGAATCGAATCATGATTAAGGTAATGAAGATAATACATTTAAAATACAGAAGTAGCTGAGAAAAACTGAGTAGGGAATGTAAATAATCTAGAAACTGGGTTGAATGTCCATGTTCCTGTGATAACAGCGGAGCTGCCGACTGACCTGTAGGCCTAATAAGAACTCAGCAAGCAGCAGGGTTTTGTTATTTCTTTAGTTGAAATAATTTCTAGTTCAAGCTGTCATGACTCCAAGTAAATAGGAGAGAGAAAAACCCAATAGTCTGCTTTAATATTTTAATTTATTTATGATTATTTTTTATAAGCAAACATCTTGGATTACCACAGCTGATATATTGCCTTGCTAAACTTGCCAACTAACTCCTTTTCTTTAAAATATCTTAATCAATCGTTTTTCTACCTTATGTTTTAAAAACACTTTATGTTCGTTTCCTGTGTATGTGTGTTTTGCCTGTATTTATGTTTGTACACCTCACACATGCTTGTTGCCAAGAAAGGCCAAAAGAAGGTATAAGATCTCCTGGAACTAGAATTCCAGATGGTTGCAACCCACTATGTAGGTGCTGGGAATTGAACCCAGGTCCTTTTGCAGGGGCAGCCAATGTGTTCTTAACCAGTGAGCCATCTCTCCAGACCTTCTAGCTAAATTCTTAACAGTACCAGAGATTAAAGGCCACTGAAACTGAGGAAACAGAAATCTTATTACCCTTCTTTTCTGGCTTTGCTTTATCCATGGCTTTTGAAAACTCTATCCTACTGTCCCATAGCCTCCCTTAAACCAAGAAGGAAAACTGTATTTTATTGCTAACTTTATCATATTTCTAGTTTCCCTTTACATCTTAAGTTCCAGTATATATCCTGAACGTTTTCTGAGAATCCAGAACTAGGTTAAGTACCCTCTCTATAGCCTTCATGATGTTCCTATCATCATACAGTACTGTAAGTGTTCTCTTGTCTCTACATTTTCACTCTAAGTCAAAAACTGGACACAGGATATATAGGTTTGTAAACAGTCTCAAGTGAATGAAAAGTTGTTATGTATATTAAGGTAATGATGCATACAGAGCACTAGCTCACAGCAATCTATAAGTATTCTCTTTCTAAAGAAAATGTTCATTTTTGATGGTTCATTAAATACTCTTAGGACCCTAGCAGTATGTACATTGGATATTTGAGTAAGAGTCAATCTGTAGATGGAAATACAGGTGATGTTCAAAACTTAACAATGTAAATATCTGCTTTCATAGGTTGATTAATCCCAACAGAAGCCAGTTGGCATGCATTCAAGTGTATAACGATTAGGAAGACACTAATTTTGGAACTGTCATAACACTATAGAAATAGGTATGAAATAAAAATTCAAAAGACAAACAATAGCAGATGCATTGAAATGTGATAAAGTGTTTCAAGCTGCTAAATTGATAGATTTAGAAAACACTGGCCATTTAAATAAATATATAAAAGCAGAAAATAACCAAAATAACACACAGTTTAAAGCCTAAGATGGATTGCACTGGAAAAGATAGATTTATCTCCACACATTGAGTACATCTCTCTGGAAAGTGTCATAAAATTAAAGTTAAACAACAAGTTGGAAGAAAGTGTTTGAAGTGTTGATGATGTCCTAGCCAGCCTGTCTCACAGGAGTGAAGTGTTCTCTGCCAATTGCATAGGCAGAGTCTGGAATCAGAGGCCTTGTACTTGAACATGAATTGTCCCAAAGGCCAGCTAGGATGTTGGCTGAGAGGAAGAGTCTTATACAAAAAATTTACTGAAATAGTCCTCTCCAGGAGTCCCCAAAACAGCAAAGGAAGCACAATGTGAGGTTTCAGCTTGCTGAAAACAAAACAAAACAAAAAACCCTTTGAATAAATTAAATTAGATGTTTTAGCTGGGCAAAAGTGAGTAAATGATTCTTTCCTCCCGAAAAAGTTCAGAAGGTTTTTGATCTTAGCCATTCTGATGGGTGTAAGATGGAATCTCAGAGTCATTTTGATTTGCATTTCCCTGATGACTAAGGATGTTGAGAATTTCTTTAAATCTTTCTCTGCCATTCAATATTCCTTTGAGAATTCTGTTTAGTTCTGCATCCCATTTTTAATTGGCTTATTTGGTGTTGGAGTTTAACTTCTTGAGTATAAACAGTGGAAGCAGTTGAAGAGAGGGAATCCGATGAGAGCCTACCATACATGTCCTCTGAAGGACTCCACTCAAACAGGGAACTGAAGCAGATGATAAGACTCCCAACCAAACTTGGGGCAGAGTGCAGTGAGTCATAGGAAAGAGTGGGGGAATAGAAGGACCGAGAGCAGACAGGAGCTCCCTAAGAAGACCGACAGAGCCAACAAATCAGTGTCTATGGGGGCCTGCACAGGCTGATGCACCAACCAAGGCCCATGCATAAAAAGAGCCTAGACCCCTTGCTCAGACGTAGCTGATAGGCAGCTCAGTCTTCATGTGGGTTCCATAGTAAGGGGAACAGGTGCTGTTCCTGACATGAAGTCTGTTGCCTGCTCTTTGATCACTTCCATCCAGTGGTGGGGCATTGCCAGGCTACAGAGAAAGAGTATGCAAGCAGATCTAATGAGACTTGACAGGCTGGGGTTAGGGAGGGGAGGAGGGCTCCCCCTTTCTGAGAAATATGAGCAGGGAATAGGAGGGAAGAGGGAAGGAGGGTGGGACTGGGAGCAGACAAGGGAGGAGGCTACAATTGGGACGTAAAGTGAATAAATTATATTAAAAATTTTTAAATAATAATAAAAAAAGTTCAGAGGGCTCCCTCTGCAGTGTGGCCGGGTGTATTTATATACAGAAAAGGAAGTGACTTCCAAAAGTAGTCTAATTGGCTACAGTTGGGCCTTAGCTTTACTCTTAGAGTGGCGTGAGGAGACACTGCTTTACCCGGACAGAGTTGTTTCTCTTGACAACCTGTGATTGGCTGAAGCTCGCCTGCAGTGATTGGCTAGGGCTGTACTCAAGTCCGACTAGGAGTTAGCTAAATGATGGAGCCGCTGTAGGCTGACATCTAGCCATAGCCTGGTCCTGCTGAAAGATCTGGGACATGCGTAGTGTCCCGGAGCTTCCTCAGTCCGGTGCTTGGGCTTTCTCATACCAATTTCTACCAGTTCCAATTAGCCTTTTAGTTTAGACCGTCTTTGCACATGCGCAGGCTCTCTTTGAAGACAATTCTTCCGGGGTTGGGGGAAGGATAGGTATTAGTTCTCACTAATGTTGAGGCAGCCAGAGAATTCAGTCTCCCTAATTGTGTTACTCAGCAGTTTTGAAGCTCGTGTTTCCCTACTTGTGATGAGTAAAACTGTGTGGGAGATACGGGACTGTAAGAGAGATTACGGGAAATAGTTCTGTCCGGAGTCCAGCCCAACAAATACACCCAAATATTAGAAGTTAGAGAACGAAACAGTGCAAACACAGTGTAAAACCTCCAAGAGGAGGCTGGGGGGATGGCTCAATGGATAAAGTGCTTGCTATGTGCGGTGGACTGAATAAGAATTTCCCCTCACCCCTTAGGCTCATAGGTTTGAATGCTTGGTCGTTAGGAAGTAGCTACTTGGCTGGGATTAGGAGGTGTGGCCTTGTTAGAGGAGGTGTGTCGCTGGGGAGGGCCTTGGGGTTTCAAAGGCTAACCTCTCTTTTCCTGCTGCATGACTATTTGGATGTAAAACTCTCAGCTACCTCTCCAGAACCTGTCTGCTTTCATATCACAGTGACAAAAATAAAATAAAATAAAATAAAATAAAATAAAAGGACTAGACCTCTGAAAGTAAGCAAGCTCCAATTAAACGCTTTCTTTTATAAGAGTTGCTGCCCATCACGGCGTCTCTTCATAGCAATAAAACACTAAGACACTGACTGTCTAAGCATGAAGACTTCAGATCCTCAGCACCCACAAAATAGAAAAATTACAAAGATCGGCAATCACATGTGAAAAAAATTTAACTGTCTGAAATACAAGAATTTTTTCACTGTAATTTTAGAAATGAAAACTTTAATGAATTATCATTTATTTCCTATGAGGGGCAAAAATCATTCATGTTTTGTTGACCCAGTAGGCATGTAAAAACAGTGTGATTCCTTACATTCCTGTTAAGAATGTAGGTTGATGAGTGGGCACTTTGGAAATCTATCTAGAACTGCCAGAAACTTATTTGCAGTGAATTTGGTCAGAAACTTAAAGGTACAAGGAAGTGCAATACTCTTTTGGATACTGAAAAATTGTCATTTGAACTAAAAAGCGAATGAGCTAGAAAGAGATGGTTGTGGTAAAAGCAGTTCCTATAAGCAATTATGGTAGAAACACTAAGAGTTAAATGTTAGCTTGGGACTTGCGCGTGCTGGTGTCGATTTTCTTCATGCCGTTGGCCATCCCGATTTCTTTAAGCATATTTCTGTCTTTCTGGTCTCTGCACATGAATAAGCGACTCAACAAAAAGATTCACAGATCTCACGCCCTCTGGTCAAAGTCTGTAGATAGAATCCTTGATCCACGGCAACCTTCAGCCATAGTTCTTAGCTTGTGTTTGTTACTAAGTCTCTCAAACATGAATGCAAACTCATAATGAAATAATTGGGAATATTTAAAGAAAGAATACCAATTCGAATCAAGCAAACTAATTTCCATAAGCATATTAAACAAACAAAACCACTGTAAGTGCTGACTGCCCTTTGTGCTGAAGTGTAGGGGCTCTTTGCTGTGATATGAGTGTGGTTGTTTAGGCAATTATTCTAACTCTTTGAAAACTGATTTTCACTTCTTGGATGAATTCTTTTATACACACAGTAGCCTGCTTATTCTGTCCTTAGGCTCATTTCCCACTCAGCAAGCATACTGTCACTCAGACCCTTGATTGGGAAACATGAATAAGACCACAGGGTAAAGAGGAGAGTTTAGGAAAGATGGGGTTGCAAAGCTGAGTCTAAGGTTCAGAAAAACAGAGTCAGGGCTGGCAAGAGACAGGTTAGGCTGAAGGAGCAAGGAGGAGTTCCTGTTCTCAGAGCTCTCGCTGAGGGACGCAAGGGAGGGAGTGGAAGCTATGCAATCAGGCAGTGCAGCTGTCTTCAGCTCTTCAGAGAGCTTTCGTTTGGAAGCTCTACCATATCAACACACTGTTCCACCGTCATCATTGCAGAGGAAGGGAGCAGAGAGTAGTAGCTACAGCTCTTAACACCAACTACAAGGGAGACATCACACTTTTACATGATTTTTCAGGTCTTTTATTTCGTTGTGTGTGTAGGGGTCGGGTACATGTGGAGACCAGAAGAAGATGTGAGATCCCCTGGAGCTGAAGTAACAGGCAGTTGTGAGATGCCGAACGTGGGTATTGGGAGATGAATTCTGGTCCTCTGGAAGATCAGGAAGTGTGCTTATTACTGAGCCAACTCTCTGTCCCATGTTTTCCTTTTTGTAAGTTTGGCCAGAGATGTTTCCTTTCCCCTTTGAGCTCTCTCCTTACCCTGAACCAATTCCCTGCCCCCATAGCTGACTTGGATGGTTTGCACTAGGAGTTCTCTACACTTAGCGAATACAAAGATCTCGAGAGCGGAGGGGAATCAGAGCCTCTGCTTCCTTTCCTACAAGTTAGAGTGTTCTGCGGCCTGACAGGAAAAGGAGTGCTACCAAAAAAGTAAATAAATAAGAAGAAATGCAGGGAAGAAGGACTCACCAAAACAAAAGACGTTAGCTTCTCTTAAACAAAATGTAGGCAGCTCTGGCCTTGAAAGGTTTCCACCAGAGTCAAAAGGCTGGAGAGATAATGACGGTGTCTTTAGCTAGTTCATGGGACAGCAGGGCTTCTAAGCGAGACGGAGTTCACAGAAAAGTTGCTGTATCCGTGCATGCTTGTTAGTTGAATGGAACGCATAAGATAAGAGATGGCAAAGAAGTCTGTAGAAACCACCACCATGTGCTGAAAGCTGGACTGGAGGCTGAGCGGAAGCATCATCAACCCTGAAAAAAATCGAGGTGAAGGCAGAATAGGGAAAGAAAGAAAACCAGCAGAGCCCACCAGAGACATCTACATCCATCTGTCACAGTGTCCAACCCACACAACCTCCAAAGAGTCGTGTTCTTTCTTGGAAATCTCACGTGAGTTTCTCTGCAACAATTCTTGCCTGAAATTGTCCTGGGACAGGGATCCTGGCTAGCTGACTTCAAAGCTACAGACAGGAGCAGGTATTAAGCTGACAACTGTCAGATTCTGCCTGACCCATGCCTGAGGACTACTGTTTTCTCCCAGGATGCCATTGTTTTATGACTGCTGGGCCCAGTGTTATATTTGAGGGTCTAAAAACAGACAGCTTCACTGACACCACCACCCCATGTTAGTGCTCTACTCTCCACCGCCATCTTAATGTTCTAATTCCTAGAGCGTCCCCAACACTCTGCTACCCTCAGAACGACTTGAAACTGAGCGCACCATCTGTACTTTGTTTTGACCCACACTGATGGCAGGTGAGCTGGCAACAAGTGGGAGACCACCACAAAGCATCTTCCAGCCCAAACCCAGCGCACACAGAAGCGCAGCACTGTGGAAAGACATTTGCTCAAAACTAAGAAAAAGAAGCCAGTTCTCCATCTTTATGCTTGATTTAAAAAAAAAAATGAGCCTTGTCATATCTTTCAGGCAAAACAAGCTCATTGTACTATGACTAAGATAAAAGACGTTATTGGGATATATGTCGGTTACACATTGTGGTTTATTCTCAGACAAAGAAAGGTCACTATCTGAACCACACTTTGAGCACAACCCTCATCAGTTCCCAACCTTACAACTCCTCCATACACTTCTTTTCAAGACTTTGTCTGCTTCTTCACCTGTATGGTAAGGGCTCACTCTACATTACACTAATCTTCCCTGACTTCACAATACTTCAGTTAAAATTGTGCCATATATTTGTACATTAAGTGTGGAGTGGCCTTTTGGAAATACCAGGATGAACATAGGCTGCAAAAAAATTTTACCTGTTTGATTAAGGAAAAACTTCCTGTTTGGCTAAGAAACTCAGAGCGAAACATTTTTTACTAATGTTTTTGAAAACATTATATATAGAAGAGAGATTGGGCCTAATAGCACCAGAGCCTAGCTCAGAGATGGGAAAATAATAACGGGAACAAACCAAGCCTGTTCTGTTAAAATGTAGCCATGCTTGTTTATGTACTTTTACTACATTGCTTTCTCTCGATGGTGGCCCAGCTGAATGCTCTGCGCCAGAGATCATCGACCCACAAAGGATGGGAATATTTACCCCTGGAACCTTTACTGAAAGAGCTTTGCCAATCCTTGGGTTAAGTAAGAAAATTTGCCAGCCGCTCTCTTCAACCAGCTTCTCTTTTTCAGAAAGGCTATGCCCTGAGGTCCTGCCGCTGGCTGACAGAATACGAAGAAGTATCTTCTGAAACTATGAAAGGACTTGCAGCTGAAGAAACACTTGAAAAAGCAGCCTGGTAGCCTGGGGCTCTGGTTTAAGTCTGCTGTATTCCACTGCTGGCCTTGCACAAATGGCCTAATCTGTCGTAAAACCCCTTGGGAGGATATGTGAAACACCCTAAATTCTCCTCAAAAAAAATCCAAGAGTTAGGGATTATGACAGATGATTGGGACCATCTTGTTAGGATTTAGAATCACTTGGAGGGAGAGAACTGAATCCCCAAGTTATCCTCTGTGTGTGTGCACCCACACGATCACATACACACAATAAACAGACCTCTGGGCTTGTCTGTGATTTCTTGAGTAGGTTAATTAGGGTGGGAAGGCACACCCTAAACTGTCAGACTAAATGGAAGGGAGAAAGGCAGATGAGAACCAGCATTTAACCGCTCTGTCTCCTGACTGTGACGTGACAGCTGCCTGAAGCCACTGCCACCATGCCTTCCCTGCCTTGAGGGACTGTGTCATCCAACTGAGAGCCAAATGGAACTCTTCCTTAAATCGCCTCTGTCAGGACTTTTGTCTCAGCAACAAGGCAAGCAACTAATGCAGGGATTATTCTATGTTAAAATTAAAGCTGAAGAAAGAAAGAAAGAAAGAAAGAAAGAAAGAAAGAAAGAAAGAAAGAAAGAAAGAAAGAAAGAAAGAAAGAAAGAACCCTGATCTGTGAGATTAAGAGATTAGGAAATGCACAACACAGTTGTAGAATTTAACATGTAATATTTTATGAGTTATTAAATACTTTCCCTTCCTCGCCCCCAAAATACCACTCCTTCGAGCAGACAAACAACCCGTGAATCTCTTCTGTGAGGGACATGTTGATTGCACTACAGGAGAATGAGAAAACCGATAATGAATAATACAGCTCTGCCCAATCTCCATGCCCAGTTCCGGCTCTGCAGGCCCTGAGGATGTTGGAGCCACAGAGTTATGAGGAACTCTACAGTGGCTGGACGTGGGGGCTCTGCTGTGGATGCTTCCAGCTGTGGAGTCACAAGGTGCTTCATGAACACACGAACCTGCCATGATCTTCCCATGTTCCTCAAAGGCCAAACCTCGGTTTAGAAAGCTCTAGACATGGAACCCAGCAAAGAATTTCAGGAACAGACTATGGTTTAGAGAATAAGTCTTGTATTCAAAATAAAAAGAAGTACTGAGAAGTAAAGACGTTGGGAGATAAGTCTTAACACTTCCCTTGTGGCTCTGAAGGGTTCGAAGTCCACCCACTCACTCTTGGTTCTCTGCTTAGACTGGAGTTCTGCACAGGGAAAGAGTCTTAATGATTAATCAGCCCGAGCACAGCACCGGGGACCAGGAAGGGACTTCATTTTCTTTTTCCAAAGAGGGAAGGGAGAACTTGAGTAACCCCCTTGAAGATTGACAACACGTGTCAAGGTAACTGAGTCCTGCTCTGCTTTCCTCCCAGTCATCCTGCATCCTGTGGACCCCAGAACTTGGGCTGGAATTCACTGGACTTTATCTGACGTAACTGCATGACCTCATCATTTGGGGGCATCTGTTTGTACTTCCTTCTCTTTGAAATGGTCAAAGTTCCCACTTGTTCTTCTTTGCATGAGAACTGAAGCGCAAATGTGGTTACAGGTATGACATTGGGATTCAGTGGATTCAGCAATAGTTACTTTCCTACCCCATTTAAAACCTACCTCATTAAAAAAAAAAAAAAGCAAGACCACAGCAACAAGAATAAAAAACATTCAACAGCTCAGCACAGTGTCTTAAAAAGAAACAGCAATAATTTTGTTAGTTACTTACCATGCCTACCTTTTTTTCCCTGGCTAAATGGAATCAACAGGAATCAAGGCCCTACATCAAGTTTAATTTCTTTGCCCTAAAAATGGAAATTATCAAACCATCTTAAAAACTTTTAATTAGCTAATTAAAACCTTAATAAATTAATCGCATGTGTGGGTGCCCATGTAGTAGTCAGAAGACAACTTTGGCAGTTAATTCTCTCCTCCGACAACACGGTTCCTGGAGATCTGACAACTCAGGTCTTCGGGTCCTCAGACATGTGAGCACTTTTACCCCCCACCCCGAGCCATCTTGCTTGCCTAGAATATCTGAATATATTTGATAGTCTTGGTGAATTATATAGTTTCATTTAACTGTTATGTAGATCTGGGATAAAGGTATAGTTTTTAAAAATGTTTATTATTTTTTTGATAAGATATGGAACTAAAATAACTTTCCCAGTCTCACAACTAATGTCATGTTTGAAGAATACATTTTCCTTTCCTCCCCCATCATTTTAGCAATTGGTTACTTATGAACACTTGCAAATATATTTTCTATTTGCTAATACCAATGCCAAGAAGTGAACATTTCCATCCATACTAAGAAATAATTTTTATGATATTTGTATAATTTACAATTCTTGATGTTGCGAAGATGAGGTTTTCAGGAAGCTTAGGATTTTCAGGAAGCTTAGGCTGTAGGATTTGCACACACAGTCTGGACCAGGGCAGGAGGGTAGCTGATGGTAAAGCATGGCGGTAATGCGCCTGGCTTATGACTATTGAATACAGCTCTTGTTAGGCTGCAGTGTTTGTGATGCCCTCCACTCTGAGCTTTATCTGGGACAAGAACAAAATTTCTCTTAAGTTGCTTAGCGATCTGAGAGATAGTAGGATACTATGGCTTGAGCCTTTGTGGTCTGAGAACAATTTACTCGAAGGGCAGAATGTTCACAAGTCTCAGTGCCTGTTTAATCTCCAGTCGGCCCTGAGATCCAGGGTGTCATTGAGCTTCGAGTCTTTGGGAATTTAGGAATTGGTGTCATGCTGACACTAAGATTGTGACTCTAGAGATACCAGTTATGGTCAGAGCCATGCACTTAGTTACAAGGCAATGTGGCTTCTTTGTTTCTCTCTTACACCCACCTCCAACCCTCCTTGTAGTTTCTATAAATCTGAGTTACAAAGTTACCTTATTTCCTTTTTCAAAAAAGTTTTTTTGGCTTTCTGTGAATTTCACATCATGCAGCCCAGTCCTACTCATCTTCCCCTCCCTTTATACACACCCTCTGCTCTTGCAACTTTCCCATAAAGGAAAAAAAATGCCGTGGAAGTGGCAGTGTGTCACAGTGTGTCTCACAGTATACCCCTTTTGTCCACACTTCTTTGCTGCAAATGTTCATTGCAATGACTCGTTGGTCTGGTTCAAGGTCTTTGGCTTCTGCTGCACTATCAATACTGGGAATCCTCACTGGTACTCCGCTTGGAGATCCTGGTGTTGCCCTGTGTCATGGAGAGCCTGCAGCTATGGATCTATAGGACTGGCCTCTTCACATACTCCAGCAGTTCACCGATGAGTTAGATGTTGGGATGGGCCAATTCAAAGCCCTGGATCTGGGCCTGGGAGGTAGCTGAGCTGGTCAGCCCACCAGCTCTCCCATACCCACACCACCAAGGCAAGCTCCCCAGGACTGCTCTGTCTAGCTCATCTAATGCTGCAGCCAGCAAGGGGCAGAGCCAGCTCTCCTGTTCTTATGCCCTTGGCCAGTTTACCTACGCCTGTGCCATCAGGGCCAGCTCTACTGTGCTGCCCAGGAAAGGTTCAGAGTTTGCTCTCCTGAGCGTTGCAGCCAGTGCGAGAGAGCTCTCCTGCTCTCATGACCCCTGGGACCAGCTCTCTCACCTGTCACAGGTGAGAGGGGGTGGAGTTGGGGAGGAGGGCATCTTGCTCTCATCCATGCCGCCACACAGCAGACAAGCGGCCGGAACAGCTCTTTTACCCTCACACCCTCAGGGCCAGCTCACCAGCAACTCCCGCAACCAGGGCAAGCTCTACTTTGTTTCCTGGACAAGATGCTGGCCTTCAAGTACTGGTGCTCTCCCATGTTGTCCACGTGAGGGGTGAGGTCAGTTCTGCACAGCTCTCAGACATCAGCATGGCTTCAGGCAGCAGCCGCAACCAGGGCATCTGCCTTGCTTTCGGTGGTTACAGACCCCCCCCCCCCGCTGCGGCAGGGCCACAGATCCAGATGTGTCTCTCGGTGGCAGCAGAGGCCAGGACCTCACCATGGTCTTAGGTGGCATCACTGGCCCCTCACATCAGGCTGTTCCTCAGTATCCTTGAGTCTCCAGTTCTGCCTCTTTTTGTTGTGCACACAACGTTCCGTTTCTCTTTCTCTTCCATTTCTCCACTACTTACTTGCTCATCTCTGGGTGAATGAGATCGCCTCAGGAGTGGTCTCAGGAGTGCTATGTTCCACCAGTGCCGTGTGGCCCCAGACTAGTGGTCCTCTCTGGCTTGTCCCTGCCTGGGGCCCCATGGTACCATATGTGGGTCATCTCAGGCGTGGTCTGCCCACCTATGCCTTTTTCTAAGAATATTTAAAACCGCTACTCATCCGTAATTAAATTAAAATAACATGAATAGGCATGAAGGCTATCATGATCGACCTAAAGGTTCACAGAAATAATACATGCCTATTAAACAGCAAGAAATGAGGAGACTTACCAGAGACCACTCAGTTTCAACTCAAAGAAACAGTATCTCTTGAAGAGTATTGTTGTCAACTGGGCTTGTTGTTCAGGGGTCAAGTGCTTGCCTTGCATGGAAGAGGCCCTGGGTTTGATCCCCAGAACCACAAAAAAAAAAAAAAGACTCACTGAATAAAGGAAGGAAATCCAAACTGATCAGTGCTGTTGCATCACTTGGGGTTGGTGACAGCATAAACGACTCTACCTTTTTTTGCTCCATACTTGAAATTGGAGAACACACATCAGCAACACTCGTCATGGATTCAGATATTCTAATTGAATCTCATTTGTATTTCCAATCAGATTATGTCTATGAATATCTTAAGAGTTATAGATAAAGAAAGGTGTCTGTTATGATGAATTAAGAAACAAAATAGAAAAACCTAAATGTGGATTTTAAAGAATGTTTATCTACATAATGTTCTCAATGTCATCATAGAATGATTAGGAAAAACTCATAATGCAGAAAACGTGATTAGCAGAGTAAAAGTAAGAGGTAGGACTTATACATGATAGTCGTGTTTATATTAAATATAAATGCACAGAAAAATATCTCTTGCTATGTTTTCTTTCCGTGTTCACAAAGCAAGTATTTCTTTGTACTGTAAACAGGCAACTGCTTATGTGTTCACATGTGCCAGACCTTAAGACATTAATACATCTCCTCACTCAATCATTAACCACAGGTTAGCCTGTGTCTTTTCAACCTTTGCCATGAATATTTTCATTTATTTTTTGAGAACAGACAGTTACGGGTAGAAGATTTGCGGCAATGTTTTTTAATGATTATTTTTCTAAATTAAACTTTTAAGACATTTACACATGAGCATTGCATCTTCATCACTCCTGCCCTTCCCTTTCTCCAGATCCTTTTGTGCCTCCATCTCTCTCAAATTCATGATCTCTTTTTTAGTTATTTTTCTCACACGTATATAAATGTACATACAACCTACAGAGTCAGCCATATTTAGAATTGCTCATATATGCATGTGTCCAGGGCTGAGCACTTAGGGTTGGAAATCCAGCGCAGAAGTTTATCCCTGGAGAAAGCATTTATCTTTCGGCAGCTGTTGACCCCATGTAGCTCCTTATCTAACAGCGTAGTTACACTGTTATCTACTGTGTAGTTACATAGAGGAGTGTCTTCTGTGCCCATCAGCACGTCAGCTGATGCTGTATTCCCAGTGTTAGTCAGGTAACCACATTGTTGAGACTTCATGGGTCCATCTTCCATGTTGTGTCTAGGGAGCACTATCTAGTAGCGGGCATCCTCAGCTTCTGGATTTTACAGCCATTCTCTCCCATCTTCTGCTGTGTTCCCTGAGCCTTTGGCGTCGGGGCTGCATTGTAGATGTGTGAGTTGCAGTTGGGCACCCACAGTTATTTATTCTCTACATTTTGCTCACCTGTGTATTTCTGTAACAGTTCCTATCTGTTGCAAAAGAAGGCTTCTTTGATGTCCCTTGGTGGGTTACATTGTACCTTCTGCTCTATGTGAGCCAGTCCTTAGTGAGGAGTTTCCTAGGTCAGTTCCAGCCCAGTTCATTCAAGTCCTGTTCCCAAAGTGTGTGGTGTCTTCAGCAGTGCTGGCTAACTTTCAAGTTGTGAAGGCACCCGTGAGCAGTCAGTGGTAACAGCCTATATTGTTTTTAGCGCAGTGGTTCTCAACATTCCTAATGCTGTCACCCTGTAATATAATTCTTCATGTTGTAGTGACCCCCAAACATAAAATTATTTTTGTTGCTACCTTATAACTTTAATTTTGCTGCTGTTTTGAATTGTAATGTAAATATCTGTGTTTTCTGATGCTCTTAGGTGACCCCTGTGAAAGGGTCATTTGCCCTCCAAAGGGTTGAGGAATGTTATTTTACAAGATTCTTGTATTCTTCCAACATCAACTCAAAGGCAGATTTCCCATGCTTGATAGATAGATTTTTGTTAGTGACTGGCTTTTAGAGAAAGCACAAAAAACTCCACGTGTCATGTATGTATGTATGAATGTATGTATGTACATGTATGAATATGCACACACATATTTAAGTGAGCTCATAAAATAATGTTTCTCTATAGCTTTCTATGTAAACCAGGATAGTCTTAAACTCACACCAATCTGCTTGCCTCTTGCCCCCTGAGTGCTGGGATTAAAAGTGCATGCCACCACGCCCAGTCTTCCTATAGCTTTCAAGCATCCTTAATATTATTTGTTTCTCCTTCCCTTTTCCTTGCCCTTCCCCAACACGTTAAAGGTCCCTTACTCCCTGCATGGCACCTGCCTCCTGCTATCCCCCTCTCTAGATTTCCTTCACCCTTTCTCCCTAAGGTCCCTTTCTACTTTCCTGGCTTCCTTGGATATTTTCATTTTTATGTTCAAATCTAAAGGCTGAAAGCTAGAATCCACAAATAAGAGAAAATATGCAGCCTTTTACTTACTGGGACTAGGTTCCCTCATATACTACAAAAGTTCCCAGTTGCATTTGTTTACTGGAAATTTTCTTTTCTTTTCTTTACAGCTGAATAGCATTTTGTTGTGAATAACCATTCCTCTTACCCTGCATCCTCACCAACATTTGTCTTCATGATCTAAGCCATCCTGATTAGGGCAATATGAAATCTCAGAGTAATTTGAATTTCTCTAATGTATATCATACAATTAATCCACTTAAAGTGTTGAATTCAGGGATATCTCATAACTTCATTGAGTCATGTGATCATTTAGAAAATTTTATTTTATATTTGAAAAGATTTCCTGAGGCTGGTAAGATGGCTCAGCAGATAACGATGCCATGATATGACCTGAATTTAATCCGCAGGTTCCACATGGGAGAAGAAAAGAACCTGGGTCTTTTCTTTAGGGACAACTCCTTAAAGTTGTCCTTCACACATGTACTAGGGCACCACCATTAAATAAATAAAACATAATAAAAAGTTTTAAAATATTTTAAGCATATTCTACTCCTTATCTTCTTATCCTCCCTTTTCCAATTCCTCTTCTACCATTTGCTCCTTTTTTCCCCAATACATAATTTTATTTCTACTTTAATTTCTATTTTATTTGCGCACACATTATTTCATGTAACTCTATAAAAAATCTAGAAACCATAAATGAAACAAATTGTATATTTTTTCCCTGAAACTGGCTTAATGCTTTTAATCTGATTAGCCTCAGTTTCATCCATTTTCCTGCAAATGACATAACTGCATTTTTCATGGCAAACAAGATCCCCTCATACATGTATACCACAGTCTCCTTATCCATCCTTCTCTGTTGGTCCCCTGGGTTGTCTCCGTAATTAGATACTGTGGCCAGGGCTACAGTAAACATTTATGTGCAAGAATCTCTGTGATGTGTGGGCTTGTAAGTACTCCAGTAGTTGTGGTAATAGGTTAGTCATGTACAAGATCTATTTTTAGATTTTTTTTTTTAAAAAAGAAACCTTTAATTGTTTCCCATAGTGGCTGGACTTGTTTATGTTCCCACCAGCAGTGCGCACAAATTTTCTTTAGTCCACATATTCACCAGAATTTGTTTTTCAGCCATCCTGACTGATGATATATGGATTGCACTGTAGTTTTGATTTGTATTCCTTTTATTAGTTCATCTATTGGGTTCTCTGATTTCTTATTTGGTTTTAAAAGTTCTTTTCATATCCTAGATATTAATCTTATGTCAGATGTTTTACTATCAAAGAATTTCTTCCATTCTGTAGGTTGTCTCTTTGCTTATATAACTGTTTCCCTTGCTGTCATCTTTTAAATCTCATGAGGTCCCACTTGTTCATTATTGGCCTAATTTTCTGATTGGTTAGAGTCCTTTTCAGAAAGTACTCACCTGTGGTATATCTTAAAGTATTTTTTTTTCTTTTTCCACTAAAATTTTGAGATTTTCTGGTCTTACGTCAATGTCTTTGACCTGTTTGGAATTGAGGTGTAAGGTTGGAATCTAGTTTTCTACATATGAGTATTCATTTTTCCCTGCAACATTTGTTAAAGAGGCTGTCTTCTCTCCAAGGTGTTTTGTTTCGTTTTTTTGCCATCTTTGTAAAGATCATGAGGTGGCTAAACTGTGTGATTTACACCAGTATCTTCTGTTCTCTCCCACTGATATGCATGTCAGTCTGGTTACTATGCCTCTGTAATACAACATGGAGCCAAGTAACAGCAAATAGTAAAGTGATACCTTTATCCTCCCTTTCCAATGTCTTTTGTACTTCCAAATGTATTTTAAGATTTTTTTGTTCTCTTCGTGTGAATAGTGGCACTGGAAATCTGACTGGATTGCACTGAGCCTGCAGATTGCTTTTGATAGCCGTTGTCACAATATTGATTCTTCCAGTTGTGAGATTAGGAAATCTTTCCATCAGCCAGTGTCTGCTTCAGTTTCTCTCAAATGTTTACAGTTTTCATTAAAGAAAGCTTTCACTTCCCTGGTTAGATTTGTTATAAGGCCTTTCCCCTCCACCTTGGGAATTGTGAATGGGAATTTTTCTCTTGATTTCTCTCTCAATATGTTTGCCATCAGCATATGGAAAGACTACTGATATTTGTACATTTATGTTAAATCCTGCCCCTCGGATGAAAGTGCTTATCCCTTCTAAGAATTTTCTTGTGCAATTGTTAGGGTGGTGTGTATAGAATTGTATCATTAGAAACAGGCACTTTCGCTTTTTTCCTTCATATTTGTGTCACTTGACTTTTCTTCTCTTGTCTATTGTTCTAGCTAAGACTTCTACTATTGTTGTGAGTAGAGAATGGAAGGGTAATAGCATTGTCTTGTTCCTAATTTTAGAGGAAATGCTTCTGGTTGTTCTTCATTTGATATACTATTAGCTACAGATTTGTCATGTATAGCTTTTATTATGCTCATACATATTCTACTCCCAGTTTCTTTTAGACTTTTATAATGAAGAGATGTTGGATTTTGTTCAAAGCTTTACCTGCATCTATTGAGATTAATGCAGACACTTCGAGCTATAAACACCCTTGTTAGGAGTGCTTTCACCATCTCCTGTAGGCTTCAGTATATCATGTTTTCATTTTCATTCAGTTCCAGAAAAATTTTAATCCCCTTCCTGATTTCTTTAATGACCCATTCATCATTTAATAATGCTCAATCTCTCAGGTACACATATATGCTATGATTTCTCTTGCTGTTGCTTTGTAGTTTTATCTATTTTTTTCAGTACCATTTGTTGAAAAGACTACCCTTCCCTTGTTGAATGGCCTTGAAAGTGTGGTCACATATTCTTTGTTCTTATGTGTAAGAGTTAATTTCTTGACTCTCTGTTCTATTCCCTTCATTGTTAAGTCTACAATTTTAGCAGTATCACACAGTTTTGCTTACTTAGAATTTTTTTAATTCAGAAAGTACAAGTCTTCCATCTTTATTCTTTCATTTTTTCTAGGCATGTTTTAGCACTTTAGGGTGCCCTGAGCTTATCGGAAAATTTTAGGATGCATTTTTATATTCTGCAAAAAATGTCATTTAGATTTTGATAAGGATTGCACTGAGTCTGTAGATCCTTTTGCAGAATATCTAAATCTTAGCTATACTAACTGCTGAGTTCATGTTTTAGTATTTATCTTAGTAGCTTTTTCTTGTTATGATAAGACACCATGACCAAGGCAACTTATAAAAGAAAGAGTTTATTTGGGGCTCACAGTTACAGAGGGTTAGAGTCCATGACCACCCTAGCTTCCCACTGAAGCATGGGAGGAGGCAGGCAGGCAGGCATGGTGCTAGAGTAGCAGTTGTAAGTGCACATCTTAGATCCATCAGCAAGGCAGAGAGAGCCAAATGGGCTTTTGAAACCTCAAAGCCCTACTTCAGTGACACACCTCCTCCAACTAGGCCACACCTCATAATCCCTCTCAAAGAGTCCCATCAACTGGGGCCAAGTATGGAAATATATAAGCCTATGGGGAGTTATTCCCATTCAAATCACAACAGTTTTACCAGATTTTTAAAAATCTGGTTTAGGCCTTTGTAGTTACATTATTATGCCATTTGTGAAGAGACATACTTTTGTTGTAGGATATTTGATCGCATTGTGAACCCCAAGATTGTAAACTATAAAAACCTGTTTTTTGTCTGGTGTGGTTCAGCTCTAACACACACCTTTAATCCAAGAGCTTTCTGTACACAGGATTTAATAAGGGTAACCCTAGGTCAAGAGGCAGAGCAAGAAACCAGCTGACAGGGAATAAGTAGAGAGGAGGGGCTTTGAGTTGAGGAGCATTAAGACAGGGCGCAGAAGAAGGAGTTTTCAGCTCTCAGCTCTTTGGCTCTTTAGCTCTTGGGCTTTTAGCTTTGGACTTTTTCCTCCTAGGCTGTTGAGTGAGCTAGCAGGCCTTTTCCTCCTGGACTGTCATTTGAGCTAGCAAGCTTTTTGGATTTTTCCTTCTGGGACATGAACCTAGTAGGAAGGTCAGCTGGGTGCTCTCTCTGTCTTTCTGAGCTAGCAATTTTTCACCCCAGCATCTGGCTCTTGAGTCTTTATTGGTAAAATTAAATGCTTGGGATGTTTTTTCCTTTAAAACAACATAACTTTTTCCCAACTTTGATGCCTTTGATTTACTTCTCTTGCCCAGTGGCTCTGGCTAGAGCTTCCAGAATAATGAAGAGAAGTGGTAACGAGAGACATCCTTGCCTTGTTGCTGATCTTAGCTGGACTTCTCAGCCTTTCACTATTATGATACTTGTTGTAGGTCTTTCACAACAAGTTTTTTTTTTTTACTTTGTTTAAATCGTTTTCTTTTAGGCATAGTTTGCTGTGTGTTTTCAGTTATAAAAGGGGTTTAATTTTGTCAAATGCTCTTTTTCATCTCTTTATATTTATTTTTTCTAGGCATGTTTTAGAAATTTAGGGTCCCCTGAGCTTATCGGTAAATTTTAAGATGCATTTTTATATTCTGCAAAAAAATGTCATTTAGATTTTGATAAGGATTGCACTGAGTCTGTAGATCCTTTTGTAGAATGTCTAAATCT
>CM053750.1:17682751-17701633 GCA_028658305.1 Pachyuromys duprasi | reverse complement strand
CAGAAACTATCAGTAATACCACAAGCTCTGGGGCTTTCTTTGTTGAGAGATTAATTTATTACTTACTCAGTATCCTTACTAGCTATAGATATATTCAATTTTTCTATTTTTTACACTTACTTTTTTGAGAATTTCATACATGAATATAATGTTTCCATCAAAATCATCTCCATTGCCTCCCTCCAACTGTTCTCATCACCCTTCACCACCATTTCTCCCTACCAACCTGCTGTACTCTCTTTCAATATTGGTGTTTATTTTGTTTTTTGAAATAGGTTCTCTCTATGTAGTTCTAGGTGGCCTAGAACTTGCTGTGGAGACTGAGTTGGCCTCAGACTAAGATATGCCTGCCTCTACCTTTTTTTAAATTAAATTTTTATTTTTTTATATTAATTACAGTTTATTTACTTTGTATCCCAGCTGTAGCTCCCTTCCTCATTCCCTCCTAATCCTACCCTCCCTCTCATCTCTTCCCTGCCCCTCTCTAAGTCCACTGATGGGGGAGGTCCTCCTCCCCTTCCATCTGACCCTAGCTCATCAGGTCTCTTCAGGACTGGCTGCAATGTCCTCCTCTGTGGTCTAGCAAGGCTGGTACTCCCTCGGGGTGGGAGAGGGGGGATCAAAGAGCCAGCCACTGAGTTCATGTCAGAGACAGTCCCTGTTCCCCTTGCTAGGGAACCCACTTGGATCCTGAGCTGTCAGGGGCTACATCTGAGCAGAGGTTCTAGGTTATATCCATGAATGGTCCTTGGATGGAGAAACAGTCTCAGAAAAGACCCCTGTGCCCAGATATATTTGGTCCTTGTGGAGCTCCTGTCCTCTCCATGTCTTACTAATTCCCCCTTCTTTCATATGATTCCCTGTACTCTGCCGAATGTTTGTTTATGAGTCTCAGCATCTGCTTTGATATACTGCTAGGTAGATTCTTTCAGAGGCCCTCTGTGGTACTGTCTCTACCTTTTGAGGGCTACAATTAAAAGCATGTACCACCATGCCTGACCCAAGTAATCTCTTTTAAATCCCACTGAGTCTGCTTGGTGTTTTCAGTATGTGCATGGATATAGGGCCACATCCTGAAACATGGATAGTCTATCAGGGACCACATTTAAACAAAATCAATTCTGCCTCTCCCAGCATTCGCCAGCTACCAAAAGCTCCTTAGCCAGTGGTAAGACTTCATGAGGTCCTCCTCGAACCATGATGAACGTTCATGCTACATGATCTTGTTTAGCTCCTGTGCATGCAGTCCCAGCTGTTGTGAGTTAAATGCACACCATCTCTGTCATGTCTAGAAAACACTGGCTCACAGCTCTGCTCTAACTCTGGCTCTTACAGTCTTTCCATCCCTTTTCTGTGATGAGCAGGAACCTTAGGGGAAGGAGGTGTGGTATAGATGTCCTTTTTAAGGGTGAGTGCTTCATAGGCCTTTCTTCTCTGTACTTTGACTAGTTGTAGATTTCTGTATTGTTATCTACGTCGAAATGAAGCTTCTCTAATGAAGGTTGAGAGGTACACTGATCCATGTGCATAAAGATAAGTGTTTCGGGGCAGTTTCATATAATATTCACTCAGCAGAATAAGGATTCTCCCTTGGGGCATATGGCCTATCCAGCCATAGATTCTTCTCCCAATTTAAAGTTCCAGGCATAAATTCCATCTGATTTTGTATTAATGGTTTTTGGGCTCATTGAAAATGTATCTATTTAATAAGTTGTCCAATTTGTTGAAGTATAACTGTGCACAGCACTCTCAAAATTATTCTTAGTTCTATAGCTCAGCGTTAAAACCTGTTCCCTTTCTGATTTTAATAATTTGAGTCTTTTCCATTTTTCAGTCTATCTATCTAAATGTATACCAATTGTATTGGCATTAAGAAGCAAATTCTGGGTTCAGTTCTTTCTTCTTTATTCTTTTTCTATCCTCCAGGTCACGTAACATCCTCCAACAAGCACATTCATCCTGATTCTGTCGAGTTTTTTCCTCATAGTTTAAGAGAAATTTCACCACCGTGGTAGTGACAGCTTGGAGGGAAGCACAGGCTATGCTACAAAGATGAGAGAAGCGTTAGGGCACAGCTGGGTTCCATGGCAGCAACAGGAAGCAGAGAGCGCCCGGAAGAACGGTTAGCCTGTTAAGCTATCAAGCCTCGCCCCAAATGACCTACTTCAAGGGACCTACTTCCTAAGGATCCCATAACCTTCCAGATAGCACCAGCATCCAGGAACCAAACACTCAAAAGTATGAGCCTTCAGGGTGTGTTTGCATATCAAACCGGAACCCTGAATATACACGGTCCTTTTCTAATTTCCCCCAGATATGCAACTATTTTAAAAATGTCCTCATTTTTATTAGCTCTGTCAGGATTTTACACAATGTATTTTGACTATATTCATCCCTCTCCTCTAACTCTTCCCAGATTTTCCCTGCCTCTCTACTTCCCCAACTTTCTGTCTCTCACAAAAAAAAAAAAAAATTAAATCAAGTTTATATTGACCAAGTATTTCTGTGAATGGGGCCTGCCCTGGAGTGTGGGCAGTATGGTGTTCTCCCACTGAAGGAAACTGACTTTCCTTCCACCAGCAGCAATCGAATGCCAACAACTCCTTAGCTAAGGGCGAGACATTGTTCTCTCCTCCACGCTGGGGGATTTTGTCTGGCTTGAGCTTGCTCAGGTCCATGCATGCTGTCACAACCGCTGTGGGTTCATTTGTGCAACTGCTCTGTTGTCCGTGGAAGACACTGTTTCTTCAGAGTCACCAGGCTTCTGCCTCTCCAGCCTTTCTGCCTCCTCTTCTGCATCAACGTCTGAGCGTTGAGGGGGGCGTGTGATACAGACTTGCTATTAAGGGCTGACCACCCTGGAGTCTCCTATCCTCTGCATTCTCACCATTTGTAGATTTTGCTGTTAATTACATCTACTGTGAAAGGAAGAGTCCCTAATGAGGGCTGAGTGGTAGTTGATCTGTGGGCACGGCAATAAGTCATTAGGAGTCATTTTATTGCTATGTCCATTTAGCAGAAAAATATTAGTAGATTTTCCCCCTAAGGTCCATGACCTATCTAGCCACATGCTCTAGGCTTCATAAAATATCCTTTTTCTTTTTTAAGTTAAGACACGGAGAGAGAAATATGGATGGGGCAGGGAGAACACCAGATTTTAGGTGTCATGAAAGTTACTTCGACTGGAGAGGAAAAGGCTTGTGACAAAAGGATGGGAGAGAGGCAAGACAGAAATGTCCACCCACTTCTTTCTCTGCGCATCTGTAGGGAGAGGCAGTATCAGTGGCCAGAGCACATCTCTTATCTTTAGGAAGAAATATCCAGAAGGACAGATCCTTTTCATTCATGCTGGCTGTGGGAGCCTGCTGTTAAGGTTGAAAGACTGGCATTTCTGAATAGCCTCTGAGCTTGGTATAAGATGACAGACTACCCTTCTCAGCTGGGTTCCCTCTTTGCCTGATCTGGGGAAGCCAGGATGAACTAAAGATTGTCACAAAGCCCTCAGGGAGATTACAAACTCAACCCGTTCCTGCTAAGAAACCTGCTCTGCAAACACTTGGGGATTCCTGGAAACACCCACCCTAGGCTAAGGAGATGTCTTGGTGGTTTTGGCTTTCAACCAATGGCCTTTAACTGTACCTGGAGTTCAGGATAACTAAGTACTGGGTGCCTCTTCTTTTGATAGGGCTGTGCCATCGCATGAAAGTCAAGTATCCCTGGCACCCTTAGCCCCAGCAAATCGAACCCATTCACCCTCAAAACTCCTCCTACTGCTCAAGGTTTATAAGCCCCTGTTCCACACAAAATAAAGGGGGGCAGCATCATCTATTTCACCCTTACTGGCTGAGACTTGTCATTTATCCTGGGGGAGGAAGAGCTCTCCTTCTCCCCAAAGAATTCACCACTGGAGCCCCAGGGCTTGGCTGCTGGTCAGTCAGCCACATGCTACTGGCCACGAGAGCTTCTGCCATTCGCCGGCGTGTCAGTGCAGATTGCTGCCGCCATCTTTCTAGCACCGATTTATCCACCGAAGTGCCCATCTGTTGAAGCGAGCACCCGGCTGTTCCCAAAGCAGTCTTTTTTGTCTGCCCAGACAAACCCGGGCTCCTGCCTCTGCCGCTCTCGATTTCAGAACTCTGAGTGACCCTCCATTAACCTGCCCAAGTCAGGCTGGGCCCTTGTTGCTGCCTGGCTTGGATTCCGGAGTCCAGGGCTCCTCTGAGAGTGCCTCACTCTTTCCCTCCCTGAGCATGCAGTTCCGTTTCTCACCAGACAGCACTGGCAGGAACGCAGAATGACTGTCTCAGGACAGCTCAGGCTCCCGCCGAGCTCCAAGCTCACCTGCCATGGACTGTGGCTGGGAGATGGGTAGCTAATCGTATGCTAGTACCAGGGTCCTCCAGCAAGGCCAAGCCTTTCACAGAACCCTGCGTTCCAATACAGAAGTTCTGCCAGCACAGCAGATGTCTGGAGGGAGAGGACTTCCTATTCTGATTTTCACACCTCACTCTCTCTGTTTCCTTTTTGTGTGTGTGATAAGATATGTAGTTAGTAAAGTTTGGAAATCTAGGCCAGTAGCCGGATTGCAAGATTGCTCCTACCTAAGTATGCCAACCCTTGAATTGTCTCTTTTTTCGTTAAATCGGAGTTGATCTTGTGTGGGCAATGAAAAATGATGAGACCCAGTTACAAAGATCTTGTACTCTTTTTATGGAATGCCATGAATTTCACCATATCTCAAGAAGGAAGTGTACCATTCTTAGAATTTGAGTACATTTGATGACTGTTCTTGAACTTGGATCCATGGAAGTCATGAAATTCAGACTTACAGACACATTAACTCTTTCAACTAGATCTCTAGTGGAGTGCTCTTGTCCCCATTTAACTATATAACTTATTCAGATATATCTTATATATGAAGTTTCTAAGAGATTTTTTTTCTGATATTTCACTTTCTGGTTTGCTGGTGTGGTGTGCAGCAAAGGAGAATCAAGTATTTGGGGCTATATGGCTTGGGGAGATATTTGCTAACAGGGTCCTCACATATAATTTAAGAACCTTATTTAGAAAATCAATCACACTGAAAACAATAAAAATGAAAGGAGTTGGACTCTTCTACTCCTCTTTTGGGCCAGGAGAATGGCTCAGTGATAAACACCACAAAGCCTGATGACCTAAATCCAATACCTGGGCCTCACGTGGTGGAAGGAGAGAATAACTCCTGTAAGTTTCTACCTACCTCCACATGCACACTGTGTCACATGCACACTGTGTCAAATGTACACTGCGTCACATGCACACTGTGTCAAATGTACACTGTGTCACATGCATATGCAGACACGAAAGATAAATAAGCAAATATGATTAAATTTTAAGTTGTCTTTCTCCAAAACTTTTCTTCCTTACCTTATTTATATATCCCTAGCCTATCAGTACTTTGTACTGCACATCTGCAGCTCTTCCTTATCATTTAAATCAGCAAATGTCCCATATTGATTCTGTTTTCTTCTTCTCTAGCTAATTGAGCTTTCATTTTCTCTCCTAAATTAGCTCAGGGTTTTTCTTGCCAAAAATTGCCGCTCTGTGATGCTTAGAATCTTGTAACATTTGTAGGCTCACCATGGGCCATTTCTTAGTGCTGATGTGCAATTTGTGGGCTAGAGGCAAGAAAGTGAGCTAATGGAGCCTTGAGAAAGCTGTTCCACGCCATACATGAACCCAGGAGACGAAGGCTTGCTGGCAGGCTGGTGGTTGGAAGCTCTGCAGATAGACCTGACAGCATGGGAAGACTGTTCTTCTGTGGAGTGGTGAAGTTTTGAAGAGGTTTTTTTGTTTTTGTTTTGTTTTTTGATATTTCACGTCCTGGTTTGCTGATATGCTCAGGGAAGGTGCCAAGTATTGGAGGCTATATGGCATGGGGAGACATGTCCTAGCAAGGTTCCCACAGAGCAGGGTCATATTTCTTTCTGTCACACCTTATTTAACAGGTTAAGAACACAGATGTTATCAGAGTGTATAACTTGGTTTTCTCACTTACCAAACCAGTAAGAACCTGAATTATATATATAAAAAAAAAGAGTCAACATTAAATTTCCACTGAACAGTATCCCTCAGATTCATTTTATAAATCAACTTATTTCCTTCTCAACCGAAAATACCTTGGGCCTATTTATTTATTTATTTATTTCACAGTAAGAGTCTGGGTTTCAGAGTCAAACCTAAAAAGAAATGAACAATAGATAGGGATCTTGGAGGAGCTCCTTGAATTTTAATATGTATGTGCCGGGAGGCAAAATACATTGTAAGATTTTAGGGAATACGTGCAACTCAGTATCTCCATGATCTAGCAGACTTTATTGCTGCCCTCAGTGAGATGGCCACCCTTTCCCTCTTCTGCATTAACATCAAGTCAGGAATGTCCTTGGTGTACCAATCAAGAAGTTCAAAGCTGGCTGGGCCTGCATTCTTTTTTTCTAGGTAGAACTGGTGACCTATCCAGCTAATGTTGGGCCTTTACTTTGCCGAGCACTGGACAGGACATAATAATGATTCCTATAGTGCCCTCTCTCTAAAGCACCTCAAATACACACAACCTACAAAATTGTGTCCAGATGGCTTAGAGTCTTATCCAAGACTTGTGCTTCCCACTGTCTAAACCTCACAGCTCTGGCAGCTGACAGGAAATGACTGTATTCACAGACGCTTTACAGATAATGTGAATATCTTATGCATACATGCAGGGCCTTGTTTATTTATATATAAATATAAGTATATAGCATAAGAAATAAACACATACAAGTTTCTTAAAGCTGCACCTTTACAGTTAAAGGATGCATGTTTTTTTAAAGCTATCTACAAAAGGTTTGGATTCTGTGAACAATAATTATACACCATTTTTTTTAAGTCATCATGGTGGAAGACCCTGAAGTTCGTTGATAAATCTGATGGGCTGAATGCCTTATTACCCTTCAGTGACTTTGGAGCAATCATTATCACTTATGACATGTACAAATGCGCCATGACTTCCATGGCCTCTCTAAGGTAGACAAGCTGTCTCACTTTCTGGGATTTTAAAGTAGCCAAGCTTCAATCACCCAGCTGCATCTCAGTCTTAGCATCGGCTGTTGTTGTCTGCATGACTTCTACTCTTCAGAGGAGTTCAAGTAGATAACATGTCTCTTGATGAGAAATATATATCTTAGAATGAGAGGTTCCTTTTTTCCTCCTGGGACTCATCTCATATGGCCAGGCAATGTTTTTATTGGCAAGGTTGGTGTTTTTAAATTAAAAATCAACGTTTGAAAACACTGTTAATATTCTATATAGGTTATGCATCTGGACTGTTTTATATTCTGCCTGATCTTCTGATGCATTTGACTTTTCTGTCTTAGCTTTGTGCTAAGTAAGCAAATGCTCACTCCAGCAACTCAGTTCTACCTCCGTTGGTCTATCAGTAGCTACACCTCTGTCCTATTAGCAGTTTGATAGTTTGTAGTTTCTAAGGTGTACTCCGAGGTCTCTGTGCCCTGGCTAGTTGTTTCGTAGGAAGAGAGATGTGCAGTACCTCTCTTGATTTTCTTTTCAACCAGCCTCATTTCTACTTCTCTGACTCTAAATCTGGATGTGACTTTGTTACGCAGTCTAGGGTTTCCTTTTCCTTGAATTAGACAACTCCTGCTGAAAGTTCATTGCTCAGCTTACGGTTGTGGAGTGAGTATTGAGAGACAAATATGACAACAGCCATCCTTGGGGTAAGGAGTCTGTCTTCTTCACTCTCCCATAGTGCAGGATCCTCTAGGACACTGGATCCTTGATAGACTCTGAGTGTGCTTCAAACCCGAATAAAAGATGCCGCATGCTTACCTCAGACCAGGATGGTAGGGAGGTGAGTCCAGTGAACAGAGACCGTCTTGGATGCAGCCACATGTGTCTCAGGACACCTAGCCTGCCTCACTGCAGCCAGCTCACCACTACTGGGACACTTCTGGTGTTGCTCTTTATAACACTGGGCCTCCTGCTGTCCCCTACCATGGCGAAGGAGAAGCCATGTAAGATTTGTCCTTTTTGTCTTCATATTTTTCTTCCCTCTACCAAAGGGTACCAGGAGTAAATATGACTTTCTGGTGTGACTGTCGGAACTGCTGGATGCATGTAGGACCAAAAGTTCTCCTCTGTCTGCCTGTCAAACTCTCCTTGCCCAGTATGTCAGCTACTTGGGTGGTGGCCACCCCTGATGATTTCAACGTAGATTAGATGTATGGAAAGCTTGTTACTTTAGGGATTCCATTTACTCTCAGTTGTAAAATAAAGCTTGTCGGATGTTTGCTAGGGACTTGATGCTTAACTCTTCAAAGGAAGGAAGGAAGCTTAAATGTTGTTTACATACCTGTAGCTGACAGAGGAGGAAATTTAGGCTTTTGGGATAAGCAGTAGTCTGGGGAATTCCGAGGGAGAGATAATCAAGGAAATTGCAGCCCTTTAGGCTGAAACAGAAGCATCAATTAGAGGAGGTTGAGAGGAAGAGAATGTCTACTGTCCATGCAAGGCTGGGAGGCTTCCTAAGTAATTTGGACTAGAACAAGGTTGAATTTGGAGAATGTGCTGAGTTCTTTCAACCAGACTTAAGATGCAGTCAATGCTGTCCAATACGTAATTACAAAGGATATTTCCATTTTTTCCCCACCTACTTGAAATGCTCTATATTAGAATTTAAAAATCCAATGAGTGCCATAGGGTGTCTCTGAAATAAGATCACTGAATTCATTCTCTCTCGGTGATGATATAAAACAATTGATATGTCTAAATAGAATTGACTATGGGTTCTGGCTACATTGGAGTATTTGTGCTGATAGCAGTGTATGTGTGTGTGTATGTGTTAAGGTCTACTTTTCACTTCTACTATGAGTTTTAAATCTGTATTCCAAAATCAGAAAAAGGAAATCCAGTCCTGAGGGTCCCCTTTCCGGCATATTTATGCTGCATGCAGATTGAGAGCATAAAATAGACTTTTCACAAATGAAGAGACATGCTGCTTTTCAGCCCATGACAGGAAACTTCAGCTGTTGCCAAGGCAACTGCAGATTTCTGGCTCTTGGGCTGGCTGCCTGAGGAGTGTCTCAGAACCCCAACCTTGTCTGCTGTCACTCACTGTCAGACCAAGCACAAAGGCACGGGTAGTGAATTTGCAGTCTCTTAGCTTTCCAGAAACAATGAGACAATCCATGGGTTATCCAGCAAAAACAAAACAAAACAAAACAAAAAACCAAGCAGGGCTTTTCAGGATCTAGTATACACACACTACACACAGTATGTGCCATAGTTTGAATGTATTTGTCTCCTCCAAAATTTGTGTATTGGCAACTTAATCCATAGAGCAGCAGCTTCTTCAGGTGTAGCCCTTTGGAAGGTGTTCAGGTGTTCTGAGTGCTCTGTCCTCATGAATGGATTTAAGGGGCTACATGGGGTTCATTATTCTTGTCTCCCACGTAAGAACGGTTTTCCTCTCTCCTTGAGGATGCATCTACAAGGTGCCAGAGATGGAACAGTCTACCAGTGACTTTATCTTAGACATCCCAGTCTCCATAAACTGGGAAATAGCTCCATTCTTTATGAATTACCCATACTTTCATCTGATAGAAAACACATGGCATACCAAGTCATAATCAGTCATGAATTTGGATGTACACAAAAGAATTTTATCATAAAATGTAAGTGGTAGATACCTAGCCTAAATAGATCTAAAAAATATGGGCAGATGGTCCAACAGTCAAACTCCTTGTACATAAACAAACGAGCTGATAATTTATGCACCCATAAAGTTTTGCACACAAAAGTACAATAGCTTTTACCAAAATGTTTCTCAGTGGGTGAATGTATAAATTAACCGGGATACATCCAGACAATGTGGTGTTATTCATGGGCTGCAAGAATGAGCTGGCTGGGACAGTGTTTGACTAGCAAGCATGAAGGCCTGGCTTCAGTCCCCACCACAACATAAAACCCATTGTGCCTGTAATCTCAGCACTTCAGAGATGGAGGCAAAAGAATCCAAAATTTAATGACATCCTTGTTAACATACTGAGGTTAAGCAAACCTGAGATCCTTGTCTCTGGAAAAAAAAAAAACGGTAGAGGATCTTAAATCTCAAATACATATTACTACCCAATAGAAGTCCATCTGAAAATCTGTGAGCTTTGTAATCTCAACTTTCTGACGCTCTAGAAAAAGCAAGGCTGTGGAGGAACACAAGACAGTCAGTGGCATCCAGGGTGGGAGGAAGAGGTAAATGGATAGGGCACAGAAGAATCTAGAGCAACAAAAATGATTCTGAATAATACTATATACTGCTACTATTAATAATAATAATGTCATTCATTGCACATTTGTCTAACCTCATGGAATCTATAACACCAATGGTGAATGCTAACGTAAAGTCCGGACTTTGGTTGATACTATCACAGCGCATGCTCGAGATGAGATGTGGATAGGGAAGATGTGGAGAGAGGAGGCAGGCATTGGAACTCCGTTCTGAGGTGAATCTCAAACTCCTATCTTAAAGCATATTTTTTTAAAGTTTATTTTCCTTTTATAGACGTGTCTGTATGAATGTCTGTTTGTATGTATGTGCACATGTGTGTGGGTGCCTGTAGAGGCCAGAAGGAGTCAGATCCCCCAGACCTGGAGTTACAGCAAGTGTGAGCCAACTAATGCGGGTGCTGAGAACTGAGCTCTGGTCCTCTGCAAGGGCAGCAAGCACTTTTAACAGCTGAAGTCGTTTCTTTAGCCCCATCCAAGTCTAACTTTAAAAAAAAAATCCTTGTGGCTTTGTAGAAGGAGACAGGCAAGTTCAAAGGGCTTTATGCAAGACTGCTTGGGAAGGTTGCATTCATCTGTGGTGCAGTGAGCAAAGAAAGAGTGGCTATAAATGACCCAGGGTGCATTCTAAAGCTTACCGGTAAGAACCCCACACTGCTGCCCGAGTGAGAAAATAATTTGGTTTGCTCCAGCTGCTTTGGGATGCTGGTAGAGGCTGGAGCAGACTGTTTCTTGTTTGCGTTTGTAAATGAAATGTGGAAACATGCTGAGATTTGTAAAGGTTACCAAAGAGAGAATATGGCCTGAAGAAAGGTGATGTTTTATATAACGATCTAATTAATGCAGATATCTCTCCATCTTAGGCCCCCCGCCTTGGGGCAGGAAACTTGAACCTCCCCCAGGTCTTCTCGGAGCCCAGACACTGGGGATGTTGCGTAAGCTCTGGAGCAGCACCCACAGCTACCCCTGTTTTGTCTTATGTCCTGCTTTTCTCTTTCTTAGCCTCTGGTTTTTGCAACAACCACTGTTGCCAGGGAGCAGAAAGTATCAGTGTCAACTTGGCTCAGAGGCAGGTTTTTGTTTTTGTTTCTGTTGTTGTTTGACACAGCAGTCTTGGGAATCTTGGAACCCCAACTGTCCAAGCCCACAGCCATACCTTGGTTCCAGGTAGAGTCTTGTCCTGGCCCAGATGGCTAGTCCATTCCAGTGTCTCTGACCTTGAAAAATCAAGTATGGCCTTCTTAGGAAGTCCATGTTGAAAACAGTAAAATGTTGAATTTAAAAGCTAGACTGACAGTGTTCAAAGTTCAGTTCTACCACTTACTAGCTATGTGACCTTAACTAAATTATTTAAGATCTGTAAAAGAATACTATTAGTGCTTAGCTCATTGTAAGTAGTGGGAATTAAATGATGCAATTCCTGTGAAATGCTTGGGACGCCGTAATCTCTAAGATTGGCTTCTTATGCTCTTGGCTAGCTGGCTTCCTTTAGTTTAATCTTAAGCATGGTTAGTTCATGACTTGATGTAATACACTTGGGAAATGGGAAACACTGGGCCACATGACCCAGAACAACTTATTCACAAGGAACAGTGGTATTAAATTTCAATTTCATAACACAACTGGGCAAACAAAGCTAGCAAATGTGTTGTGTTTTTTTTTAAGACAGTTGCGCTGACAAAAATACCACCAACTCAACAAAAATCTTCCAGTACCAACACCTGCTTTATGAAATCTGTTGTCTTGTACATGTTTTCTCTAAGAGGCCAAGATATTTTAAGGGATAAAAATCTGTTCAATAGTTTTAAAACATGGCAATGGGGGTGATAAATCTTACTGTACTCAAGATGAGAAAACTTATTTCTTCTTGGTTCTTCACCTGTGCCTTGCTTTTTGGTTCATAAGGAGGAATTATTATTCTCTACCAGTTTCCTGTATGCACGCTTGAGGTCAAGGCTGTGCCTAGACACACTTGTGAACTGGCTTCGGGCCTAATGGCCCACTCAGTGGGAACTGTAGCTTTTCCATCTCTTCCAATATGCTTTGCTCAACAGTCAAGGAAACAGGTTGCTCTTTTGGATTATTATTGTCCATAGGTTTAGGGGTAAAGGTAGAATGATATGGATTTGAGTGACATCTGGGCTGGTTGATGAAAGTTTCATCTTTATTATGGTGTTAGTTACTTTATTGAACTCCAAGCTACCACTGAGACACCCTTGCTTTAAAAATATTTTGTAATATTAACCATTGTGGAATAATGGCTTTTCAAGTGTTTGAAGTTGATTAATGCTTATATATAATTCCATGGCTAAGTATAAGACAATTCTTTGTCATACTTTAAAGAAAGATGTTTACGAACACATACGAAATTACCTCACTTATAGAAATACCTTAGAGAACTTACTGTTTTGACAGATATCTCTGCATCTTTTCTAATATGGTAGCCACGTAGATACTGAATACTTGCAAAATATGAATGAGAAACTCAAATTTAAATTTTATTTAATTTGAATGTATTTAAATTCAAACAACTACACGTGGAGAATGGCTACCATATAGCATAGGACAAGTTTAAAACATAATGAAAAGTCACTTAAACTCTCAATCTCATTTTCTCAGTGTTTGAATTAGGACATTGAGTTTCTCAGCTTTGGTTGTGTAGTGAAATCACTCTAGAATCATTAGAAAATATTGGTCTTTAGGCCTGTCATCCTAATATTATTTATTTGCTTTGCAGCTTTGGCATCGGTATTTTTATGACCTTATTGATTTACTTATTGTATATGTGAGGAGGTAGGTACACACATGCCACAGAATGTGTGTGTGTGGAAGATAGAAGACAGCTTTTGGGAGTTGAGTCTCTCCTACTGTGTGGCTCCTGAAGACCAAACTAGAGTCATCAGGCTTGGTGGCAGGGCCTTTTCCTGTGGAGCAATCTTGGCAATCTGAAATAGATAAGTTTTTAAAGCCACAGACAATGAATAGTACAATCAAGGTTAAGAACTATCACTGAACTAAATTCTCTCTATGATTTCTTCTAGTTTTATATTCCTTTGTAAATTATGCTAAATTTAAGTTAAATAGGGTACTAGTTATTTAATGTTGTAATAGAAAATTTCATGCGGGTAAAAAAAAATTTTATAGAATTTAAACAGTTATTTGGAAGCATTATACCGGGTTGAGTTGATATACTCCTCTTTGGAGTTTTTCCATATTGTCATAAATCACGAGTTTAAGCAAGAGACAAGGAAAAGGCTGTGTGTGTGTACTTGTTTTGGAATCTGATTCCAGCCTGTATCAAGGTTTGGCCATCTGCCTGTGGACCTGCATGGGGTGACCTCACTGAGTAACCCAAGCTGTAAGTTTATGAAGCTCTCAGTGGGAGGCCTTTGGACAGCCCATTTGGATCAGCACACGATTGCTGAGTTTGTATCTTCCCTGAGATTAGAAAAATAAAGCTTTTGGCCAAGGCATTTTTGTCTCAAAGCTACCACAGAAAAGGTTCCAGAGAGTATTGGAACATTTGTTCCTAGGACTTCTAGGGTCTCAAGCAAATGTGAATTTCTTTTAGCTCTGAATGACACAGTGGTGGATAAAATAGTTTTTTTTAAAAATATGTTTGATTTTTTTAAGTTAGTTTCCTTAATTACAAGGTATATATTTGTTTTTTTGTGGACCTTGACTAATTGTATAGTTTCCATGGAAGAACAAAGAGCAATGCATACAAAATGTTGCAGATTATAAAGAAGGTACGATATGTTGTTTTAATTACCATCACACAGGGAGTCCATGACTCAATGTCATGCTTCTTTGTACATCTTATGTGAGAGCTGATTTCGCCAACAAGTAAATGGTTTCAATTCAGAAGAAGAAACGAGAGTCTGTAGTGTGACTTTTACTGGCGATATACAAAGAAGTCATAGTTTTCTGAAATACGGTACCAAAAAAAAAACCAAGAGAAGTGACTCCATCCAGGTCTGACTTAGAGAACCAATGAATTGATTGATACTGTTTATTTACAGGAATATGGGTGATCCAGATAGCTGCATTAGCAAATGGTCGCACCCTAATTGGGTAATGATCCGTAAAGGCTTCATCTTTTGAGTCCTATTTCTCAGTCATCCTTCCACCTCTTACATACTCCAGCAACCCCCCCTCCCCGATGCACCCCAACAGCATGTGTGGCCAGGAGGGTGTGCAGTTAGACTGGCGCAAGGTTCTGGTGACAGCCTCTTCCTTTTATGATGGTGTGTTAACAGCCCCATTGCAGTTGCTATAACCTAGTTCTCACTGTATCATTTTGCTTATCTTGTTGCCCTGACTTCAGGCTCTATGATAGCCAATGTCATTGGCCACAGGGAAAGAGCTTTATTAGAACAAACCCTGCTTCATACTAATATACAAATCATTTCCAAGAAAACTACAGGTATAAATGTGAAAGGTAAACGTTTAGACACATTCTTGGGTGGAAAGTACTCAGTTATCTCTTAGGTCTTAGAAATACAATTAAGAATGCCAACAGGAAAGCCTAAAGTTCACTTACACAGATCTAAACACTTTTATGCATTAAAATAGCAAAAAATAAAGACAAAGTGTGAATACGGAAAACATATTCCCAAAGCACAGTTAACTTAAAATAAAGTGAGGCCTCTTACAAAACAATAAAAAACTTCAGATAAAAATCCTACTAACAGCTCTTCCCAGAAGATACCACATCTGCCACCAAGAATATAAAAAGGGCGCCCAGCTTCTCTACTAATGAGGTAAATATAATTTAAAAACGACATAGCATTTCAAACTCAAAAGATCGTCAGAAAGTGTGAAAACTAGAACGAAGCATTGGCAAGGAAGTGGACAAACGCAAACACCCAGGCCCCGCTACAGGGAGTGAACCTGGCATAAAGCAGCTTGACAAAATCCAGGAAAACTGGCGGTGTGCAGAGCCTACAACCTAGCATGTACTAGGATACTTTAGCATGCATCACGGGTAGCGCTCTGTACACGCTTGAAGGCTAGTATTTAGCAGAGCAGCCATTGATTTGTTCCTTCTAAAAAGAAAGTTTTGAAAATGATGCTGCAGTCAATTGGGAATCTGTCGGGCGAGCTGTGGCGTTGTCTTACAGATGATGAGTGAGTTGGAACTGGTTATGTCAGAATGGCTCAACAAAGTGTTGAGAGGAGAGCAAACCAGGGTGATAAGCACTGTGGGCTTTCATATCAGCCTTAAGACCAGCAATGTAGATAGTGACACCACTATCTGCAGGAGCTTCTCTTTTGAAGAAGATATGGCACGATGCCCATGGTTATGTTAGCACTGAGAGAGAAACGTGGGGTTGGGGCTCACAGAGTTTCAAGTGAATTTGAAATGATTTCTCAAGCAGTGTGACTCCATAGGCCATCATCACATAGAAAGTTTGGGAGCTCAAAATGCTTTGTCAAAAAGCGAAAGGCAGTAGTCTCCAAAGAATAGCTAATGATGTGATCTTAGAGATTAAGGACAGGAAACCATAAAGTCCCAGCTTAAGGAACTCTATAAACTTTACTAGACAATATAACATAGTTATTGAGTTTTCATGTCTAGTGGCTATGAGACCCAGTCCCAGGCTCAGCTGCACAGGAAACTTTAATAAAGAACCACATCTTTTCTAAGCCCCATTTTGGCCTCAGTCTATGGTGTGGAAGAACTAGGAAGCTTGTTTTGGGTGCTGTGTGTCCTGGAAATCCTATCTGGCTCCATTCTCTTCACCCACCCAATATCGCTGGTCACCTAAGATGTGCCCCTTTACCTGGATGGCTCTCAACGCTCCCTCTGCTCTCCTGTAGATCAGAAATCCTTCTGTGGCAATATAAGCTTGGCCTATACTAGCCAGGCAGAGGTGGGGGCAGGAGGCATTAGTTTCCATTTCACAACATTGCCCTGTTATAAACCTCTCTTCCCTAAGGTGCTTTGAATCTAGACAGGAACTGGACATCTAAGAAGGGGACAGGGGTGTTGGAGGAGTGAGGAGGCAGGGAGGGAGGTTCCTTATGTAAATCTGTCCAGAGTTAGAGTTACCTGACCAATCACTATAAAAGCATGTGCTTACTTCATTTATTTCCTTTTGAGACAGGGTCTTATCGTGTAGCCCTGGCTGGCCAGAAACTCACTATGTAGATTAGGCTAACCTCTAATTCATAGAGATCTATCTCTGTTCCAAAATTCTGGGATTAAAGGTGTGTGCATAGCTGTGCCCAGACACAGAAACAAAACAAAACAAAACAGAACAAAACGCTGGCTGTCCTGGAGCTTGCTCTGTAGACCAGGCTAGTTCTAATTCAAAGATCCACCTGCTTCTGCCTCCAGAGTACTGGGACTGATGGTGTGTGCCAGCACATCCAGTTTGAGACTAATGTTTTAAAATTCACGATCAGAGAGAGGTCTTTGAAGACAAGTGCCTGGTGTGGAGGTAACAGGGACTGAAATGTGTTTCCAATTAGCCAGTGATTCCACAGCTATTGCTTCCAGACCAGCAGCGCTTGGGAAATTGGTGACATTCGAATTCTTCAGCTCCACCTCAGACCTCCTGAACTAGAAACTCTCAAGAGAAAGCCCTGAGTGCTAAAATTTAAGCACTTCTATACTAAACAGGACAGTCAAACACGTGACTTAGAATTGCTTAAACACCAGGCTTAAACTCACTGGAGGTCAAGTGGACAGATAAGAAGGTTAGAGAAGAAGGTGAATTTGCATCAAATGATGCTTAGTAAGGACCAGGCAGTCTATGATTTGAATATGGTTTGCCCTCTCTGAAATTCAGGTTGAAGTCTAATCCCCATTATGATATATTGAAAGGTGGGAAAGTGGGACTTTTAAGAGGTGTGTTTAGGGGCTGGAGAGATGGCTCAGTGGTAAGTAGTATGTACTGGTCTCGCAGAAGACAAGAGTTTTGTTCTTTATACCCGTGTCTCACAGTTGCCTGTAGCTGTGATGCTCCAGGGTATACAACGCCCTCTTCTGGCCTCCACAAGCACCGCAGAGCTCATGTGTACAGCCCCAAAGATGTGCACAGAATTAGAAAGAAACAAATACGTGAATAAAAGAGAAGTGACTGGTTTCCGCCCTCATGACAAGATTAACCCATCCATTTATGCAAGTAGTGAATTAGCGAGTCTACAAGTCTGCAATAAAAACCCCTATAATTAAGTCTTACATTTCTTGTCTCTCCAGCAATGCCCAAACTGTTGTTGTTCAGTAAGAGTCTCGTCACCATGGCCAGTGAGATGGCTCAGCAGGTAAAAGAACTTGCTGCCAAGTCTGTTAACCTGTGGTTCAAACCCCAGGACCCACACAGTAGAATGGAAGAACTGACTCCCACAAGTTGTCTTCTGATTGCCACACCTGTGCTGTGCTGTGCTGACTCCCATGAATAACAAATAAATAAGTAAATCTAAAAAATAAATGTAAAAAAATATCATCATCAGGCACAGTCCCTCCAGTCTAGACATGAAGCAGGAGCCAAAATAAACTTTAACAAACAAACAAATAAATAAAAACAAAGAAACAACCTACCCATTCAGCAGTACTGAAACAGAAAAATAGACCAAGACTATGTGGAAAATACTCCTGATCTTGGCTCTTCATTGGAGCAGCCAGCATCGAGTCAGTGTTGCCAAGCAACGAAACACTGACTGTTGTGAGGCCGGTATCGGAGAAAGGATGAACAAGCTTCAAGGGTCTAACTCGAGTAACAAGAAAGCAATGGTACAATTACCATGGTTGTATCTCACTGGATGTATTAGATCCCAAGGAAAGCAGATGAAGAACAGAGATGGGAGTGTCAGGGGAAATTTTAGGACACAACTAAGAAGGAGCGAGGGGAAGGGACAGAGTTGAACACAGCCCCCTTTGCTTTTATTACTGTTAAAGCTGTTAAAATAAATGGCTGGTACAAGGCATAAAATCGCGGGGTTTAAAATACAGCAGGAATTTTGGTGATAGGAACTCTGCCAGCAGCAACTTCCAAGTTCTCCGCCTGTCATGTGCTCTACCTACAAAGCAAGCCTGGGTCCAGAAGGGAGTGTTCTGCACTTTTAAAATGAGAGTGTTGATGGAGGTTTGACCATTCGGACAGCAGCAGGAATGCCGTAAACTTACTGAGTTCTAGCAGGAAGGCAGGAACCTTAAGCTACACCGTGTCAATTTATCTGAAGAGTAAAAATGTCAAAGGTCTCTTATAACTTATATTAAATATAAGTGAAATATAATAAAAAGAGGGAAAAAAAAGGTTCTGATTTATGCTCCTGAAACCCTCAGCTTGGCCAGATAACCTTCTCCAGGATTGCTTGCACCACTTATGCAGTTTCAGTTATATTGAGAATTATTGGCACCAAAGTTCCAAAATAAGATCTAACAAATTACATTTGCAAAGAAGTTACAAATTCGCAGGCAAATGGTGGGACCTGGAAATGATCATTCTGAGTGAGGTATCCCAAAAGCAGAAACACTTGGTATATACTCACTTATATAGATCTACAGGATAGGATGGACATGCTGAAATCTATACACCTAGGGAAGATAAGCAAGAAGGA
>CM053750.1:17668334-17682251 GCA_028658305.1 Pachyuromys duprasi | reverse complement strand
CAGGTTGGTATGCTCAATGCTCGTTTAGATGAACAAATAGGATGGACATTGAATGGAGGAGAAAACAAGCAACAGGACAGGAGCATACCAAAGAGGACCTCTGAAAGAATCAATACGGCAATGTATCAAAGCAGATATTAAGACTCACAATCAAGCCTTTGGCAGAGGGCGGGAAGTAATAATAAAAATAGGGGAAGTTAGTAAGACTTGGGGAGAACAAGAGTTCCACAAAGACCAAACTGAGCAGGGCACAGGGGTCTTATATGAGACAGTTTCTCCAACCAAGAACCATATATGGATATGTCCTAGAATCCCTGCTCAGATGTGGCCCATGATAGCTCAGTGTCGAACTGAAGACCCTAGTAAGGGAAACAGGGACTATTTCAGTCATGAACTTGATGGCTGACTCGTTGACCCTCCGCCATACATGCCAGGGAGTAACAGCTTGGCTAGATCCCAGGGGAGGACATTGCAGCCAGCCCTGAGGAGACAAGATGATCTGGGGTAGGATGGAAGGGGAGTAGGTCCTCCCCCGTTGGTGGACTTGGAGGGGGCGGGGAGGAGATGAGGGAGAGATGAGGAGGGTGGGAAGGAATGAGGGAGGGGGCTACGCCTGGGATGCAAAGTACCTAACCTGTGATTGATATAAAAATAAATAAATTAAAAAAAAGAAGTTAAATACTCCTATAACCCCTAAGGAAATAGAAGCAGTCATTCGAAGTCTCCCAACCAAAAGAGCTCAGGGCCAAATTGTTTTAATGTACAATTCTACCAGACTGTCAAATATGAGCTAACATCAATACTTCTCAAACGATTCCACAAAATAGAAACAGAAAGAACATTGTAAAACCCATTCTATGAAGTCACAGTCACCCTAATACCTAATCCACACAAAGAAAGAATTTCAGACCAATTCCCTTTATGGACACTGGTGCAGAAATACTCAATAAAATACTCACAAACCAAATTCAAGAACACATCAAAAACATCATACACCATGATCAAGTAGGCTTCATTCCAAGGATGTAAGGATGGTTCAATATATGCAAAACCATCAATGTAATCCACCATATAAACAAACTGAAAGAAAAAACCCACATGATCACCTCATTAGATGGGAGTGGGGGAAGCCTCTGCCAAAATTCAACATCCCTTCATGTTAAAAGTCTTCGAGAAATCAGGGATACAGGTGCACACCCAAACACAATACAGGCAATATACAGCAAGCCGATAGCCAGCATAAAGTTAAATGGAGAAAAAATTAAAGAAATTCCACTAACATCAGGGACAAGGCTGTCCACTCTCTTCATATCTATTCAATGTGGTACTTGAAGTCTTAGCTAGAGCAATAAGACAACTAAAAGATATCAGTAAGATACAAACTGGAAAAAAAGAAGTCAAAATATCACTTCCAAGATGATATGACCCCCCCAAATTCTACAAGAGAACTCTTACAGCTGATAAATACCTTCAGCAAAGTGGTTGGATAAAAAATTAACTTGAAAAAATCAGTAGCCCTTATGTATAAAAAAATAAACAGGCTGCAAAAAAATTAGAGAAACAGCATCCTTCACAATAGTAAAAACATAATATAGAATATCTTGGTGTATCTCTAACCAAGCAAGTGAAAGACATGTATAATAAGAACTTCACATTTCTGAAGAAACTAAAGAATTAATTAGAAGATCAAAAGACCTCCTGTGCTCATGGATTGGTAGGATTTACATAATAAAAATGGCCATCTTACCAATAGCAATCTATACACTCAATGCAATTCTCATCTAAATTCCAACACAACTCTTAACAGAACTTGAAAGAGCAATTCTCAACTTTATAGGGAAAAATAAAACATCCAGGATAGTAAAACAATCCTGAATAATAAAAGAACTTCTACATGTATCACCATCCCTGATCTCAAGCTTTATGACAGAGCAATAGTTATAAAAGCTGCATGGTACTGGCATAGAAATAGACAGATTAATCAATGAAATCAAACTGAAGACCAGGAAGTAAATCCATACCCCTGTGCACACAAGATTTTTGAAAAAGAATTAAAAACCATACAATAGAGATAAGAAAGCATGTTTAACAAATAGTGCTGGTCTAACTAGATGACTACATAGAGAAGAATGCAAATTGATCCATATTTATCACCCTGCACAAAACTCAAGTCCAAGTGCATCAAAGATCTCAATATAAAACTGGATACACTAAATCTAATAGGAGAGAAAGTGGAGAAGAACCTTGAACACATTGGTACAGGACACAACTTTCTGAACAGAACATCAACCAAAGCTCTAAACATCAACATCAGCTCAGGCACTAAAACCAACAATTACTAAATGGGACCTCATGAAACTGAAGAACTTCTGTAAGGTAAAGGACACTGTCAATAGAGCAAAATGGCAGCCAACTGAATGAAAACAGATCTTCACCAATCCTACATCCAGCAAAGGGCTAATATCCAAAATATATTTAAAAGAAAAACTCAGGAAACCAAATAACCCAATTGAAAAATGGGGTAAAGTGCTACACAGAGAATTCTCAACAGAGGACTCTCTAATGACTGAGAAGCACTTAAAAAATGTTCAATACCCTTAGTCATCAGGCAAATGCAAATCAAAACAACTCTGAGATTCCATCTTACAACCCGTCAAAATGGCTAAGATCAAAAACTCAAGTGACAGTACATACTGGCTAGGATGTGTAGCTGGTGGAAATGCAAACTTGTACAACCATTTTGGAAATTTTGGCGGTTTCTCGGAAAACTGGGAATAGTTCTACCTTAAGACCCAGCTATACCACTCCTGAACATATACCCAAAATATGTCCCAACCTACCACAAGGACACTTGCTCAACTATGTTCACTGTAGTTTTATTCATAAACTGGACACAACCTAGATTCCTCTCAACCAAAGAATGGAAAAAGAAAATGCGGTGCATTTACAGAATGGAATACCACTCAGTTATTAAAAACAAGGATATCATAAAGTTCTCAGGCAAATGCATGGAACTAGGCAATATCATCCTGAGTTGAGGTAACCCAGACCCAGAAAGACACGTGTGGTATGTACTCACTTAAAAGTGGATATTAGCTGTAAAGTACAGGATATCCATGCTACAATCCACAGACCCAAAGAAACTAAGTAATGAATCTCACTCAGAAGGGGAAATAAAATAGGCTTTTGGGGTGGATGGAGGGGTTGGGAGGGAAATGGGAGTGGGGAGGAGAGAGGGCTGGGAGAGAGAACAGAAATTGGTGGTGGTGGGGGGTACCTCTGGAAGGAACCGAAGAGGTGGGATGGGGGAGCCTCCTGGGAGTCTATGGGAGTGAGCCTAGCTGAGATTCCTAGCAGTAGGGGATATGGAGCCTAAATTACCACCTCCTATAGCCAGGCAAGACTTCAAGCAGAGGGAAGGGGACAGCAACCCATAAAACCTTTGACTCAAAATTTGTCCTGCCAACAAGAAGGGAAGGAACAGAGCTTGAGGGCATTGCCAACCAATGGACCGTCCCAACTTGAAACCCACCCCATGGGAGTGAGCCAACCCCTGACAATATTAATGATACTCTGCTATGCTTGCAGAGAGGAGCCTAGTATATCTGTCTTCTGAGAGGCTTCATCCAGCAGCTAATGGAAACAGAAGCAGAGACCCACAGCCAGACATTAGGTGAAGCTCAGGCAGTCTTGTGGAAGAGTGTGTGTTGGGGTTGGGGGAACGGATTGAGGAAGCTGAAGGGTACCACAAGATGACCTACAAAATCAACTAAGCTGGGTCCAGGGGGCTCACAGAGAGTAAACCACCAACCATAGCTCATGCATGGGCTGGACCTTGGCCCCATACACATATGTAGCAGATGTGCAGCTTGGTCTTCATTTGGGTCCCCTAACAATTGGGTGGGGGGCTGTCTTTGACTCTCTTACCTGCCTTTGGATCCCTTTCCCCTAGCTGGGCCACCTTGTCTGGCCTCAGTGGGCGAGGATGCGCTTAGCCCTGCTGCGGCTTGATATGCCAGGGCAGGTTGGCACCCATGGGGTGCCTTGGTACCCATGATATCCCCTTCTCTGAGTAGAAGGGAAAGTAAGTGGGGGGAGGGGCGTGAGGGTAGGAATGGGAGGAGAGGAGGGAGGGGGGCTGTGATTGGGACATAAAGTGAAAAAAATAAATACATAAATGAAAAAAAAAGAGAATGTGAATATTCTTAGACTTTACCCAAATCTTAGGTCAAAAATCTTTTACTGTATTTATTATTAATTTATTTGGGAAGAAGAACCTAGAATGTTGGTGGTAATTCTTTTAAGGTTAGGTTTTTGTGAAATCCTTTTAAAGACACCCAGATGGCTCTAGAACTTCAGAATAGCAAGTGTCGTTTATAGTTTCTGTTTGTATCAGAGCTTTTGCTTCAGTTTCAACGTTGTTTTGCCTCTTACCCTTGTTTTAAATGGTGGTGGAAACCAATGCATTTTTTAATTCTCCTCTCTTCTCCCCAAACAGCGCATGCCCACAGTGGCTGGTCATAATTGATCATCCCTTCTCTCCATGACTCGGGTGAAGGAGCAGCCTGCCACCTCCGATTGATTACATGTTTCACATTCTTATTCTAACTAAAATTACATTTCACACAAGCATGTTTTTCTTTTCCTTTTGCTTAAGCAAACAGGCTGCTCCTAAGCTTCCTTTCTTGAACATGTAAGAACTTGTTCGCTAGCTTGTGAACAAGGCACTGAGAACTCAAGTCTAGAAACACTTTGTAGGAAACAATCGGAGATCTGTCTTCTCTGTTAGCATATTTCATGGGCATGCTACACTGTCTGGGAAGAAAGCTCTTCAGGCAACAGACACTTCTTCGTGGACAGCACGTCCCTAAGCAGTATATATCTCCATGATTACCTCTGCTTGAAAAAAAATATGAATAACTGAGACAAACTGACTAAAATCTAGATAACACTAATGACTGGCCAAGTTGATGCTTTTATGGGAAACAGTGTCCCAGAGGGTCCCAACTTTTCTAAAATGGAATCTTGTCAGCATCTTTTTAAAGAAACTCGACCTCTCTGTAAAGGGGGGAAATACGTGACAGTCACCACATAAGACGGTAGGCATGGGTTGTAATTTCTTCCATCTTGGGTGTCGTGCTTCCCTTTATTTCTTTCTCTGACTTTGAGAAGCCACTTCTCATTTCTCTTTTTCTTCTCCCCAAATCATGTCACTGCCCTGAGCGGCAGCCTCAGTGGGATGTGGTACCCAGTCTGGTCCTAGCTTCAGTCTGGGGACACCTTGAGCCAGGGGAGACTGGATGAGAAAGTGTGCACAGCAAGATGGCTAGTCAGCTCCTTAGCAGCCAGAGAGCAGAGGTGAAACACGAGTCTCCGGAGCATCACAGAGGAACCCCAGGCCTCCTACCAGGTGAAAACGGAAGACACCAAAGTACAGTGTTTTTGTGTGTAGAGACTCAGACAAAAATGGAAGCAGTATTAGATCGGCCATAAATTCCTCTAAGAGAAAAAGACTTGTGGTCAAGAGATAAGAATCGTTGGTCTGCATGGAGACTAACATCCCAGTAGGGCCATTCAATCACCTGGCCAAATGATCATCTCTAGGAAATCAGGCTTACCTTAAGCCATGCTAAGGGAAAGATGGAATAACCTGTCCTTCAATGAAATATTAATTGTATTTTTCTTTCCCAGAATCCTACCTGATAGCCCAATCTTTACAAGTCAAGTCACTATGAGGTAGGTTGGTTCTGTCCACCTCTCTGTACTAGGACTAACTTTATCTTTTTCCTTGTTTCCCATCTCTTACATTTAGCTGAAGACTAGAACCTAAGGATGCTTTTCCTGGTTCGTTGGGCTTCATTTCTTTTCTCTAAAGCCACTCCCATACCATGTAGCTACCTGCAACCTTGCTGTGCTTGTAACAATGGGATGGTTCGCTCCTCTCCCCCTCTTCTGTCTTCCAGTCCCCTCTCCTCCCCCCTGGGCAGTTGCTGAGATCTACAGCTTTCTTACCCTAGAGTGTCCTTTTAAACTTTAATGAAATAGTCATCGACCTTCTGCTTGACTCTATTTCTAAATTCTTTCATTAACAAAACTAATAACCCCAAGAATGGACACTAATATCCTCAGGATTATCTGGCAAATACAAAGGAAGTCCCCCCAAATTCCAGGAAAGCCAGGAAATTGTGCAGATCTGCCTGAGATAATGACTTTCTTCAGGGCTTTCTCAAGGACCAACAGGGAATGCTATCTCTATGCACACACTGTGCCTTTGAGAGCTTCTTCCTGTGTCTTCAGGAGCTTCTTCCTGAGTCCACCCAGGTAGATATAACAAAGCATGTCTTTAACCTTCTTTAAGGTTGCAACAATTCTGAAAGCTGCGGTGCACAGAACCCTTGCTTGGCTACAGTGCCATCTCCTAAGCTATCTCCTGTCTGGGGCCTCCATGATCAAAGAACTTTGTATCCAGGTAGCATATGTAAATTTCTCCTGGCCTCAGCCTCCTGAATATGCCCAGTTTATTCACATTCCTATTGGGGTAAACGGTTCTGCTCTCTTGAAGACTCTCAGGAGAGTCCCCATGAGGCTAGAGCTCTGCTTTCAGTTCAGTGCTATGTGTTCAAACTCCCCCTAAGTTCAACTAAAAATGTACACAGGGCAGCCATGTTGAACACAGATCAATTGTCTCTTAATGTCCCTGATCAAGTTCCTTTTCCATCTGCTTTCCCTGAATAAAGACTCTGCTGTGGACAGAATTCCATGCAAGATTCCTATTGACCAAATTTTTTTTGCAGCCAGAAGGAGTAAGAGGTCCCTGGGGTGATGTGAGAGATAATGGAGGCCCTGAGTGAGGCTCTGACGTTTAAAGTTCCCCTGAGAAGAGCTATCAGGCCATGGTTTGTCACAGATTGGCAGCGGGGTGCCCGAAAAAGCCATGGCAAGTCTCATAGGTCCTTGTTTCAGTTCACTCGACCGTAACTGGCTTTGCTGTTGCAAGGGTCTCAGGGTTTTCGGAGCCGTCTATGACAAGCCGTAACTGCCCACTTGGGCTTCAGCCTATAGGCTATGGGAGGGAACAAAGAGAGACTGTCTCTGAGGCTTGGTAGTACAGACGTGAGGGTAGGAGAGCCACTGAGTGTTCGCGTCAAAATGCCCGCAGACTGGTTGGCCTGGTTTTTTTGCGATTGTCTGGCCCAACAGCAGCAGGTAGACAACAGAAGCTTGTCTGTGGGTAATAATAGCTACTATTTATTCAGCCCTTCCCACAGGTGAGACAGCACATTCATTGAATGTTCTATGCACACAGCTTTAGAAATCCTTGCGATGGGTGGTAGTCCTATTTGTCAAATTTTCAAAAGCGAGATGTCGAGGATGAATTTATTATTTAGTTATCTAGAATGTGTGCTGTATTTTTGTGTGTGTGATATATGAACTGTGTGTGTGTGTGCTCATATGTACATGTGTGTCACTGCTTGGGGAGGCCACAGTACATGTCAGATGCCTTTCTCCAATTGTTCTCCATCTTTATTTTTGAAAAGCAGGAGATCTCACTCAACTTGAAGCTCAGAGTTCAGCCAGACTGACAGGTCAGTGAGCTTTAGGGGCCACCAGTCTTCACTGACCCCCAGCTCCAGTATAGGGGTTCTACATGAAGGCTGCACATCAGCTTTTTTATGTGAGTTCTGGTGAATCCAAACTCATATCTTCATGCTTGTATTGCAAAACTTTACCAACTGAGCCATTTCCCCAACCCTACAGGAATTTTGGTAATTAGTTCTATATCAGTTTTCTAGTAAGTTGGTGAGAAACTTGACCTTGGTACACAGTTAATTTTACTGTGATATACACATTTCTAAAAACCAAACTAATAAGAACAACAACAACCAAAAATCTTGGAATTCACAATATAGTGAACTCCATAGGACTTATGGGAGAAGTAGAGTTGGTGTTTTAAAATTGGGATCGGGGAGTAAAAAGCCCCATAATAAGAATAAGAGCAAAAGAAATGTCCACAGAGCTGAATCTCCATCAGCATGAGAGCTGGTCTCTTGCAGGCTTATATGGGGGGCGCAGATCTAGCTTCTTTAAGATTCTTAGGTATTCATTATCAATAGAGAACATTTGCTTTGCTCTGACAAATCTGACCCATGGCCTGAATACCTAGTCACACATTTGCGAAGTGTTTTCATCTGCTTTCATAGTTTCATCAGATAGTTTAATATAATGGAAAATTTGGTGACCGACTTCCTGGTTTCAAAATTACTTTTTCATTGGATAGACATAATTTTCTGATAAAGTCCAAAGGCAAATCCTGATCTAAGTCCTTCCCCGCATGTGAGAGAGCACATCCAGATGTCACTTCAACTGAGATGTTGATAAAAACCATGTTATCTACCAACACAAATTTGCAACACAATTTTTACTCCCCAGTTTATCTGTCACTTAAGCGGTTTATCCCATCAAGGGAAGCATAGGCTGGTTTAGATTAGGTCGACCTGTTTTGAAGCCCACGTGTCTTCTACAGAGGACCAAGAGCATTTATAGTAGTCAAGGACCATTTCCAATCCCCTCCCCATCATAATTCATGATTGTGCCTAACAGAACTAACAATGGATTCTTCGTTTTCTGTAATACCTACTCTATGTTAAAATTTATCATCACCCCACATCCCTTTTTAAAGCTGCATTTGTCTCTCAAACTGAGACCCAAATAAGGGCTGAACACAGCATTTGGTTTTAATAGTTGTTGCATCTTTTATTTTGTACCCGCTCCCATTTTAAAATACAATTATTTATCCTTCTTATCCTAGAGAATTCCACATTCAGAGACTGGATGCTTGCTTTTTAAGGAGTTCCTCTATTCTCAACATTTTCTATAAGCTGGGTATGAGAACTCAAAGCTCATCTATGTTTGTCTATTTCTTTGGTAAGAATGACTTATAACTGGAACTTCACCATTCCCATGGCACTATGTCATAAAGTACAACTCCAAAGCCTATCAACTGGAGTGATACAAGATTGATGAATGTATCAGGAGGTGACTCCATATGACAGTAGTAGATATTGTAATGATTTATTGTCCATTTGCTGTTTGTGAGGTCTAGTTCACTGAGATGAGTTAATGGTGATTTTTTTTTCTAAATTTCTAAGTTTGTCATTCTGCATGTGTTGGGTGGAAAGTTTTGACCCTGTCCAGATTTTGAGTAAGTTGAAACAGATTCTTCAGAGAAGTTAAAGCTGCTTCTATTCTAGTATCCATTTTGTTGGTTTAAAAAAAATAGTGTTATATCGGTGACTTAGGTGGGGAGTGTGACTTGTTCTCAGTACAGTTTTGAAATATTGACTTCCCGTGTCTCTGTGTCTTAACTGATTTCTTTTTACACAGCTCATCTTTCACTGTGCCAAGAGGATCCTTGTCAAGTTAGGGCTGGTGTGCTTTTGACACGAGCTCTGTAGATCCTTACTGTTTTCTGGCTTTCAGGAGCAAAAGCTTCCAGATCACTTTGTCAAAGTCCTGATGCAGAAGACAGAAAACCAACTGTTCGTACAAAGGAGCACAGCTTAGAGGAGGAGAACGTGGAGAGGCCCCAATTTGATCATTAAAAGAGGGTGTCTTGGTTACTTTTTTACTGCTGTGAAAAGTACTTTTCTACGACCAAGGCAAATTCAGAATAAAGAGTTTATTTGGCATTTGCAGTTTTAGAGGGTTGGTTAGAGTCTATGACAGTCACAGCTGGGAACATGGCAGTGGCCAGGCATGGCCCTAGAGCAGTAACGGAGAACCCACATCTCCATCCACAAGCAAAAGACAGAAAGAACTAACTGGGAACGGCATAGGCTTTTGAAACCTCAAAGCCCACCTGCAGTGACACACCTCCGGCAACGAGACCACACCTCCTAATCCTTCGCAAACTGTTCCACAAACTGGGGACCGAGCATCCAAACATATGAGCCTATGGGGATCGTTCTCGTTCAGACCGCCACATGGGGCTTCACTCTTGCCTGAGGGTAAAATGTTCATATTGACATTTAAAGCTTAGTTCTATAAACTTCATTTTCCCTTTGTGAAAACGTCCTTTGTGTGTTTTCTTGAGGATACAAGTATACAGTCTAAACAAGCCAGCAATGAGTGAACTGGTATTGAGCATTGGGAAATCACCTGTGATGTTTGAGAATGCCCAATCATGAAGTCTTGGACTCAGAAGTAATGCTTCAAAATGTATCTTGGTCTTGGAGATTAACAATTAATTTAAACATAAGCATTTGCTCATTTTTTGGTTGAGACTTTTAATATATTTTCCATTTTGTAGATAACTAAGTTTTATGGATATTAACTATTTTTGATTCTTCCTTGGTTTGGAAATCTGCTCACTTTATTTGTGGCATTCATTTGCAATTCTTCAAATTAGCATGTGAAAAGAAATCCAACATTATTAGTAACCAAATGATATGTAAATTAAAACAAGAGGTTTTTTTTTTATTATAAGTTATACAAAGATTTAAAAATAATATTATACCCCAGGGAGTTTTGAATGGCAGTTTTACTTTTTAGGGCAGACCTGCTATCATGTTTCCTAGCTTGCTTTTTCTCTGGAAGTGTCTTCTATCTTTTCCTTGCTTCATCATCAAGCCCCTCCGCCCAGCCGTCCCTTTTAATCTGCCTCTCTTCTGATTGAGCTGATGCATAGGATTCAGAGTTCCACTTTTTTATTTTTTCTTGTAGAGAGCCAGGTAATACATATGTTAGCCTGTGCTACCTAAGCATCAAAACGTGATATTACAAAGACACGCGTAAGCCATTTAAAATGTAGCTGTTAGAAATGTTAAAACCTGGGGCTGAGCAGCTGGCTCAGCAGTTCAGAGAACACAGTACTCTTGCTGGGACTCAAGGTTGGTTCCCAGTATTCACACCAGAGAGTTCACAATCACCTGTAACTCTATCTCCAGGTCTGGTCTCCAACAGTGCTCATACACACTCGCACACATACACATACCAAAGTAATTAAATATAAGAGAGAGAGAAACATTTAAAGCTTTTTAGCTTATGGGATTGTTCCAAAATGGTTACCTGCCACACGTGGTGCACAGGCCACAGTTTGCCGTTATGTGGCTTAGGTCTCACCACGATGAAAGGGCTCATGCCACAGAGTGGACAGATTCTATACTTCGTATGGTTGATGCTCTGGGTTCAGTGCTCAGTACAGGAAGAGGAAGGACTCACTGTTCAGCTGTGGTGTTACCTAGTAACTCAAAGTACTTAGCTCCTATGTTGCCTCACTTCTACTTCCAGGTTGGGTCGTGCATATCCTGTAGAAAATGCTTCCCTTGGTGACTGAGAAAGGCCTAGTTTTCCACTGGTGGCCAGCAAGGGAACAGACCTGAGTCCTTGAGCTATTAGAAACTCAGTTATGCCACTGATTTGAACTATGCTAGCCAACGCTTGGCACGGGCTTCATGAGGTCACAGGCAGAGAATCAGCACACTCAACCCCAATTTCTGAGCTATGAAACTCTGAGATAATGAGTGAGTGACATTTTTAAGTCGCTTGGGCTGTAGTAATTTGCTATGCCTCAACAGAAAATGAACACACTGGGAAATGCAGTTTGCAGGAGACGGGCCCTACAAGTGTGGGGGAGTAGACAAGGATGCTCTGAGAACAAATATTCCAATAACCAGACAGACCATAGTGCAACTGTTTATACATACTGTAGCCTAGAGGCACTACGCATCCATGAGTCATCGTATATTTTCTCAGTGGCCATAAATGTCTCATCACCTGTGAAGGGAGGCTTTATTTGTAATGATGAAGGGATGTTAGGAATGTCACGTAATTATTGTCGATCCTGTTGGGGAGTGATTTAGTTAATTGCTCAGTGGCTAAACTGTCTGCCTCCCCCCCTCCCCCCAATGGTTCTTTCTGTCTGGTGAGATGTTTGCAATTGAAGAATAGCTACTGAAAGTCAACTGTGGAGAAGAGTGAGGGCTCTATAGAGGAGGCTTGGCATCTGGCCTAGCAGGCATATTCTCCATAGGACACCTATCAAACAGCTGAAGCTACCTAAAGCACACATCTATGATGGCAAACATCAAGTGACCAGACATCCAGAAGGGCGCTTAAGGATAACAAATGTCTAGCCCCAAAATGATTGCATATAAAAACCCAAACAGAATCCAGAAGTCTAACCACTTAGCTTTCAGAAATCCATTATTTCTTCCAGACAGAAGCACTTAGGGGATCAGAATGGCTTATTTCAGTATACATATGGAGAAAGTGGCAGAACAATGGAGCTTAGCACCCAGAATCTCATGATCAAAGATTTGTGAAACTAACAGCTACCACAGGAAGAAGACGTAGTCCTGAGAGTGCATTTTAAGTACTCCTGTGAGAGGCACAGTGTAATTGCGGTGTAATTGCCAGCTGCGGATAATGGGTTTTCTTTCTACAGTTTGTGCAGCCCAGGGTCCATTTCTATTAGTGCTAGAAGTGTATGGATGATGAGGGTTGCCCAGGACACTTCTGCAGAAATAATCAGAAGTAGAAGAGGCAGGCTGTGCTAAATTCATTGCATATCAGAAGGTGTAGCACTCAATTTCCTCAATAACCAATTAGGCTTGATTGTATTGAATTGTCAGACCTCATTAATGAAATTCGGTGTGGAGAGTTTGTAGCATTGCAGTGATTACCTGATTTCAGAGGGAGAAATTGAATGAGGAGAGTGGAGAGATGAGACTTTCTCCGACTTTGCTGCGGCAGCCCTACCCAGGAAAAACAAATAGCTCTTCTTTGCAAAGTAAAGCACAGTACAAAGGGATGCTACCTAATACAAGAAGAAGCAATGATAGAAACAGAAAACAATACATTTGCAAGATGTGATGAAACAGTCAGGCGGAGCACAGAGAACCAGAGATGTGCACCACATCAGTGCATCAGCTTGCTTGTAAATAGCACAGTGGGGTTCTTTTTACAGTCACAGTGGCAAAATATGGCGCTCTCTTTTGGTAACTGAAATTACTATCCAGTGAGCCCACTACTGCTAATACATGTGCCTCCTGAGATAAGAATGACATGACCTGTGTTCTGGTTAGCAGCGTTAAAATGGAAGCTGGATCTCAAAGTCTGACTATATTCGACCCAAAGAGAAGAAGGAACCGAGTGACCCTATGAGGAGGCCACTGGACACGTTCGGTACGCATGGCTTCTATTAGACAACTATGTGGCCTTAGGAAGAGGCCACTGGTAAAAGAGAGGAAGGTCTCGATTAAGACACTAAAGGGGCAGAAACAAATTTTTAAAAAAGTTAAAATACACACATTGGGTAAATGTTGACTGTTTAAGTATGGACTGTTGAAATATGAGGCAGGGTTTTCACCGGAAACTGACAGCAGCCAGCTCAAAAGAACTCAATCGTAAATCGTTTAATGAAGAGCCTGTTGGTTGGGAGGTATGGGCAAGGTGAAAAAAAAAAAAAGCTGCAAATTGCTGACACATCCATGGCTTGGCAAAGACGCCCCTGGCAAGTCCCTCTCCCCACTCCCGAGAGATGGGGGATCAGGCCTACGGAGTAGCTGTTGAACACAGTGGTGCCTAACAAGATAGAGTGGTAGATGCAGCCAACACCATGGCACTAACCTGGCGGGGAGAGAAAGAGAAAAAGCACCCCAGCTCCTTCTAGACTCCCTAACACTTGCTAGCGTGTCTCATTGCCTTGGTGTCTACTACGGGCACTTCCCATTGGTTGACCTTGACCGGAAACCCGGTTGAGGCAGGTTGTAGAAGCCGGCCTCTTCTTGTGGATCAGAGCAGAACCGAGAGAAGTATTTGAGGAACCTGAGGATGGGAAGCAAGGGGAGACTAAAGCACAGCTGAGTACTTAGAGTGGCTTAGAGAATCATCACTAATTGCTAGGTGTGATAATGG
>CM053750.1:17636393-17668234 GCA_028658305.1 Pachyuromys duprasi | reverse complement strand
CCTCCCCTGGGATCTAGCCAGTCTGTCACTCCCCAGCTTGTATGGGGGAGGGTTAAAGAGTCAGCCATCAAGATCATGACTGAAACAGTCCCTGTTTCCCTCACTAGGGTCTTCAGTTCGACAACGAGCTATCATGGGCCCCATCTGAGCGGGGGTTCCAGGCCACATCCACACATGGTCCTTGATTGTAGAAACCGTCTCATGCAAGACCCCTGTGCCCTGCTCAGTTTGGTCTTTGTGGAGCTCTTGTTCTCCCCAAGTCTCACCAACCTCCCCCAGATCTATCATTACTTCTTGCCCTCTGCCAAAGTCTTGATCGCGAGTCTTAATATCTGCTCTGATACATCGCTGCATTGACCCCCCCAGAGGTCCTCCTTGGCATGCTCCTGTCCTGTTGCTTGTTTTCTTGAACTGTTTTCTTTACCCATGCAAGCTTTACACATTCAGGGTCCAATTCTGTCCACACATGAAGAAGTGGTTCTTGTCCCTTTTTCCTAAACCAGAACCTGCCACATGATAGATGATAAAACATGACATTTATATGTCTCTACCACAAGCTCCTTTTTCATGTGTTTTTTATTTCCTGGCTGTTTGAAATAACCTTGTATAATAAGAAATTTATTTCATTTTTTAAAGAATAAGGACAGCTGTAAGGGATAAAGAGTGTTATCAACTAATAGTACAGAAGTCAGCTCAGGAAAACTAGAGGAGCTTTTAACTTAATTTTCATTTAAAGTACCACATGTTGTATTTCATATATGGAAGTTTTAAGAGTCAACTAAACATAGACTAGCAATGCCTAGCGACTGGAAAGGGTGTGGGGAGCTGGAGGATGAAAAATGAGGTTGGTACAGACCATACGAATGTGTAGAAACATCAGTTTGAACCTCACTAAAATGAATAATTCATACCCATTTGTAAAAAATGAACAAGTCATTCTGAATAAAAGAAAAGAAGTAACATTTGAAAGAACTAAAATAATAATGGAAAACAGGAGACCAGTAGAGGAAATTAGCAAGATCAAAGTTGTTTCTAATAAAATTGATTAGACCTCTAGCCAGACTAAATCCAAAAAGACAACAGAAATGAATAAAAGAAGATGTGTCAACTCAGATCCCATGGACATTAAAGATAAAGGAGTATTATGAACATTGTTGTATCTTGTTTCTTATATGCTATAATGTCCTTGATGGCAAAGCTTTTTATTTTATCCTATGTACCTTATAATGGCTCATAAAGCATGCCACGATTTGGTCTGGGTTTTGTTACCAAACCTAAATCCATCTACTCATTACTTACAGTCCATGGGAGAGAGTCAATACATGGGATGTGATAGTTGATGGGAAAGATCTTAGATTTATTCAAATGTCGGCATCCCGGAAAGATGATGTTGTCTGCACCTGCTTCCCCCTGGGAAAAAAAACCCGCCTTTGGGAACTCAGGTATGCAAATGGTTTTAAATGAACTGAGAGGGGATGTGCGGTGCAAGGGCAGAAAAAAGTGTGCTGGTTAGCTTTAACTGCCAAGTTGACACACCCCCGAGTCACCTGGGAAAACAGTCATCATGAGAAATTTTCTTGACCAAGTTGGATGGTGGATAGATCTGTGGGGCATTGTCTTGACTGTTAATTTGTGTAGGAAGACCCAGCCCACTCAGGGAGACACCATTCCCTAGGTTCCGTCTTGAACTGTGACATAGTAAAGCAAGCGGGCAGCACGAGTGTTTTAGTTTCTCTCTGCTCTTGACGGTGGTTGTGATATGATTAGCTGCTTGAGTTCGTGCCTTGACTTTTCCAAAATTATGGGCTGGAGTTGTAAGCTAGGTAAACTCTTCCATCCCAACATTTCTTTCTGGTCTAGGTATTTTATCTTTTACAACAACAGAAGTGAAACTAGAGCAAAGAGTATGGGATAGTATGTTCTTTATCATCTAAGGACTTTTTTTTTAATTCTTTGGCATTCATCCTTAACCTCTATTTCAGAAATTCATTGGTATTTCCATTTTTAGAAGTTAGACCTCATTCTTTGTGTTCATTGGTGGACTAAAGAATAAGGATGATATAACCTGAAGGACACCAGGCATACTTAGTAATCAGTATCTCAGTTTTTAAGCTGAGTAAAGGAGGCTAGCTAGAAGACATGCAATATAAGATTCAAAATATCTGTATTGGCAGCTTTGAGGGGATACCAATGTGGCCTGATAATATGAACATTTCTGGAAATTCTAGTTACCTGGATTTCATGCAGGATGGTAGCACTTACAATGTTCTTATGTTAAAACCATAAGCTCACACATAAGAGACCAAAATTGAGCATGTCACATGCTCTGGCCTCTCTTTCATGCATCATTTTATATAAACAATTAAAACTCACACCACCCAAACTACTATCATTCCTTTGTCATAGATGAAGAAGGTTAGGAGATGTTGACTGGTCTAAAAACGATTGCCAACCTCCCAGAAAAGAAAAGCTGGCTTACTGCCAAGTTTCTTAAACAACAACCTCAAAGCCAGGCTTGCCTGAGATTCAAACCCAGATAGTCTGAGTCCCTTTCTCGGAGTGGGGCCTTTCCCAGGCAAGAAAGCTGAGCTGACACGCTCTACCACTGGCTTTTAGTGCAGCTTCTTGATCTTGCAAACAGTACAGCAGGTGCTACCCTTAGCAGCCAACACTAAGCTGAATAGTGCTGTTGGCAAAATGCCATCCCATCTTACTGCTACCGAATTCCAGGTCTCGATCATGCCAAGATGGAGCATGATCCAACCTTGCAACTTAGAAGACTTACAACCAATTTGTGTGGGGAGTATGTGTCTCCCTTCTGAAGTGTGATATCCAACTCAACAGACGGCCATATGCTGTCTCAAGTGGAGTAACTAGAGACTCACACTCTCTTTATTTTCTCCTCTCCAGTGAAACTTCCCAGTGAATGCTGCTCCATTTGCCATTATGTAAATGTCAAACTAGAGCTTGGAGAAGCACTTGCCAAGATCACAAGGCGAGTAAGTGCTTGAATTGAGATGCAACCTCAGACATCTGAGTTCAGACTGCACCACACCTGGTCTGTGAGTGGGATTAGTAGCTTTTGTGTCCCCCCCCCCCACACACACACCCTGTCTTTGCATCTCTCCAGAATGTATGACACAGAACCTTGCATACTCATTGTCATATGTGAATGACTGTAAAAATGGTAAGAGGACATAGAGAGAGAAACCTGGAAGCCTCTTAAAAAGCCAACCCAGCAAATTTATTATAAATACTACAGGTGCTTTGTAAATAACCATTGAAGTGTTTTGAATTTGAAGTCAAAAACTTATTACATCTGTCAAATGGAAGAGCCAATAAATGACAAATCCTGCTTTCCAATATAGGGGAAGGGAACTTTTAATGCAAACCTTAACAGAACACATGGTCAATGTTAAACTGTGTGACAGGCTTCAAGAGCCTCGAGATCTAACGGTGAATATGGGGTAGCTGGCAGAAGGGTCTCACAAACTGGTTCTTAAATAGACTTAGGAAGAACAGTGTTAGGTTAGAGGAAAAGAAGAGAAGGAGTTGTCCAGGGATGTAATAAAAGTCACAATGAAGAAATAAACACAGAGGATTTTGATGAACAAGTAGGGAAGAAGCTTGTTCCTACTAGAAGATGCAAGGTTAGAAAGGATGAGAGGAATCACAAAGAAATATGATGGAACATTGTCTTGTGGTGCTCCAATGAGTGTTATGACCCCAAAGACAGGGAGACCACTCCAGCTGCGGACAAACTGAGAAGCCATCACATTTGGAACAACAGCTGCAGAGAGACATTGGATAATAGAAAACAAAAACAAAACCAAAAACCAACCTGCTGAATTAAATCAGCCTGTATACTTTTCCCATCAGAATGAAACTCAGGGATTATGTTACACTGGGGAAGAGGTCTTGCCTACATTTCCACAGGTGATGAAAGACTATGGGTTGCATCAAAATTGATAAAGATCCAATCTGAATAAGAGACACTTTCAAATGAAAGGCAAGACTCAAAGAAAGAGGCACAGAAAGACAGCAATGCAAACAATGCAGAAAGCAGATCCCCTGCGTGGGGACAGCTTAACAAGCTGAAGAGAAACAGCTCATCAGACTGGCAGACTGGAAAACCTTGCTGCTGAAATGGACTGTTGCTGAAGGACAGACGATCAGGACTGCAGTTATGGAGGATCATTGCAGCAATGGCTGAGTGGATCTTCATATGGACATTTGGACTGTTAGGTTTGTGGGATTGATAATTATTTCTATTGTAAACGTTAAATTGTGTACAATTTTTAGCTTAAACAGAAAGGGGGAAGTTGTAGAGGAATTTTAATTCAGGACATGACTGTTCTAGCAAAAGATCACATCCAAAGACCTTCAAGATCTGCGTGATCCAGTTGATGAGAGATCACATCCGAAGATGATCTAGGTCTGTATGATCCTGCTGGAGAACAAACATGCCTTTAATCCAGGAGACAGAAGCAAACAGATCTGAGTTCAAGGCCAGCCTGGTATAGAGCAAGTTTCAGGTAAAGAAAAGTTTACATCCAGGTGTGGTGGTACTCACCTTTAATCCCAAGCAGAAGTTAGTTTGTAAAAGGAAGCACTCATGTTTTGAAAGTCATGTCTAATTGAATGGCAGAAAAGGTGATAACCAGAGAAAGGTTTGACAGAATAGCTCTCACGACACCGAGCTCTCACAAGAAGAGAGAGGAAAGTGAAACCATTTAAGAGGCAATGAAAGAAAGAAGAGCAATTTTACCGGGACAGTGATAGGGAGACAGGCTGCAGAGAGAGAATTCAGGTAAAGACTGAATGAGCCAGAGAATGAGCCAGAGAATAGAGCAGATGGCTTGAGTTAGTTTGAGGCCAAACAGAGCAATTCAGAGACCAAGAGAGAAGCCAGATTAAATAAGTTATCTGAAAGAGGAGTTTGAGCCAGAAGAGCTCAGAGCTTTGAAAGAACAAGAAAGGGTGAGCTTATTAAACTGTAGGTCTCAGAGGCTGAAAACTTTCTAGGCCTAGATTAGAATGTACGGAGGCCAGAAGCTTCCAGGAGGAGGCCTAGGTTAGCTGACAGGGGCAGTGAGCCTCCAAGACGACAAGTGAACCAGGCAAATAAAAGTTCCTTTTACAGTCTTGGTTACATTTCTATTGCTGTAATAAGACACTATGACTAGGGCAACCTTTGCGATAGAGTATGTACTTGGGGGCTCGCTGGCAGTTTCAGAGGGTGAGCATGGTAGGGAGTAGCAGCAGAGAGGCAGGCACTGGGGCAGTAGCTTACATTTAATCCAAAAGTTGGAGGCAGAGTGATAGATACAGTGATAGAGAGAGAGAGTTAGAGATGAGAGAGAGAGAATGAATCATAGTCTGGCATGGGCTTTTGAAACCTCTAAGTCCACCCGTAGTGACACACCTGCTCCAACAAAGCCATGCCTCCTAATCCTTCCCAAAACAGTTCCGCCAAGTAGGGACGAGGCTTTGAAACACGAGTCTATCCGGGCCATTCTTAGTCCAACCTCCATAGGTATATTATTTGTTTCCAATGCAGCGAACATAGAATGTAGCACAGTGTTCACGGGAGGCAGAAGACGTAATGAAAATACAAAACACTAAAGCGTGTCTTGCAAATATGAAAGGAATACTGATAGTCAGACAGATTTGAAGAAAGACCATTAGTTTATTCATGAATTTCCAGCAACATAATGAAGGGGGCTGATAAAGAGAAACGTTCCTCCCATTACCAACACTTACATTTCTGGAATGAAATTACTTATGAGTGCTGCGTAATAATAAAGTTAAAAAGAAATGGGGGCTGGAGCAACACTATAGATTTATGTAAGAAGGGAACAGGAGCGATCACACTAAATTATCCCAAAGAATTTAAATGCAATAATATATACTGACCTGAAAAGAGAGTACTAAAAGAATAGGGAGAAAAATATAACTTCCAATCTAGACTGAGGAAGAAAACAGTCCAAATAGAAGGACAGAAACAGTACCTACTGGACCGAACAATAGACTACACATTTATCTCTTGTTATGCATATCGAATTGGTTCTAGGACCTTTCGCAATTACCCCTTGTGGATGCTCAAAGCTCTTCTTATAAAATGTATTTGCATACAATCTACATCTACAATTTTCATATAATCTACATACACATCCTCCCATATATTTAAACCATTTCTAGGTTACTTACAATACCTCATATATGCCATATTGGTTAGAGAATAAGAAGGGGGAAAAAGCCTTAGTATAGCTGAGTTTTTCCTTTATTAATTTCTATCTCTTACAATTGAATCCATAATGCTAATTCCACAGATAGAGAAAGATGACTGTCATATGAATGGTGTCCCTTCCACGTAAGGATAAGAAGGACACATATCAATTCTCAGTAGTGGTTTCTTCGGACCTCATTAGAAGTAGGGAAGGTAAACGGGTGGACCTAGGAGATAATTTCAAAAAGCTTTAACCCTCTCCACAATTTATTTGTTTGTTTGTTAATTTATTTAGTGTTAATTTATTTAGTATTTGTTAATATATTTAGGCAAGTGCACACGTGCTTGCCTGCATGTGTCCATGCACGGATGAGCAGGCTAGAGGACACTGTAGATCTTCCCTTGTCACTCTCCACACAGTCTCTTAAGGCAGGGTCTCACTGAGCTTGAAGCTTGGTGTTTCGGCTAGGTTGCTGGCCACAAAGGCTTCTGGGATCTGCCTTTCTGCCTCTTAGCCCCCGTGTTGGGGTTCCGTATAACCACACCATTTTTTCGAATGTGTGTTTTGAGGATTCAAACGTAAGTTCTCAAATTTACAGAGCAAAACACTCACTGAGCCATTTCCTCAGCCTCCATAATGTGTTTATTAGAAATGTTAAAATAAATATATGTGTCGCCCTGTTAAATCTCAGGATGTGCACATAGATACGCGTCGTTCTGCAATTTGTTGATGCATCATAAAACATTTGAAAAGCTTTTAGAGTAAACAAAACCTGAAGTCAAGTGTCTGGTTCCATATCACTCAGGATACTTTGTACATTTACAACCCTGGTGGAAATCCCCTTGATATTCACGAAGATGTTGTGGAACTTAGATATGAGAGAAGAAGTCAACCAAGCCTCAAAGATAAGTATCTTCTTACTTTTGTCATTAACTGTGTAAAACTCAGTAAGGCAAATGCAGTCTACAAGAGCCTTAACCACAAAGTCAAGGTCGAGGGGGATTTGTTCCGTAGTCTGTTTATAGTGCCCTCTAGTGGTAGCTCAGCAGAACGATAAAGTAGTGCTCGGGATACAAGTTAATTTTGTATTTGTTAGACTGTAAAAATAAAAGAGTGGACTTCGCTTTTATAATTAAGGAATATGAATAGTGCTTGGATTTTTAGTTTTATTTCATTCATCTTTTCCAAGATAAGGATTGTGCTCTTTTGTTTTAAATGTGTTAGTTACATTTGTGTAGGTAAATTCTACTAAAATAGTTAATTTATTAAATCTGTACAAATAAAATGATATCAATACAATCCTCCGGAAATGTACTTCATGAGACTTCCTTGGAGATTTTTCAATGCCCTCACATGGTTAAGCCCTGGGGAAACACTGAATTGGTTCTGGTCTAATATTAATCAGAAAGATTAATATTTAAAGATAGTTCTTTGATGATGGTCAAAAACCCTATAGTCAGACTATATTGCACAATCTTTTATTTAAAGCTTGACCTCAATTTCCTTTTAAATTAACACCTTGTTGGCCATTTTTTGTTTGTTTGGACTTTTGTTTGTTTGTTTATTTTGAGACAGAGTTTCTTTATGCAGCCTTGGTTGTCCTGAAACTCACTCTGTAGACCAGGCTGGCCTTGAACTCACAGAGGTCCACCTCCCTCTGCCTCCTGAGTGCTGGGATTAAAGGCATTTGCTACCATTGCCCAAATGACCAGTGACCAGTAGTTTTGTAACCAAGGGTACAAACTTAACCTACTGATGTAAAGAACTATGTTACACAGCTATTTATGACTCACCCAAGACTGGCTTCAGTATTTTGTGTATATGTGTGTGTGAGAGAGAGACAGAGACAGATAGAGAGAGGGGGGAGAGAGAGAGATTGGTTGTCTTTTTCTATTACCCCTTCTCCTTTATATTTTTTGAACTGAACCAGGATCTCACTAATTGATTAGACAGCCTGTGGATTCCAGGGCCTGTCCCCAAGTCACTCCAGAATACCCTGGTTACAGACATGTCACCATGCCCAACATTTACATAGCTTTTGAAGACCTGAGCTCAGGCTCTTTTGCTTATTGCTGGTGCTTTACTGGCTGAGCCATCTCCCTAAGCCCTCTTGGTGCTATTCATCAGATAGTATTGGTACAGCCTTAATATATGCTCAGAGCATTCTGGGAATAGCATATACACTAAACTTCAAGATTGTGCTATGTAAAAACTATATTATTTTGTGGTGTGTGTGTGTGTGTGTGCATGTGTTGTATATGCTGGCTTTGAAAAGTGATCTTCATTATCTGAAAGTTTTCGAGGAACAGCCTTATCTTCATCTCACATGCCACAGGTATATCAAAATGTCCTTCTCAGCTGCATGACTCCTCAGGACTGGCACTTCTAAAGCTATCAGTGATCAATTATCAGTTGTAGACCCGTGGTGTTCCTCCTCATGCTGTCCTTCTGACTTTGCTGTTACTGTCCGGCTAGTTTTTTTTCTGTAAGTAATTACTGTCTCCAAACGTGAGATCAATACAGGGACCTCATGAATGGGAAGATGTTGCATATTGTAGGTGCCACTGATGAAATCTGGTGATGCCAGGCACCTCTGCTGGGCTGGCAGCTAGGCCTCAGGATAGGAAATAACTCTTATCAGAGGCTACCAGAGACTCCTTTCAGTGTCCAGAGGAGCAGAGCTGAGACTCCCTTCTATGTAAGCAATTGGACACCCTTCAATGGCTTTGATTGTGTCACCAGATACCACCTATTCTTGTTTGTTAGCAATCGATTAAGATTTCTGGTTAAAATGTTACCAGAGCGATCTCTTGTTCTTTAGAAATGACGTGAAAAGAGCAGAAAGGTGCAGAGACTTTAACACGTCCCCAGTTGGCTCTGCCCTCCTGGAGGCAGGGAACGTGGTCCAGGCAGGGGGAAGTTAGAGGATTGCAAGGGGAAAATGCAGATTAGGGATCAAGGAGGGAAAGAGGGGAGTTAGGTTGGATTTCTGAAATACAAAACAAGACAGCAAGTGTCTTTTTTCTTTTCCCTCACAACTGAAAAAAAAAAAACCAAACATGCTTCTAAGTTTTCACTCAATTCTGAAAAATCAATATGATTGCTGGGAAGTGCTTACTCATAATAATAATTTGAGGTTTATTACATTTTAATTTATAGGGAAGTCTATTCTTTATTTCTTACTCTTTTTGATATCGTTCTGTTAAGTCAAAAAACAACAGGACAAAGGAGAGCTTGTTTACCTTTTGTCCCCTGCACCTCAGAGCACATCTCCTTTCTATACCATATCATTAAATAGTTTCATGTGTTTTCCTGTGTGATCTCCCCTTGGATGATGCTTCTCACTCAATAGTCCATGCTAAATGCTAAGCCAGCCAATAAATACATTCTGTTCAAGATGGAACCCAACGGAATGTCCTTAAACTGTGTCTGCCTTGGGAAGGCTATTTCATTGCCTGGTATACTGTTTGAGCAACTCACCACTCCTCAGTTTATGCAAGATTAGAGACTATGCCTAGAAGTGTCAGGACAATATAGGAAAATGTGTTTCTTGCAAAACTTTAGAATTAGAATACTGGAGAATATTAGTTTCAGATGCACGGGCAAAATCAATTTTGTTATGGTGAAAAGCTGGTTTGAAATAATGAAGGCCCCTCTGAAAGATTCCACACCAATTCTTAGCATGTACAAATTGGGTTTATTCATTCAGGTGAAACCTAAATTTGCACTAACTTTATTTCCAGAAGTTTCCATAGGATACATGTGCCTGATGGCTGTCCTTTCCCTCCATTGGAAGGCTTTGGGGCATAGTCCCCTAATCTTACAGGGAATGGGTGGGGTTTGGGGGTAAATGCCCACCTCTGCTCCACAGCTGGATTCCAGGACTCCAGGATTCATATCCTCCACCTACAAGTGGCAGCTTAAACTCTCTCATCCCCAGCTTTCTAAACTGGAAAACAGGCTCAGCATAGTACTTTTAGGAGCGTTGTGAAGACTAGAGTAAAATACAGAGCTTCCTAGTTTTCAAAAATGTGCTAGGGAGTCGCGACAATTGTCACCACCCTGTTATTTTTTGGGCTCTGGGGAGGCATCCTTCCCTTACACACATCCAACCAAAGTGTGATGGAGATAAGAAACCATAACACTTCTGATAGGAAGGTCAACTATCTTGTTAGGAACTGACAGCAAAGTGTTTAAAAAAAAAAAACTGTTCCTGACAATTATAAGATAGCAAGTGATTAAATGATTCATTCTCAACCTTTCTGCGCGCTCGCAGAAGCTCACTGCCTGGAAGTCAGAGCTGGGGAGTGTGAAGGTTTTGATGAGTTTCTGCTAACGAGAGCCTAGGAAGCCGGGCATGGTCTGAGCATCTCATTAAGGGGGCTTTCCTTTACAATGTCTGTCTTTGACCTCCATCCTAGTGCAGCCTTTTGATACTATTAAAAAGGATTGAAATTAATGATTTATGACTGTATCTTTCCCATCATGCCTTTCTTTCCAATCATTTTCTCTCCTTGCCTGTGTTTTGAACGGGATAAAACAAAACTACCCTTTCCTAACCCATCATAGCAGAAGTCTATGGGAACAGGCTTTGTTAGTGTTACTCAGTATGTGTTGGTTCTTAACTCTTAACTGTTTACTGGGGGGAGGGGCGGGCTTTAGCTTCTACAAAGCTCATTTATCGCCATCTTCCCAGGGAGCCTTATCTTTGGAGGCTGGTCTGATGCGGTTTTTTTGTTGTTTGTTTGTTTGTTTGTTTGTTTTTTACTGGCCCTCAAGATCTGGTTACACCTATCCTTGATTTGTAAACTTGCCTAAGACATACCTGATTGGTTGATTAAACAGCCTATACCTGAGCAGGGCATAGTGGAGGAGGCATGGCTAAGGTTCTTGGGATTGGGGGACCAGAGAATCACGAGATGCACGGAGGAAGAGAGGAAGAAGGAGGATACCATGAGGCACAGCATGGAAAAGAGACCACGAGGGCTGGGAGGAAGGGCTTCAAAAATGGCGCGGAAAGGCCCCGATGAAGAATACAAGCAAGTATTTATAAGATTGTGGATGGAAAGTAGTCCAGATAAGGATGGCTAAGGCGGATGGCATTGGTTGGGGGCTGGGAAATGGATGGTGAGGTGATTCAGACTGTGTAGGTAGGAATATCTGCCCGGCCCAAGGTGAATAAGGCAATTATTAAATCTAACAGGTGTCTGTGTCTTATTATTTGTGATAACGGGTTAGATAAAACCACAATGATAATCTTAGGGCTCATAATAAACATTGTATAGCCCAACACACATTTAAAAAAATTCACAACATTTTATTTTCTTAATAATGCTTCTGGGACATTTAATCCACTGGTCATGTGTCACCCCCTGGATCAGCAGTTCCCAACCTGTGGGTCAAGACCTTTTGGTGGGAGGAAAAGGGATGATCACATATCCAATATCCTGCACATCAGATATTTATATTTTGATTCATAACAGTAGCAAAACTGCAGTTATGAAGTAGTAATTAAAATAATTTTATGGTTGAGGGTCACCGCAACATGAGGAACTGTATTAAAGGGTCGCAGGATTAGGAAGATTGAGAACCATTGCCTAGACTACTGTTGCCCTGACCAGGCTCCGGGCCTGAGATGGAGAGAGCTTCCAAAACCAAATAGGAAATAAGTGTCTTCAGTGTTCTTTGGAGCAGTCACACTCTCTCCGTGGGCTATAGGCCTGTGGCGTGAGGCTAGGCTGCTCGCTGGGTGCCAGGCAGACCTACTGCTGCTCCTGTTTCTGCCCTGTGTGTTCCTGTGTTACAAAATGTCTCTTGGGGTCTCCTTCTAGCTGCAGATCTGTTCTTTAGAAGCGACATGGGGACTGGGTAGACAGCCCTTCAGTGCCAGGCTCAGTCCAGCGTTCCCTCTCTGCTCTGCTCTCTCACCACAAGGCTTTACTCTACCTATCATGTGTGCTTCTCAAGCCAGGGGCCTTTCTCTGACAGTGAGGAAATGACTGCTCTCTTAGGTGGCCGCTTTCCCTTCTAGCCAGACTCCTAGCCTCACTCACTTTATGGCTTTCTAGCTGGTCTCCCAAGGTTACTTGCTTTATGGTTTGTGACTCTCCAAGGCACATAAGTGAGGGTGGCTTCTCAGGGAGTTTTTCCGTCTCTCCATGGGAAGCTGATTTCCCACTGAAGCTAACCTTCCATTTCTGCACTGGGTCCTTCACAGGGGTCCCAGAGGCTAAGGGATTCCTGGGGAATATAGAGCAGGACAGTAATAGTTTTTTTTGGTTCCAAATGAAAGCAGATTCATTGTCAACCACTGGCCATGTGGATGGATTGAACCTTCACTCTCAACTCCAGCCTATCTTACACACCTCAGGTTTGGACCTTATTCTTGGATCTCTGGCACCTATCTGGTCAAGAGGGAAAGGCTTACCAGAGCGGCTACTTTGGGCTCCGTGTAGATCTTTGTTTTGAGCCATTGGGCTAGACATGGTATTGAGTGCAGGCTCCTCCTAAGCTCTACAAGGAGCCCAGGTGTGATAATATGGAACTTCTCTCCTTTGCTCCTCCCACTGTGCCAAGCTAGCTGGCCCATCCCTTCACCCATCACTGCCAATGCACCAAATGGGCCACAACAGGAAAGAGCTGGGTATATTTGGATGGGTTACTCAAAGAGGACTATTTGCCAAGGACCAAATAAATATGAAGGAGTGGGTGAGATCTTAGGAAAGTACAGGGCTAGAAAAAAAATCCATGTCTGGCAGCAAGAGTTGTTATTCAAGGGCTGCTAGACAATGAGACAAGAAGCTAATGATCTTTGGTGTGTCTGGAATGGCCTTGTAGGGAGGAATCCAGGGAAATCGGCCACTCCCCACCCACCCCGTCTCTCTTTTTCTCTGACCTTTTAGGGTCACACATTGGCTGGATCCAGATGGAAGCCAGAGTATTTGCAGTGTTGTCGATATCATCAGGGCATCAAAGGGAAGAAACCTGTCCCACAAAGGAGTCCCTGGAGTGTGTAGGAAGACAAAGCAACAGGTCTCTATTTGGGAAATGTATTTAAAATTTACCGGGTGGCTTGGGCGAGAGCCTCATCGTGTATTCTCCACACCCACACGACCTTAACATTTTAGTCAGTTGGGCAGCAGTCATTTCCCCTTCCAACGGTCTTCCTCTCGGCAAGCATTAAGAAATAACTATGGCTGCCATCTACTGGAGCAAATCCTGGTGATCTGGTCTTTTCCTCTCTCAAGATAGGAGGCTGTCCTTCTGCACTGTCAGGCCCCAGGACCATCTCTTAGTGGCAACCTCAGCCACTGTGAATGGGACTTCAATCCTGCCTGCTAGACGCTCTTGCTTCTTTTCTAGATGTTCTATCTACTCTGATTTCTTGAAGCTGGAAAATGGTTGAAAGAGGCCAGAGCTGACTTCCTCCTGTCCATCTTCACTGTTCAGTCCCAGGGCTTTTGTTGTCTTCTTATCCCTTAGCCTTCTGGTCCATCGGGAGCTCAGTCAATTATGTGTATTTCCATCTTTCTGAGGCTTTATCTGTGTCAGCTTTAACCTCCGGGCTGAAAATACCCAGCGGCTTTCCTGTGGCCTTCACCAGTGCCTTCTCATCTTGGTTCCCCGGAGTTAGCATTAGCAGTAAATAAAAGTTCACAGCGAGGTCTCTTAGAGGGAGTGAAGTTCCACAGGTTTCTTCAAGTTGGGTCCAGCGTGGGCCAGTTTCTCAGACCTTTCCAATGCTTCTTCAGCAGCAGGTTTGTAAAATCTTTCTTTCCCTTTTGTTTAACCACGCTTGGTGCCTTTCCTCTATGTCCCAGTGATCTTAAGCAATTTCCACAAACTTGTGTCAGGCAGATGGACGTTTGCCAATAAGGAAAGCAAGATCCAGCCTCCTTGTTCTGCTTACCCTCCCAGAGAAAGATGGACTGCCTGACCTGTGTGCACTTACAATTCCCTCCACGCCCTTCAGCAATATTTTCTAAGCCCTACCATGTTTCTCTAGTACTTTAATGCAGTCCACTCTCTGCCAGGCAATCTACCAGTTCCTCCTGGTGTGTGAAGGGCCTGGAGCAATGGCATAGGAATTTTCCAAACAGTCAGAAAGCCTAATGCTGAGGTCACCCCCACAGGAGGTGCGCACGGCTGCGTGTACCACTTCTGAAATACGATCTCAGATTTTTTTTAATTATGTTTTTTCCCCAAAGTTAATCCCAAATAATGACTTGGATGTAGGTTATTTATGTGTGGGATAATGTCAGGAAATAATGGTCATGAGACTGATAAGTGAGGCAGGAAAAGAAAAGCACCATAAGATTGTATTAATGAGCAGGATACCATTGCGGACAAACTAGGTTTTATTCCCTGAAAGCCTTTAAGGGAACATCCCAGAATTGTCACCCCAGGCAGGGAGGAAGCTGGGGTGTTTGTGTGCACCCCCTTGCCCTTCTCTGGTGGCAGGTGGATCTCTTGCATTTCTTACAGCCATGTACTCCCTCTGAGAAAGGGAAACTGAAAGCTCCAAATCTAAGGCAGTCTGTACAGCTAGCTAACTTCTGAGCTGGGGTTCTTTCGAGAACCGTAAACAGATATGCTTTTCTAATGTTGCACATGTTGAACGCATATAACATGTTAATCTTCTGACGGGTTGAAAATGAAATGCTTTCCCTGCCAGGCCATTTCTCGTGGTTTATAAGGTAGGGAGAGAAGAGGTGAGCGTGTATGAGTTCATAATCCCCACAGAAAACACCCACCTCAGCATCTAAGTGTTGGGTTTCAGAACATAGTACCAGGATGGCATTAACAGAAACCTCAAGATTCTACTTCCACAAAAGAGATGCCTCTCTAAATGCCACTGGAAATATCATTGAGTCTTTGGAAAGAAACACCACTACTGATTTGCATTTGCTGTGGAAAGAAATGCTGTTTGAGTCATGTGAACATGTCACCCATGCATCTGATGTGCTGTAACTGGTATAGAAGCCCCAAGTCCCATGAATGATTTGCCGAAAGAAAGAAAGGAGAAGTTTCTGGGTGAATCAAAAAGAATTGGAAGGCTGGAGAGATGGCAACTAGAGGCACCTGCTCTTGCAGAGGACCTCGGTTCAATTCCCAGGACCCATATGATGTCTAACAACTCTGTAACTCCATCCAAGGAAATCCAACGTGTTCTTCTGGCCTCTGCGGGCTCTGCAGGCATGGTGCTGTCAAAACATCCATACTCATTAAAAAAAAATACGTGAAGGGATTAGGAAAGACATTTTCTTTCCCATTTTGTCATCCGAACATCATGGACTGGGTCTGGTTCTTGTATTCGGGTGTCGGAGGAAGTTGAAAAAGCTGTTGGAACTCCAGAGCACAAGACAATCTCTTCTTGAGCTTTAGAGGGCAAGCGGTGTTCCTCTCAGCAGCAGAGCAGACAACTGTCTATGTTTTTGTACTGTATTTAGTGTCTGTGGAGACACATGGCCCTTTCTCTATGTGGTGCCATGTGGAACTCCAAGCACCCAGGCGTGCAATGGACAAGAGCCTTGAAGAACAAGAGGCTAAAGATCCCACCAGGAAGGGCAGTGGAAAGCTTCAGGACATGTTACCCCATCACGATGCATCTTGAAGGTTATATGTGAAAGAAGTCAGAGAGCACTGGGCTTACGCAAAACTCAGGTGCCATTTAGGCTGGTGGGGGCCGTGAACTAGCCAGATGGGAACAGAAGCAAGCCTGACAGCATGGGGCTGAGGCCTGAAGAAAGCAGGCCTGGAATGTTTGGGTTAGTCAGAAAACAAGCGTCTTTAGCAACTTTACTAAGTCAAGAGCCATAAAATGTTTTCTCTCTGACTGCTGTTCCTTGATGCTGGTGGGATATTTGAAATACACAGAGAAAGCCAGTTTCCAGCAAGCCGAGTGAATGAGATCAGCCCTGCTCTGTTCCTTAAGCTAACAGCAGCAGCAAAGATCTGGTCTGAACCTGCTCAGTGGGAGACCTTGGACAGCTTGACTGTGATTGGCCGACTTTCATCCAGCCTTCCTTCTTGAGCTCCAAGTTGTAGGCAGTAGCTATAATGATGATTATTTATAGAAATGATTATCAACTAATGTGCCTTGGTATTTTGCCTGCATGTATGTCTGGATGAAGGTGTCAGATCTTGGAGTTACAGACAGTTGTGAGCTGCTACGTGGGTTCTGGGAAGTGAACCCAGGTCCACTAGAAGAGCAGTCAGTACTCTTAACTGCTGAGTTACTTCTCCAGCTGCAGTCCTTGGTCCTTCAGTGTATGTATTTGTGAATGTGCACACACCTGTATAGGTGCATGCAGAGGCCAGGGACAGAGATTAGGCATCTTCGCCTGTCCCCCTATCCCTTCCTTACTTCCTAGAGGTGGGGTCTCCCGTTAAGCCTGAAATCTTGATGATTCAGCTAGGCAGGCTGGCTGGCCAGAGAGGTCGCAGAACCCACCTACTTTGTTTCTCAGCACTAGGCTTGCACACATAACCAGCCATGCCTAACTTCTTCGGGGGGGGGGGGGCGGAGGGATACACTCAAGCTCTCATACTTGTATAGCAAGTGTTTTATCCACTAAGCCATCTCTGCATCCAGCCTTGGTCCTCAGCACACATGTGCAGTTTGTCATCACGTCACTTAATGCCGATCACTGCTGCCTGAGCTCAGGTTCAAGATCACTGTATATTGTGATTTATGGTGTTTGTAGTGCACATGCAGTGTTTTAAGCTCTTACAGAAGCACGATTATTTAATCATGGAAAATGAAGATTTTTAATTCTTTTTTACTGTCAAATTGGTGTATCTTAAACAATGACATCCTTGGATGTTTGATTTTTAAAATTGCTATTTGAATTGCTGACTTGAGTTTGATGGAAAAAAGAATTGCCAAATGAATTTTGACTTGATATGAGAACAGGATTTCTAAATAGTTCTGGAAATCCCTTAACACTCTGCTATCATTTTGACGATGCATTTATATTTAGGCAATGGAGGTGGTAACATCTAGACATAAGATCAGGTCATGTCCCAAATGTTCTAATGAGTAACAGATTCATCCAAGGACAGCTTGGATACCATGTCAATGGGCTTCAAGGAGGCTGAAGGAAAGGCCGTGTGTAAGCAGACACTCATACCCGCTTAATTTAAGCTTGACAAATAAACTCTAATTAAGACATCCACCAGGGTCAGCACTCTCCAGTAAAGTAGTAGAGACATCAAATATTCATAGAACCAGGGTGACTGCCACTTCTTTCCCCTGAGAAATCTGTCTATAGCAGACTGGACTTAAGCTCCCCCTGCCTCGACCTCATCACTTATCACATCATGGTGCTAAAGAGAAATGGCACCGAAATGGCTATTTTATCATGCCACAAAACTTTACATTGGATTTCAGTCATGCCCAGGGGGTCACAGATGAGCCTATCTAATCATGTCTTCGAGGGAATTAATGTTGATCTATAGCCTTTGTCAGGTTGGGACTTTTCTCCGCAGGGTGGGATGTCAGTTGGCTAGAAAGAAAAATCAATTATGAGGTATATGGACAGGAGACCCTGGACAGGTGATATGTTCATGCTGGGAGAGAGGGTGACTATGCCTTCTGAGAAGAGCCTGGCCCTCTGGCACGGATGATTATGTGCTACCATCTCCTCCTGAATGTGACAATGCTCAATGAAACCTGAGTTGTGAGCTCAGTTCTTTCTGGGAAACGTAATCCAGAAACTTATTTTAGCTGGTTTTGTCTCTAGGGTGAGTCCCCTGAGTGACGGATGCTTTGGAAATGCCTCACATGTCTCTTAAAGGCAAAGGGAGCAGAAAACGCACACGATGACCACAGAAGAGGAGTCGTTTTTTTTCCCCCATCATTTCTCAAGGGATGATTTCAAACATTCTGTTATAGCACCTTTGGTAGATAGAGAAGGAAGGCCATAGTGATAGAAAGCTGAAAGCGCCCGGATGTACTTACCAGTTATTATGGAACAAGTAATGTCACCACTTAGTAGCTAAAGACAGTTAACAGTCATGACCTCGGGGTCTTTCTGGGGGGTTCTGCTGCAGGTTTGTGTAGGACAGCGGTTAAGGTGCTGCCAGAGCTGTGGGGCTCTGAAGACTTGAGCGTGTCTTTCCAAAGTGGTTTGTTTACATGCCTCTGGTTGTGCAAAGGGAGCCTCGGTTCCTCTGGAGGACGTTAAGTGTCTCCACAGGATGGTGTCACTGCGCACTGCCTGACTTTCTCTACGAGGGATCTAAGAGAGAGCTCGGAAGAACTCCCACTATCCGCTACATTGCTTTGGAAGCCATGCCTTCATTTCGGTGGCATCTGAGGAGTCCCAGAGGCAGACTTTTCCAGCATGAGAGAGTAGAGCACAAGGATATGGATCCAAGAGGTAAAGTCTCTTGCACAGAAGCTTCTTGCTTCCACAGACTGTCTTCTCGTCCTCAGAGCTTCACCTCCTTAACCACAACAAAATGCTTTCACCTCCTCTAACTGGTAGGGAATAAGGATAGAGACACTTCAGTTTTACAGGTAAAACGGAATCTGCCCATACAAGTTGCTGATGGCTTAGTAAGTACATGCTGCCAATGGGTTGTTTGTTTTGAGTTCACTCGCTAGCCTCGGTGGTGCCTGGGAGTTCACAGTCGATACCAGCAGATCTGAACAAGACTCGAAGCATTTCAAGACATACCTGAGCCCGGATATCAGCGAACGAGGATGATAACAGAGGCAGGGTATCATGATTCTCAGAATGTGGCTGAGCTCCCCTCCCTAACCGGTGGGGCCAAACTGAGCTTTCTATGGATGCTTTTGGTCCTTCCCATGAGCCTACTGGAGAAAGAGATGGAAGGTTTTCTAGGGTGTTAACCAGATTCCTTCCTTAAATTCTAAATGAAGCTTAACCTGAAGAATTAGTTTTTGTCTTTGCCTGTTGGTGTTTACAGTGAAGTTGCTGGTGGTCTCTGACTGTGCTGGTGTTTCCAGACCCTGAGCATCTTCATGCACTCATGCACTCACACACGCATGCACGTAGATGTTGGCATGAGAGTGTGATTCTGGCCTGAGGGCTTTTAGGAAGTTAAAGTCAAGTCATTATATGGGATGAGAATAGTGTAGCTCAGTGGTAAAGCACTGTTTTAGTACATTCAGGCCCTGGGTTCATATTGAGCCTCAGAAGAAAAATAAAACAGAACAAAAAAACCCAAATGAAACCCAACACAGATGTTATTAGGGCAGCAGCTGTGTGAAAGCTTATCTGGGGCTGAAGATCTTCCATGATGACAGCTTCTTACCAGCAGAAGGCCCCCACCCTCCTCCTTTCAGGACTCGGTATAAGGCTGTATCCGTTCCCCACAACAGCCTACCTGAGAGTGACAGCTGGAAGTAAATGGAAAGGGGAAATCTTTGTTGTTGTTGTTGTTGTTGTTTTTCCACATCAGATCATGATACATGAATTACAAAATTGAGGACAACCCAACAGAGACATCCAGATCAAAGATGGCCTGTCAGAGAGATTCTGAGCTGTGAAGAAAGGCTGAGGCTCTGTTATTTCTGTGATGCTTAGCTGTCAGTGTGGTATCTTGGTGTACAAGTGGCTTCAGCTCCAATTAGAGCAGACTCTGCAGGCAATAACAGGAGTCTGGGGGCTTGCTCCATTTTTTCCCAATCTTTTCCACCTCTCTTTAAAAAAATTATTTATTCACTTTACATCCCAGTTGTAGTCCTCCCCCCATCTGCCCTCCTAGTCCCACCCCTTCCTCTTCCCTCCTATATCCCCTTCTCTACCCCTCAGAAAAGGGGAGCTCCCCTCAATAACCCACCCCAGCATATCAGCACATCAAGTTGAATCAGGACTGAGCACATCCTGTTCCCCTGTGGCCTGGCGAGGCAAGCCCGTCAAGAGAAAGTTATTGAAAAACATGCAACAAAGTCCATATCAGAGATAGCCCATGTTCCCCTTACTAAGCAACCCACATGAACATCAGGCTGCAGAGGCCACCCTCTGACTAGAAAGGACTCCTAGTGGAGGGAAGGAAACACCATCCCACCCACAGAAATGTTGACGCAAAATTTACCCTGCCTATAAAATGTGCTTGCTCCATTATTGATCCTTCTAACTCCACTCTCTTATCAAAGGGAACACTTAGCATTACATTCTGTGGACATCGAGGCCACCAGTAATACCTAGGACCCATTGAGGTAACAATTTACCTGTGAGAGAATATGTGGTCCCAAAACCACTGAGTAAGAGTTCTGGCCCCAAAGGATGAATTCATGCTTTACAAAATGGCTCCTGAGATATGCTGATATGCTGCGGACGAGGGGATAGATGTTTGTTTTAAAACCTATCGTCTTTATGATAATACAAAATGTGTAAGGGTTGGAAGATACCAAGAAGACTAACATAGACATCATTTTATCTACTATGGTACCTAGAGTTATGATGAAATGAGACAGACAGACAGACAGACAGAGACAGAGAGAGCTTGAATGGGTGCCCACAGACGCTAGAGGTATTCAGTTCCCTAGAGCTGTAGCTACAGCCAGTGTAAGCTGCTTCATGTGACCTCTCCGAACCTTTGCAAGAGCAACGCATGCTCTTAGCCACTTCCATCTCTCCAGCCAAAAAGAAGTCACGTTTGTAATCTGTTTCCATAGTTCAGAGTCTGGGTACAGGCAAATGTGATGTCTGCGCTGCTGAAGTCAGGGTGCTCATTGCAGTGCAGACCCTCTTCCAAGACTGCTTAGTTTGTATGATGACAGGATTCGGCTCCTTGAGATGGCTGGACTGAGCTTCAGCCCCTTAAGCCCCTTCTCCATAGAGAGGACACTGTGGCTAGTTTCCTTTTGGAACGTGCCCTTTCTGAACCTCTCTATTGCTTAAAGGGATTTTCACCTGTGTGTGTCAGTCAGCTCCCTCAGTGTGAACTCCTTTTAAACCTAGAATCAATTGATTTAGGGGCTGAAATTCATCGGTGCGATTCCACTTGCCACATAATTATAATAAATCTTGGCAGTGGTTCGATCAGTGAAATGCCTGGCACACAACCATGAGCACCTGAATGTGGCTCTTCAATACCCACATCCGAGGCCGGGGTGGAGGTCCACGCGCCTGCATCTGTAATGCTGGCAGCTTGGAAATAGCTGGATCCTCAGAGCTCTCTGGCTGATGCTGCCCTCTGCCTTCTGCATGTGACTGTACATCTGCACACACACATACACACATTTTTTAAGGAACGTAAGCTGTGAGTGATATTTCATATTTTCAGATTCTTCTCAATCTCAAGCAGAAGGGATTGTATGGATGTATATCAGGAGAGGAGAATTGGGAGCTATTTCAGAATTACACTTGCCACAAATGGACTCAGTCCAAGAGCTGTAAAACTTACAGAGCCAACATGCAAAAAAAAAAAAAATTCCAACTTTTTTGGAACCTCTTTCCTCTAACAGTCACTGTGTTTAGAATCTCCAAATTATCAAGTAAGAATCTAGTCTAGATTGGATAGGAAATCCCATCCAAGTTCTATAAACTGAGGCCCAGGGATATAGTCTCATGCTGTGTGGAATGGCCCCGGAAAGCTCATTGCTGTGATCAGACACATAGTTGTAAGGGAATTTTAATCCAGCAACATGGTTATTCTGGCAAGGGATCGCATCCAAAGACCTAGGTCTGTGTGATCCAGCTGGAATACAGACACACCCTTAGTATACAACTCTGGCTGGAATACATATATTCCAGTATACACCTTTAATCCCGAACAATAATGTCTAATTGAGGGACAGACAAAGTGAAGAATCAGAGAAAGATTTGGCATAATGAGTCAGACCTAGGTTATGCCCAACTCTCACGAGGACAAACAAGGAAGAGAAGCTATTTAAGAGCAGCACAGAGAGGAAGGAGGAGTTCATGGAGACAGTATAGTTGAGTTCTGAGTACAGTACAGTTTAGTTGAGTGCAGTTCAGTTCATGGAGTTCAGAGGCAGTTTTACCAAGCAGAGCAATTCAGTGAGAAGTGGAGAGGAGCCAGTTTGAATCAGTCAACTTAGAGAGGAGTTTTGAGCCAGAATATCTGAGTTGAACCAGCCAGCCAGAGCTCAGAAAGAACTAGAAAGGGTGAATTTATTCAGGAGTAAGTCTCAGAGGCTAAAAACACTCTAGGCCTAGGTTAGGAGAAGAAGGCTAGAGCTGAAGCTTTCAAGGTCTGGATTTGCAGGAGATTAAGCTGTACAGAGACTAGAAGCTGCCAGGCCTAGGCCTAGAGATAGTTACATGGAAATTCTCTGGGCTCAGCCCGAGCCATGTATTTATAAAGCTTAGGCATGGCTCTCATCTCATCCCCTTATCTGAGAAAATTAAACAACATTTACACATGGGCCCATGTTGTATGAAACGGCCCCTGAGGGCTCACTGCACTGGTCAGGAGGAGGGAGATCAGCTGGACTGGGAGGAGGGCCAGAGACACTAGGCGCAGGCTGATTTCCATTCAGCAAGGAGTAATGCACATGGTCATGTGACCTTTTAATGTCACTGTAAAATCTTCCATGAAATAAGCTCATCCTATAACCAGGCTATCATCATAACCATTGCCCTAAAAAAAACAAACAAACAAACTACAAACAAATAAAAATGTAAGTAAGAGGTTAGTAAGATGACTCAGTGGGTAGGAGAGTTTGTCACACAAACCTGATGACCTCAGCTCCATTCCTGCAACCCACGGCAGAAAGAGAGAACCAACTCCCAAAAGCTGTCCTCTGACTCCTGCACGCATAATGTAGCATCTGCATGCCCCTCCCCCACCCAAACAAATATAATTATAGATTTAAAATGTGAGTGGGGTGATAGGATAATGAGGAATGATATGTGTAGAGTGTTCTTAGGGAAGAGGAGGAAATGTTATTAAGTCGTATATTCCTAGTCCAGCGATGTGTATAGAAATGGCCTAGCAGCCATGAGACCCCTGATCTATAGGCAGAAATCTCTTAATACTGACCCTATCAAAAAGATGTCGGGTTCACCAGAGGGAGTAGATTATTTAAGGTTTGGAGCATCGAAGATCTCACGCCAAATCTTATGTCTAAAAGGCAAAAGTTGAGACTCACATCGGAAACAAAGTTGCGTGTGTCACCTTGTTCTCACAGACTCCTGAACAAGGGAGTGCACCACAGAAAGGGTCTGCTCAGGCTCCCCAGGGGTCCTGCAGATGCTGCTGGAGACCAGAGAGAAGGTTGCTCGTGCCCACCGGGTCCCTGGGGATGGCTCAGAAGTTTTAATTGCCTCTTTCAAGTGGTACCATGCTCATCTTACACTTTTTTTTTTTTGTAATATTAATCTCAGCACTCCAGAGCTCTTGAGATTTCATAATCACAGACACACTGCCCATTAATTTGTGGCCATTTTGAGTATCTTGTATTCAAATTCTTGGGACCAAAATGATTTGCATCCCAGATTTGGAATATTTGCATATACATAATAAGGTATCTTGACAATGGGAATCCCAAGTGTAAACTTGAGATTCATTTATGTTTTATTTATACCTTATACACATAGCCACAGAATTTTACCAAGTATTTTAGCCAATTTTGTGTGAAATAAAGATTGGTAGCATGGACTTTTCTCCTAGCTTCATGTCAGATTTGGGGGCATTTCAAATGTCAGACTTTCAGATAGACATGATCTACCTCTGTTGGCCTTTAAAGGGCCACAAGTTACATCATACTTATTGGTTAGTGTCAAAGGCCTACATCCTATTTCAGCTGAAGAGACATGGAACAGCAACATGAAACAAGTGCCTTTCTGAATAATATCAAGATATTTTTGCAAGCCAGAGGGTGGTGAGGTTGTCTCTGTCGGATTCGCAGAGGGGAAGGCTGTGGATTGCTCCCCATGATCACAGGGCTGCCTAGGATTGGGAAGTGCGTTATTGCTTATCACTGCAGTGGGAAAACGTAAACACTCAGAATTGGAAGAAGCAGAGTCTTTGCTGAATGTGTGTGCCTTTGCACCATCATCAAGTCAAATCATCCTAAGTCGGGGACCACCGAGTTTGTGTTTCTAGGCTGACAGAAATCTACTCAGCCTGGCTTTAGGAACAAAACTGTATCCAAGTGATAGATGTTGTTTTCCAAGACACAGTGGCAAGCCAGTAACAGCTTGGGGACTGACTCTCAGCAATTTTTCTGTTTATAGGGAGTTCCCAACTCTAAGGCAATGTTTTCCGATGAATCTGTTTCCTGAGTCCTCTAACAGAAAAAGAGTCAGGCAGACATGAAGACACCTGCTTTGCCTTGACCTTCTCATGGCATGTTGTGAGGTATTCGATATATGCCTCAGACAAAGCATAAAAGGACCCAATGTCCTGGGGTTCCAATTCTAATTCACCTAGGAGAGCTGGTTAAGACAGGAACAACTTATTTGGGATCATGGCTTCAGAGGGCTCAGTCCATGGCCACTCAGATCCCTGCTTTTGAGCACATTGTGATGCAGAATTTTATGGTAGCAGGAAGATGAGGAGGAGGAAGCTGTTCATGTCTTGGTGGACAGAAAAGAGGACAGTAAAGGGCCAGGGAGAAGATACCCCCAAGGACCTGCCCTTAACGGTCTATTACTTCCAGCTATGTCCTAAAGTTTTTCAGAAACTCTCAAAATAGCATCACCTGAGGCTTGGTGGGACACATTCAAATCTTAATAGGGCGTGGATAAGGAAAGCCTTCCTGGCTTGGGAAAGGAGAAATGATGAGAAATCTCCCCCTCTGCTTCCTGGCGGCAATTTTTTACCCCTATGATTAACTGGCTGCTTATATCTAATTCCAGAATCCCGCGATTAAAGGGTGCTTTTGAGGAGACTCTTCGTGAGCTTAGAGCTCGAGGTCAGCGCGGGAGGCTGAGATGCGCGGGAAGGGAATGGCTGGGCAGCGGGCGCACCAAGGAGAAACTGTTTATAGAGAGAGAGGGGCAGGCTGCAGGAATCATCATGGACGGTTTTTCTTCTTTCTGTTTTTTAAGCCTCAAACGTGCCCTGTAAACTGAGTCTTTTCTTTTGCAGTATTATATTTGCCGACTGAGATCCGAGGCTGCTGGTTTCTCCTTTCTCCACCTGCGGGTCTTCAGTTCCACACTTTCTTTAACCTGATTCTCAGCTAAGCTCCGTTGCGGAGTAGAGAACTCATGAAGTCCCGGAACTTGTGTGCCAGCAGTATTGAGTACTTCTTTGGGATTTCCCTCTGGGTTGGAAAAGCAGATTCTCAAGATCAGTGGCCCAGATACTCAAGAATCATGTTACCAACACGGAAGGGCTTCTGAACAGATGCGGAAAGGAACTTAGAAAACCATTTGATCCCGGCTGATAAAGACGGCCCCATAGCGATGCGTCAGTACTTTCCTTCCTAAGGGCTGGGCTGGTCTAAGCCAGCTCCAGAAGTTACGGTTTGTAACGTTAGCCAAGAACATCTAGCATTTCCCAAGGCCTCGATTAATGTTTAAAGAAACTCGGCAGTGCAACCGCTGAGCTGAAATGGGTCTGTATAAAATCATCTTTCCTCTGAAGGACCTTGATCTTTTTATTATATTCTAAATGCCGATGTCTAGCTCTTACTGAACACTTACTGTACATACTGTTCTTTTCTGTGCATTTCATTTTATTTTTCTAACCTCACTACAAATCTAAAAGGTGTATTTTTTTTTTCATTTTACTAGCAAAAAGAAGGCAAACCTCAGAGAGATTGTTACTTGACATTGGCTTGGGTGGATAAGTACAGAGTAAAAATCCCAGAAGTCTTTATGTCCCTTAAATGTTTCCTTTAATCACACAGTTTTGATACCTTCCTGGGTACATTTATGTGGAATGTGCGTGTCCTAAGCTTGGGAGTTTTCAATCAGAAAGCAAGAGTTCAAAAATTTCCCATTCCGTCTTTTCTTCTCCCACCAAATAATACAGATCATAAAAAGCTGCAAGGGTCATGCCTGGCAGTGATCTGTGATGAGCATATGCAAACATTTATTTGGAAAATGTGGTCAGGAAGTTTCAAAAGGGATAGCTGCTTGTTTGGAATACCAGTTCTCTAGAATCAGCCTTCTGTTCATGAAATTCCAGTCGCTACCACCAGAGGGCAGTCACAACATAAAAAAAGATCTGCGTCCTCAGCATCAGACCACCGGGACGCACTAAATCTGAATTTGGTTCCATAGTTCAGTTCACATCCTGAGAAGATCTATTTCCTTCAAGTTTGAAATTAGCATATCATGCCACATTTAAAGAATATATAGACGCTCAATGGAGCATACGGCACGTTAGAAGCCATTTCTTCATATGGGGATGTTAAAATGGACCAGGGACAGATGCTACGTACTGGTTTCATTGGAGAAGTATAGACACGCTCCATTGAATAATCAGTGGCGTAGTCAGAAGCAGCCTCCTCTGTCCAGAAATTCAGAGTTCACTCAGTTACATACCATCTGGGTTTCACTAAACTGTTCCACCCAGAAGATTAATTATATGCCCCCACCCCACCCCAGAATAATAAATAACAGCTAAGAAAAAAGGACTGAAGGAGTGTGTGTGTCCACATGTTTGTACATGGGCGTTTGGCTAGGCTGCTGGGGCCAGAAAGCCCTAGCAATCCCCCTGTCTCTACTCCCCACAGTTCCGCGGCTACAAGCACTTCCGTCCACACCTGCAGTTTGATGTGAGTGCTTGGGACCTGAACTCAGGCCCTCCTGCTGCACAGCAGGAGCTGTCACCCACAAGCCATTTCCCCAGCCTCAGCCATGAAGCGCTTCATCGGCCAAAGAGTTCAGGGCATAAGAAGGGAAAACACCAAAAATGTAGATTCAGAAAGAGTTACCAAAATAGATTGTGTGGTGGTCCTTTTAACACAAGGAAGCTAAGCACTGATGCTTATATTTGATCTGGGAGGATGATGTAACTATCCCAGAACTTCTGGAAGGTGGGTCTCTTCATCCTCTCAAACCCTCTCGAAGAGTGTGTGCGTGCGTGTGTGTGTGTGTGTGTGTGTGTGTGTGCGCGCGTGTATTATAACTCCTATCTAAACTGAAACTTATTGGGCTATAGCATGGACCAATTAAATCCCTTTATGCATATTATAGATACCTTTAGGCATACATATACGTTCATATTTATTTAGTTTTAGTTTTGTTTTAATCATTTTCTAGTCTGAAGAGCCCTTTGCTCACATCTATAGAGTACATGGGACCCCTTCCTTAACTCTCATAAGGCCTAGTTGACACTGGGTTTCATTATGGAATAGAAACTTGAGAACGGAAGGCTGGAACTACTGGATTTAAAGGAAGTATCTCAAAATGAACTCTTGGCCGTGTAGGGATCAGACTCCACCCACTAAAGCCTACCAGGACCTCTTGCCAATCCATTCTTTCAAGCAGTCCAATAGTTGGTTTTCTTAAAGACGTCTTATTAAAATGAAATAGACCCCATGCTAGGCCCTGGCTGGTTCTTTCTGTTTCTTCTCACCCAGGTTATTTAAAACTGTAACTTAAAGGCAACATTCCTGACATAGTACCTGTAGTTTGTTTTCTCTACCCTGCCACTGGCTCTCGCCTCTAAGCCTGATTCCTCTTTTAGCCTCTCACCTCTAAAGCCGTTGACTGAGCCACGCCTCTCCCTGTCACCATTCTGCTTTCTTCTCAGAGTCGTACAAAGCGACGGACAAAATTATGCAGAGGCTACATTTACAGTAAACTTTTTTGTCTCTGACTTGCCCAGTAGTGTTGACATTCGGGTGGGTGCTTTGTCAACTGTCATATGTCATCAATCTGGGGTTGTGAAATCAATTCACGTGGTTGCAAGTACCACCGTCAGAGGATTTCCGTGCAGTAAGGCAGAATCAAAGTCTGCTTCATAGCTGTGCAGGTGCCTTTGTCTTCTGTAATCACGACCCTCTCTTTTGGCTTCCATACACCAGATATGCGATTCCACGGCTCTTTCTACAAAACTCTCCCATACTCCAAGCCTAACTACTGTTGGCATCGCCCAAACCAGCCACGGAGTCATGGAAGCCTCAGGAAGCAATTAACAAAGGAGACGCACAGTGCGTCTCGGCTTTTAATTACTGTCCCTTTGCCCCTCCTTTTTGCTTATGTTCCACCCTAGTTCTCTTCCATCTTCCTCATAAGAACGTAATGCCAAAAAACAAAACAAAACAAAAAAGAACGTAATGCCACAGACACACATATGTCTCTGTGCCCTATGGCTATAGGGACCCACAACCATTGTACAATTATACAGTATCTGAGATTTTATATAACCTCTTCCTAGATCTATATCCCTGCCCTTCCTTCCTTCTCTCACTCTCCCCCCATAAAAATTACAGTTTTTGCCTTCCTGAGAGTAAGATGGCTTCCTCTGAGAATTCAGGAAGCAAAGTTCAGAAAAACCCTACATGTACTCCTAAGATAGTTAAGAACGAACGAATCAACAACTAGTGGTTCTTCCTTTCTGCTAACAGGTTTATGTCAAATTTTAAGGAGGATAAGGATGACATAAACAGGCTATGTCTTTGACATAGCCAAGTGTGGAGTCAGTTGGTAGGCAGCTGCAGAGCTGTAAAGCCTTGAATGTAGCCTGTAAGCCAGGGCTGGGCTATGAGGTGGAGGTGCTCTTTGGTGGGAGGGCACTTGACCAGCACCCAGACTTTATTTTTACATAGCGTATCTTGGAGATGTTCTGTAGCAGATGCCTCATTCTTCTTCAGTGGAAGGTCAATAAAAAGGGTGCTTTCGTTGAGATATGACTCGTAGTATACTTGCCCATTCGATAGCATGGTAGGTATCAACTAGATTAATCTGATGTGGATCAGATGTCCCTTAAGCACAAAAGAGTAAAGGCATATGATAAGAGCTTATAATTTATTGGCTGTTTGTTGGTGGTGTATATGTCTTTATTTCTCTTAAACCACAGCTAGAATCTTTTTCCTCTGCTTGGACTTTCCAGGCAAGGGCAGAGGCCCACTAGCTGGTAGCTCCTGACTCACAGGGGAGGTCACGTATAGAGACCTTTAAGCACTGCTTCCGGTTTCGGCTTTGTCCTTTGGGGTGAGCGCTGCAGATAGGCCTGCCAAGGCTAAGGGAGCTATCCCTGCCTGGGCCGCCTATGCAGGCTGTGAGCTAAATGCAACCCGGAGAGGCGGCTATAAATAGCCATTCATTGTCAGTGTGTGTGAAAAGACAAGGGAGTGCCGGTCTGATTCAGGCCCACTTAAGCGGCTGTCTGGGCAGGATTGTAAACGAAGCTGCTGCGACTGGAAATCCAGTCCGCAGGCAACGCCGGGAGCTGTACACTCGAGGAAGGAAAGCTGCTGAACGCCGGGGCCGCCTCTGCTATGGCAAAAATTATTCTGAGGCACCTCATAGAGACCCCAGTGCGTTATCAGGAGGAGTTTGAGGCTCGAGGCTTGGAAGACTGCAGACTGGATCATGCCCTGTACGCACTGCCCGGGCCAGCCATCGAGGACCTGAGCAAAGCCAGAGGCACGCCCCAGGCTCCTGCAGAGGACCCAGCCTCCACCGAGAAGCCGCCAGGAGAAGGCAAATCCCGCTTCCAGATCCTGCTGGATGTGGTCCAGTTCCTTCCAGAGGACATCATCATCCAGACCTTCGAGGGCTGGCTGCTGATCAAGGCTCAGCACGGAGCCAGAATGGACGAGCACGGGTTTATATCTCGGAGTTTCACCAGACAGTACAAACTGCCGGATGGCGTCGGAACCAAGGATTTGTCTGCCATCCTCTGTCACGATGGAATCTTGGTGGTGGAAGTAAAGGACCCACTAGGGACCAAGTGAAACCTTTTTGGTTCCTGTTCGTACCACAGGAGGAAGATGAAAGCTAGTGACCACCCGGGAATGTTTAATTTTTGAGATGGCTTGCTGTAACTTTATGAGGATTAAAAATATATCCACAGTTCCCGGTATGTGAGGTTGTCTTTCTTATTGGTAGACAGAAAGGAAGGTTTTTCAAGTGTGTTTGTGAGGTTCGAAATAGTGATACTTTTACAACGGAATCACCAGAGAACCAGCAGGTTAGAGTTGGCACTAGAGACGAGCCAGCATTGTTCTTTGGTGACTCTAAAATTCCAGGGGGCAGTCCGTGTGACCCACGGCAAAACAGCCATGTTCAGTAAAGAGAGAGTACCCTCGCTCATTCCGTGAAAAGTTCCTGCACTGCTAGAAAGAGTTGGGGGCCCCTTCAAAGGAAAGTATTTACTTCTGTGTATTATAATTAAAGAACGTGGAGCTTGGGAACTGGGTCTGAATCTAATTAGGAGTCAGGACAGTTTTGCTCCCTAAACATCCCTAGATACCCGCGATTTCCAGGTATCTTAGTTTTAAGAAATAGACTTCACTTAGGTTGTTTTTTTTTTTCCAAAGCTAAACTTTGAACCCTAACAGGAGTTTTATCTTAGTGTACAATACTTGTTTTGTGTTATATTTCTTAACCCCTAGTGTATATAGTCTAAATAAATTAGCTGTAGAAAACTGGAACATTGAATTGCTGAATCTGGTAAGACTTAATCCTTGCTATTTCGAAGAGGAGATAGCGAGTGGTACGCATCTGCTGTCTCTGCTGGTCTAGAGTTTTAAATAACTTTGACGGCAGTGAGGACACCTAGCTCACAGCCATATGAGTTCACACAGCGCATGCTTGTCACAACTCAATTAGTGCCTGTGTTCTCCCAGACTGCCGCTCTGGCTCAAGACTGAGCTGGTAGACTATAAGGATTCCAGCTTTGGGAAGTCTGCCTCCAACAGCTGCTCACAGGCATTTAGAGTATTTGCTGTCTCATTCTGTTCTAAATACTCCTTTGGAGGAAGTGACTGCTTTCATTTCACCAGGCACCGGCTGTGAGCTGACAAGGAGCCCCAGGACAGGGTTATGAATAGAAGAAGGACTCAGAGTGTGGCTCGCACCTGTGCCGATGCAGACAGCACTGTCGCTGTCCTCCTCCGTCTTCCCTTCTCTGTATCCAAATTAAAGCAGGGAAAATGTGCAGTGAGTGAAAAATCAGAAACCAAACAAAAATCTGAGAATGACATTTGCTCCTTGTTTTGTTTGTGTGTTTTGTTTTTCAAGACAGGGTTTCTCTGCGTAGCCGTGGCTCTCCTGAAACTCATTCTGTAGACCAGGCTGGCCTCGAACTCAGAGATCTGCCTGCCTCTGCCTTCCAAGTTCTGGGATTAAAAGTGTGTACCACCTCGCTATGCTCATATGTTACTTTTTAATAACCATTGAAAGCATTTTCAAGTTGCCTGTTTATATGAAGTTCACATCATTTGGAGCAAGAAGTCTGGGGTGAGACATTTTTGAGAACCTGAGTTGCATAGCTCAGCACTGTGGCACAACAAAGCTAACAGGTATGAGTGGGATGGACATCTTATCTGCTGACATGATTAGAGGGGGATGCAGCTCATTCCCATCAAATATTGTTGCTGTCAGAGTAATTACGAAACCAACCGTGGTTGGAGAAACAGCCCCAAGGCCTCTCATTTGGTCTTGACCTTTCTCTAGATAACAGCTTCCTTCTTCCCATGAGAATTTTTTGTTCCTTCAAAAATGAAAATTCAGCACATCTCCAGTTAGGACTTTTTTTTTT
>CM053750.1:17534735-17635893 GCA_028658305.1 Pachyuromys duprasi | reverse complement strand
TAGTTGTCCCACGTTGCTCACCCAGGCTAACTGGCCCCTGACAGGATCTCTTAGTTGTCCCACGTTGCTCACCCAGGCTAACTGGCCCCTGACAGGATCTCTTAGTTGTCCCACGTTGCTCACCCAGGCTAACTGGCCCCTGACAGGATCTCTTAGTTGTCCCACGGTGCTCACCCAGGCTAACTGGCCCCTGAGACTCCCAGGTTCCTCCTGTCTCCGCCTTGCGTGTTGCCAGGGACCACTGGCCTTACAGATGTGCACTACAGTGCCAAGCATTATTGAGTTTCTGGGGATTGAACTCTGGTCCTCACGCTTGCCCAGCAAGTGCTTTACCCACTGGCCCATCTCCCTAGGCCCATCTGTTTTGGAAAAGCAGGAAGTGACAGTCACACGTGGAAAAGATGCTCTCCTCGCTCCAGAAGGAAAGTGTTTATTGTTTCGGAGGGGAGGCAGAGGCCGGTGAATCAACCCAAGCAAACCTGCTATGGTAACTTGTCAGCTGACTTACTTCCTTGTCCAGTTCCCCAGCCTCGGTCAAGCCTCTTCGCCTTTTCGTGTTTTTATGTACTAGTCTCCACCCTACTCAGGACAGAATTAATTCTGTCTTTGGATCTGCATTGGCTTAGGAGGACTCTCACAGTATGTACATTTAGTCTATTTGCATGCTTTTCTTTTTCCTGGTAATCTGCATCATGTTAATTTAAACTGAAGAACATGTAAAGCTGCTTTAAAATATTGTTTTCCCTACATACTTATGACCATTTTGTTTGAGGTTTTAGACATAGATGTAGAGTTCCCCAAAGGAACTGCTACTTTAGAATGAAAGCTTGCAGAGATGCGGGCTGTCCAGGAGAGGGCTCTGTGACCTTACAAAGCCAGTTAAGGACCCACACAGTTCCAACAGCCTTCTGAGTGCACAGGTTTTTACTCTTCTACCCTGGGCGAACTTTTCTGCATGACAGTGGGCCGTTCTAATGGCAAATGCTACAATTCTTTTGTGCTCTTGTGCTCATAGAGGTTTTTGCATTAATGGAATTAGCTAACTTAATTGCCTTTAGAATCAACTCACAATTAAAAAGCGAAATCTGCATTAGCAGGGCTTTTTCAAAGAACAGCAGCTGGTCCCAAGATCCCAGAGGAGAAGAGAAATCAAAATAATTGATGGCAACTTCTAGACAGAAAGTGTCCCAAGTCTGACTCAGCTGAAATGAGTGTAAATGTATTCAGGCTATATGAATTTTCATGTACTTTCACCTTCTCAGATTCTGAGAGAGAAAGAAGAGCTCCCTGCATTCAACTTTCATAGCATTAATAAGGAAATTGCCTGCAGGCTGGAGGTAGGAGGTAGTCCTTGTCCTGTTTATGAAACAACCATCTTGCTGTTTCACCATCGATTTCAAGATTAATATTTAAGTAGGGTTTGGGAGGTGGATAGAGTGTGTTTCATGTAGGGTGAATCTGGGTGCCTTTCTATCTGTAACTGGTGATGTTTCATTTGCCATCTTCTTGTGAAAATATCAGCAATGCATTAAACAGAGCTTCCCTGGGAAGTACAGGATTGTAATGATGACTCCGAGCTCGTTTGGATCTTAGTAAGCAGGTTCGGACAGAGAACAACACTGGGAACGAAATTCACTAAGACTTGGTGGCATGCAGTGCGCGACCAATCAGTTTCCAGGGAGTTATTTTTTAGCATGTGGGATAAATTGAATGCATGTTGTTGCCAAAGGCAACCATGTCTGTGGGAAAATGGGACATCGTTATAGCACAACTTCATGATAGAAGTCATGCTATCAAGACCCAGAGATGCTGCAGGTAAAAAGCTAGTTTCCTAAGCACTTATATCTTAGTAATCAAAGAAACGATGGTAGTTACAGTCTAAGTTAGAAACACGGATTTTATCAAGTAAGCTGTTTTTTCATACTGGCCCTTAAATGATCCCACTAATTACATTCAAGTAAAACAATACGGACAAATTGGGTTAGAGGACGGTTCTAGACAGCTGATTTTCTAGAATCTGTTCAGCTACAAATTTCACTTAGTGCTGTTGTTATTATTCATCTTTGAGTCCTTTTGACCTTCCATCATCAAACTGAGCCTTCGATTGTCCTATGAAGAAGCAAAACTCCCAGGAGGCATTTCTTGTGTCAGGAAATCAGTGAACTGGCATCAGCCCTTTCCTCTCCCACATCCCGATCTAGCCTCCCAGCCTGATCTGGTGGCTGTGATGTGCTGGGAAGGTACATTTTCCTGAGCTACGCCTCCCTCACCTGTGAACTGAGAGTAGGTCACTGAATAAGAATCTGACCCACAGTAAACTCCAGAGCCAGTGACAGTCACCTCAAATACAGAACACCCATAGGAGTAGTTAGAAATCTTCAACTTTAGATGCTTTCAGGATGCCGAGCCTGAGGGAGGAAGAGCCTCCCTGACAGACCTTTTGGAAACAGCACACTGCAGGCTTGGCTAAAAGATTAAAAAGAAGGTATAGTACCCTCTAGTGGATAAAACAACTTAAGAGAGATTCCTTTTTACAATTTCCCGTCCGGAATTTAGGCTAAAATTAATCACAGAAATGCAATATAAAGTTATGAAACCAAATATTAATACCTAGACAGTGTTTTAATGCCTTTGTATTATCTCAGAAAACAATGAAGCACCTGAAAGCTTTCTTAGCCTTTCATTAGATTCAAATTTACATGAATGATGTAAGAATGAGAGATACACACTTTTTTGCCAAATAAAACATGACCCACTGTGATTATTTTTTGCGAAAATGATTGGGTTTTACACAATAAAATCACTTCAGCTGTGCCTGATTGTGATTCCCAACTACTCTGGACACTGAGACAGGTGAATGCTAATTTCAAGGCCAGCCTGGGCAACTTAGAGTCTCTCAAGATAAAAAGGGAAAATGGGTCGGGAGTTATTCTTGATTAGTACAACACTTCCCTGGCATGCGTGAGGCTCTAGGATCAATCTTCACTACTCGAGAAAGGTTTTAGGTCACTGTAAGGGAGATGGAAATACCTCTTTCTGTCCATGTGCAGTTCTACCCAACTGCTCGCTCACAGGATTGCCGATCGTCTCCGAGATTTGGGATATCTGGCATACTGATGAATTCCTGTAATCCTGGCATATGGGAGACTGAAGCAGGAGGATTGAGAATTTAACGGCCTGGTTTACACGACAAGACCCTGTCCGTTCTGTCCAAAAGGAGCTTGTCATGGGACCGTCTCTAATGACACTGTCTGTCTCCAGCTGTTACTCAGAACAGCTTAACTGGGTGTCATCAGGGCTGATTCGCATCCAGCTTCTGACTATTACAATTTCCTTTTCACCAACACTGCTGCCCTTAAAACTCAGCCGAGACACTGTACAGTGGTGTCCAAAGGCAGACATTCTAGCCCAGACTGGACTTCGGTTTCAGAGATAGCATTTATTGACAGCAGGGGCCCTGTTCTTGAGCAGAACACAGCAGTGTTGATGCCAGCTGCTTCCCAGGGTGCACCCTATGCAGGGTGGTTACAACAGGGGTGTATCATCGAGCAACCGTTATGGGCCTTCTATGTACTAGAGATTCAAGAATTTATAGAGGGAGACCTTTGCAGACTCCAGTTACACATGCTAACCTACAGGAGCAACTTGCACAGTGTGACCTTGCACAGTGTGACCTTGTACAGTGTGGACTTGTACAGTGTGACTTTGCACAGTGTGGACTTGTACAGCATGTTTTACAGTATAGGTCTTGTACAGTGTGAACTTGTGCAGTGTTGACCATGTTCGGTGTGAACTTGTATAGCATGAACCTTAAATAGTGTGGACTTGTACAGTGTGGACCTTGTACAGTGTGAACTTGTTCGGTGTGGACCTTATATAGTGTGGACCATGTTCAGTGTGAATTTGTACAGTCTGAACTTGTACAGTGTAGACTGACTGCACAAACGTTTCTTAGGAAAGAGACTTCCGTGTTGGCCAAAAGTGACAAAAAAAGAGCTTCAAAAAGGTCATACTTCACCTGGTTCTTGAACAGTGTGATAGAATTTGGCTAGGAAGAAAAGCGGAAAAAAATTTCATCGGTTTCTTTTTCATAGACTCGACATTAGAGAAACGTGAAAGGACAGAATAAAACTAGAACGTGACCTCAGCTAGGCCACTGATGGGAAGGGGCGTGGCTGAAAGTCCAAGTAGGTTCTTTCATCCTTTATCTCCATCCAAGGATGGAGACAGGAACTGGAGGTTTCATCTATATTGGAAAGCTGAAACTACAAAGTGTAAAACTCCCTGCGTGGGGGCTGTTGAAGAGGCTCAAGAGGAACCAGCTGAGGTGGAAATAAGGGCCTCCTGGTGCTGTGGAATTTAACTCATCTGCACAGTTTCAGAGTCCCCAGCCAGCCACTTCAAAGGGGACAGAGAAGGAGAACTTGGACGCAGCAGCTAGGAAGTTTAACCAGGCCCTTCAGAGCACTGGAGAGAAGAAACTTAATGTGGCCTCTGCCCTGACCCCACTGCTGCAGGGGTTGAAGCAAGTAATGGCTGCTTAACATCCTCTTTGCTTTCCACCCTCCCCAGGCAGAGGGCTCTTTTGGAATCAGGATGGTGAAGTGGGGAGGAGGGTGAGGATCAAAGACCTCATGTTATTAAAACTAGAATACTTTTAAACATTCAGTGTGCATACTTGGTGCCATGTGCATAGTTTCAGCCCTCCTAAACCTTTGCTAGGCCCTTTGTGTGCAGTTTGCTTGCTTCTGAACAATTGCACCTTCAAGTGAGGGCTCCTCCCATGAATGCTCTACCTTTCTATGAGTCTCCATCCTGCCTGGAACATTCTATTAATACTTCTAACAGGAACTAGCTAGACTCTTTGCTCTTCTTGTTTTAAAAACCTAATCTGCCACACCCAGATTATCTTAAAGAGAATCAGCTATGCTCAGATCTGTTGCTTTGTGCATTCCATGGCCATCTGGTCAACCTGTAAGCAGTGTGTGGACATAAAAGAGCAATCCAGGTGAGCTGTGCCCTTGCTACAGTCTTCTTCCCTGGGTGCTAGTAGATTCTGTGACTTGCTTCTAAACTGTAAGACAGTGGCAAATATGATCAGATGTCACCCTGTTGATCATGTTTTGTTATAAAAGATGTTTTAACTGGGTGGAAAGACTTTCTGGATGGCTCTGAAGATGCCGTGTTGTGGAACAGCCATAAAGCAAGTGACTGCAGGTGCTTTCTTCAAGGTGACAGGGGCCCCAAATGCCAGCAGAAAAACCGGGACCTTGGTGCCTTAGCCTCAAGGGACAAGTCTTGTCAACACTGAAAGAGCTCAGAAGCAGGAACTGGCTTCCCCTCATTCAAGCCTCTAAATGGGCATGGCATCCAGCTGACCCCTTGTAGCTTTAAAATACCCTGAGCTCAGGAGATAGCTTAGCCATGCTCAGCTGCCTCCTGCTGTAGGAAACTCTGAGCTCATAGCAGGGCATGCTTTCCAAAGGGTGAACTCTGCACAGCAGTAGATAGCCAAGAAAGGCAGTAGAACAAGAGGCACTTTGGAGAGGCTGGGTGATAAGAAGAAATCAGGAGAGGCGAGAGCTTTTTCAAAGCCTTTTTAAACATAGCACTTCACAGAATGCCCCGCCCTTTCTGTGCTGTATCAGTCATGTAGAATTCGGCTCGTATAAACACTGTGATTATAGCTTTGAGAAGATATTTGCATCGATCAGGTTTCAGGCAGGAAAACAGAAATCACTGCACCACTTGAATGATGTAATGTACATTCGTTGTTAAGCAGGCAAAGAGAGCAGACCAGAAGCCTGCGGATAGTAAGGCAGCCTAGAGATTAGCAGCATATCCATGGAGATCTAAGCAGCCTTTGGGCTCCTCCCTGAGTTTCGTATTTTATATGGTGCTTGTGTGTATGTATATGTTAGCGTATTTTGCTTTGTTTGAGACTGAGTCTGGCTGTGTTGCTTAGGCTGGCCTCACACTCAAGATTCTCTTGTTTTAGGCCCCCACATCCCACACCCAGTAGCTGGGGTTACAGGTATATACCACAATGCTCTGCTTTGTTAGTGAAACTGTATGCCATATCTGTTAATTTTTCTATTATTTAGCAGATTTGATTATTGGAAGTTTGAGCTTCCCTACAGTAGCCGGGAAGCTCATGGATAAGAGCCAACAAAATGACTGAAACGTAGATTGACAAGGGATCTCTGGATTCTGGAACTGTTATGGGAAAACTGGAAAACAACAGGGGTCTTAGTGGTAAGCACAGAGGTCATGCTTACGTAGATTTTGTTGCAGCAGGTTACCATAATTGTTCTATTTCATTAACATGAACAGTAAGACCATTCAGGAAACTAGCTGGCTTGAGGTAATAGAAATGTCCATGACAGAAACATAACGTTTTGACACATTCTGGTGAGTTTCTGTGTGTAAATGAGGTCTGAATAAAGGGAAGGGCCATTGAGTCACGAGATTCTTCTTCAGTGGTGCTTCCTCCTGTGGCACCAGCTGCTCACTTTTTGTTCTAGTAAATGATCTTATTTAACCTGGTTGCCTGTAGATGTTGTTTTGATTCCCTCAGATAAAGGGATGAGATAAGGGCCAATCCCAAGCCTTTCCAAACTCTCTCTCGCTGGTTCATGTTAGCTGTTCTGGCCCAAACTTCTCTCTAAACTTATGGAATTCAATTGGCTTCTTTTTTTGACTTCTGACTGAATTGCTCTGCTGGGACTCAAACTAATTCTAGCAATATGTTTTATTTAGCCTCTGGCTCCTTCTCTTTCTGTTGCTTATTCTGTCCTCACCTGTGTCTAGATTATTCTTTCTGCAACCTGTCTCTGTAAAACTGTCCTGGTTAAATAAAACAAAACAAAACACCCCATAAAAAACTCTTGGTAGCTGGGCCTGGTTGCACACACCTTTAATCCTAGTACTCAGGGATGCAGAGGCAGATGGATCTCTGTGAATTCAAGGCTAGCCTGGTCTCCAAAGTGAGTCCAGGACATGGGGAAATCTGTCTCAAAAACAAAACAAAACAAATAAACAAATAACCCCCCCAAACCTCGGTGTAGAAAAAATTCCAGTAAAATCTTTCTCTTTCCCTGCACTGCTCTTAAATAAGCCTCTCTTTCTGTCCTGTTCTCTTGAGAGTCATATCCTATCTCTGACTCATTCTGTTAAATCTCTGATTCTTCACTTTGTCTGCCCCTCAAGTAGGCATCACTTTCACACATGGCTGCTTCCTTCTATAAACTAACCTTTCTTTCATTCTTTGGGATTAAAGGTGTGTATTAAAGGTTTGTCTGTATTCCAGCCAGATCATATTGTAATCCAAAGCGTGTCTGCCTTCCAGCTGGATAACTGTGGAGAGCAGCGTGTGCTGCGCCTTAAAGATGGCGCCGGTTTCCGCCTTCCGGCACCCCCCCTCCCCCCGAGGGCGGGTGCTCTTGTGATAAACAACTCCTTATTTGGCTGTGCTGTGTCTGATGATCCGCCTTCTCCTGCGTGTACCTATCCGCACTTCCCAGGTGGCTACCCGGGGTTGGCTGGCTCAGGGGTACTTATTCCTGGGATGGGCTCTTCTCGGGGAAGAAGATTGCTCAAGGCTCCTGAATAAACTGCTTGAAGAAGAGCTCGTGTGTCTTTCCTTGCTGGTCGAGGCGGATGCGACAGATAACATAGACCTAGAAGGTCTCTGGATGTGATCCCTTTCTAGAGCAGCTATGATGCTGGATTAAAATTCCTCTACAGATGCCAAAACAGCTTTTTCAGGTTTATTCATTACTTCCTTATTCTGTAGGTTATCTTCCATGAACATACGAAGAAGACATGTCAACCTATTCCGTTTCTTTTGTTACTCTTTCACTATAAAGCTCCCTTAGAGTAGCATAATTGAGGATTAAGAGAAAATTATCTTTCTTTTCCTACACTGTATGCTGACATGGAGTTAGTAAGACAAATCATAAATTTAGAAAGTGAATTCCAGGGCAATGTATAATACATTGCTTATAGGATAAAGGAGAGAATGATGGTTAATTTTGTCAGTTTGATTGGAAGTAGAATCACCTTGAAAACAAACCCCTGGGCGTGTCTATGGAGGAGTTTCTAAACTGGATTAATTGAGGTGGGAAGATATCCCAGATGTGGGTGGCACCATTCTATAGGTTAGGGTCACAGACTGAGCACCAGAGTTCATCTCTCTCTCTCTGCTTCCTGACTGTGGATGCGGCGCGACTGGCTGATTCATGTTCCAGGCACACTGCCCTCCTGCTACAAGGGGCTGCAAGCTGTGAGGCAAAATCATGAACGTAAGCCCTATGCTCATGTACATAAGCAGCAGGTAGAACTGGGGAAAGATTTTCCACTGTCTGGTTTAGGTGTTAGGCCTCAGGTCCTGAGGGATGTCATGTCTACTCAAGCTGATAAACAAAGCCTCAGGTCCTCTGCTCCTCTTGCAAAGGGGGGTAGAGCAACGGAGCCACAAACAAAAGCCTGGCATCTGGTGGACCTGGGTGTAATCCCAGGTCCCGCACCAACCAGCTCGTGACCTTAAGGAAATGCTTTTTATAAAATTAGCAGTTGGTATTTTACATACCCATGTGATGTACATATATGTTCTCTTAATTTGGTTTCTGTTGCTGTGATTAAAAAGAAGGAGGAGGAGGAGAAGGAGAAGGAGAAGAAGAAGAAGAAGAAGAAGAAGAAGAAGAAGAAGAAGAAGAAGAAGAAGAAGAAGAAGAAGAAGAAAAGCAGCAGCAGCAGCAGCCACCACCAGGGGAGGAAAGGCTTTATTTGGCTCATGCATCCCAGTCCCAGTCTACTACTGAGGGAACTCAAGCAGGAGCAGGGGTGGGAACCTTGGTTTGTTCTGCACTTCTGCTCAGCTCTTTTTCTTGTATAACACAGGACCACCTGCCTGGTGGTGGCAACCTCCCAACCATACTGTGCTAGGACCTTCCCCATTAATTAGCAATCAAGAAAATGTCTCCACAGACATGTCCACAGGCTAATCTGACTGAGGCCATTTTCTTCAGTTGCCATATCCTCTTCCCAGGTACTGCAACTTGACCACCAAGATTAACTTCTGCATATGTGTTTTTAACACACATAATTGTGTTTGTAATATGTGCACATGATCCAAACATATTTGAAATGATCAAATGATCTTTTAATGTCTATTTCTCTTTTCTTATTCGAGTGCTTAACTTTCCCTATTCCCATGATGGCACAGGAGACTGCTATGATTAGAATGTAGATTAACTCCAATAACTGACACACTGTAGGTACCCAAGAAATAGTTGCTAAGTTGTTGGTGTAGTAACACATCCAGTTCTTCAGAGCAGCTGAGTAGTGTGGGGGTTGGAGTGTGTGTGTAAGGGGAGGGCAGGGAGGAGAGGGTAAACAAACCCCAAATAAGGACATTCCGAAACCACTCGGTCAAGTGTTCCACACCCCAACAGCTGGTATATTCTAAGTCCTCCCTCACTCCTGCCCCAATTCAGTGATGACCAGAAACAGATCAGGATGTAGATACTTTTCATATCAGTCTACATCCTGGTAGGAAGATATTTTCCTCCCATGTACAAGGTCGTCCTTAGGCATAGTTGAAGGTTAACTGAAGGGCAGGCTGTGTGGCAAGCCTGACCATCTCAAGTCACCTGAGCCTTTATTCTGGCAGAACTTCAGAGATCCAGACTACTCCGACAGTTGCTGATCACACTTGGCGTATATTTTGTGGGAGTCCAGATTTTGATAACAAGGACAAAGAGACGATATAAAGGAGAATTTTAAATTTGTTTAATAATTAGCCATGGAACTGTTCTCCAGAGACCAGGCTGTTATTTTATATACAAACGTGTATGTAGAAATCATAATTAAAAAGACCCTTTATACATTTGTTCTGTATTTCAAAAGAATTTCTTACTGAAGAATTAGTTACAATATTTTAAAAACATAAAATTGGTTGCTTTTTAAAAAATATTTTGTTCACATGAATGTTTTGTGGGGTTGTTTGTTTATGGTTTTTCGAGACAGGGTTTCTCTGTGTAGCCTTGGCTGTCCTGGCCTTGCTTTGTAGACCAGGCTGGCCTCAAACTCACAGAGATCCACCTGCCTCTGCCTCCCTGAGTGCTGGGATTACATGTGTGCCACCATGCCCAGCGAATTTTAATTTTTTAATCTGTATTCAGTGGTGTGTGTGACCCTGAATTACTCTTCAAGCGTGTTTCTGAGTTAGTTTGGAAAGCTGTGTGAAATTTGTTGATCTTTGTGCTACAGGAAGGTCAGCTGATCCACTCTAACCCCTCTGCTAGCTATAAACATACTCTCTTACCTTGGAGAACATGTGTAAAACAAGCAGCCTGCCTTTTCCTGCAATGGCAGGGAGCTTGCGTGTTTTTGTCATAGACATCAGAGCTTTTCTCCAGGGGGCAGTGTGGGTCAGGACTGTTCAGGGACAGTCCCCAACCCAACCTTCCCAGGAAGCAAGCACTTGCCTTCCAGATTTTAGCCCTTCTGTGGCGCCAATGCCTGCATTTTTTTTTAAACATTGGCAGAAACAGCACATGCCACACACCACCAGGCAGATCTCTGATATTTCTTCCCAAGTCAGGATGAGAGCAGAGAAAAGAGAACTCATACCTGCCAAATGGGAGCTGCCTACTCAGGGTGGCAAGTAAATGCTGACATTGGGTGCATGCTGTTTGGCGCATGGGTTGTTTTCCAAATCAGGACATTTCACAAACAAATCGTGCTTCTCAGAGAAACCAAATCATGCAGGAACATAAATCCCATGCTCTTGCTAGTCACCTGGGGGTAGGGGCTAGTCCCAGAGTCCCCTTTTAGATGGGGGTGAACTCTCAGTCCGCAAGGCTCTTTATACCACTTCCTGTCCCACTGCGGAGTGCACGTGGGCATCCGAATCGATGGCTTCCAGACCATCATTCCCCAGCCTTAAAGACAACCTTCAGTAAATTCTCATGAGGTTTGCTTTACTTTGCTCATTTATGTCTTTGAATTTTCCTCCTGCGGTTTCTGACCTCCAGCCAAAGGTGGACGGATGAGGTTCTGTTGGATTAATGAGAGAGAGGCCTCACTAGAGGCTATAGCAAAAACAAGTGACAGGGCCTTCCTGGGAGAGCCACCCTCATTCACAACAGGAGGGAGAACTGGAGGAAAGGCTTCTCCTGGGACAGGCTGGTCTCCCTGCCCTGCCTCCGCGCCTTCTTCCAGTACTCCCTGTCTGTCTTCCCTTCCTCCCTCCCTTCTTCCTTCCCTTCCTTTCCTTTCTTTTTTCTTTTTTTTCTATGAATGGCCTTCCACATTTGAACTTGACAAATGACATTTTTTTTTTCTTTTCTGGATGAAAGAATGAGAACAGAAGATTCTTTGTACTCCCATATCCAGAAACGAATTCTCCCCCCAAACATCTCCTTCTGTTCTTCTAAATTTGGATAATGCCCACATTTATAACATGCCTGTGTTACCCAGGCATCATGGTTGCTCATAAGTATAACCCAGTACGGATGGAAAGGCAGTAGGATCATGAACTCAAGGCCAGCCTGAGCTACATGGTAAGACTCTGTAAAGGAGGAGTGGGGAGGAGGAGGAAGAGGAAGGGAAACCACTGGTGCCTGTATTGATCTATATAAACCATCACTTTAAACTCCTGGATTTTTCTTAGCTGCAATTCATGCAAATGGGCAAATGGATAGATTGGTAATAAACCTTTACAGTATAGTGGGGGCCACAGACAGATGTGTCCATATGGAATGCATTGAGAACGGCAGGAAGGAATAAACTGTTCTACAGTGACCAAGAGAGGCTTCTGGGAAGAGGAGGAGGGGTCTTGGAAGTTGACCTACAGTTTTGTCCAGCAGATAAGGCAAGATGGATGTTCTAGGCAGAGGAAAGAGCATGTATGTGTACAAGTCTCAAGTCTGGACAGGCATGTAGGCTGGCAAGGAAATGGTTTGAGATGGCCACCATGGCTAAAGAGAAGGTAAGCAATGATAATTAATGTTAGAGAGGCAGTCTAGTTCTAGGTGGTGGCAGAAGAGATGGAAACAAATATCAAATTCAGGCTACAGATGGGAAGTGAAGGATTGGCACAGATTAAAGTAAGTAGAGTTTGCATCTTGCGGGGAGGTGTTGCTGTATGCTATCATCAGAGAGGAAAAGCCCTCACATGTTAGGTCTAGGGTCAGTCTAATCAGAATCAGTTCTCTTTGTCTTCTAGTGATGACTGCATCCTTCTCTTCCTGGGAATTTCTTGTTCTCTTGCCTTCCAAATGCGCTCCAGCATACTATGTGTCTGGATGTCTTCCAGTTTCTTCAAATATAATGTCTGACATCCCTGGACTCTTCAACGTGACTGTCTTTCTATGCTCATAAGTGGTTTGTTGGGTACCAGCCCCTAGGTAGCTTCAGGATTGGGAATGGACACTGATAAGACTCAGCTTGTTTAGAGGGTTGGGATTTCAGCCCTAACCTCTAGACTCTGGGAGGACCTGTGATCTTCTTGAAAAATAATTTCATAGCCCCCTAGCTGGGAAGTGTGTGTTCCTCAATTTATAGCTGTTCAGAAGTACAGGCCAGGCTCTGATATAGCTAAGCAAACACAGAGTACCCTAGCTTTGATCCCAAGGAATACAGCAAACAAGCCAACAAAATATAGGGCTCAGCTTGAAGTTTGAGGTCATGCTCTACAGTGGGGTTCAGTCTTGAAACTGAGGCTTTAGAAGTGGGGGATCAAGTGGTCCTTCCAGGCTTAATTCCCATGCAAATTAGAGGCACACCTGCCTGATGTCTGCTTGCTTATTCCTTGGGAGGAATCTCTATATCTTTCTCGAGGCCACAGTTGTCTTTGTTGACAACTTTGGATGAGTGTAGGTGAACACCTAGAAAAGTTCCTTGGATCTCCAAGGCATGACAAAGGAAAAGAGCAATTTCAGAATGTTCCTGTCCTGGGTGTACTGTTCATTTTTGTCTGTGTGCTCATTCACTGACAATTTCCCATCTTCTTGTCTTTAGGTGCAGCTATGAACTGGTGACTTCTAGTTCAAGGTATATGCACATCTTATGGGTTCCTTTTCAGGCAACTGCCTGGTGAAGATTTCCTCCCTGGTGTCCTGCAGGCACCTCAAATGCTTCCCCAAACTCTCTCCATTTATCTTAGCCCCATGATTCTTAGCCTTTCTAATGCTGACTGTTCTTTACCCATGGTGATGGTGTGGGATGACTGTTCTTTCTCTATGGTGATAGAATATAGTTCTGGGAGTAAGATTCTGAGGATAAGTGGAGACTGTGACTCTGTGCAGAAAAACATACCCCATGCTAATAACCTATGCAAATATGCTGGTTCAGTGTGGCTATACCTTCCTAGGTAGCTAAAGGCTTCACATTTAGCTTAGTAAGTTGGAATTATGCTTTGGAGTTAAAAATCTGCTCCCCCACGGATGCTTCTCAACATATGCTGGGGTGACAGCTGATTAAAGTGATCATAAATTGGCAGCATTGTAAGTTGGAAATGTGATTAGTTGAGTATCCCATGCGGCACCAGAGCTCAGCAGCCCAGCTCACCCTAGAGGACAGGCTGGGTAGTTCCCCTTGTGAACACTTGTCTCACTAAGCACCGTGACTCCCTGCTATTGAAGCACCACAGGCAAATTGGGAAAGACCAATGCTCAAAATGCAAGGGATGGTTCTGCTGGATTCATGTTTCTTTGCACAACAAAAGGCCTAAGCCAGGCCAAACATAGTGGGGCATGCCTTGTAAGCCCGGCATATGGGAGGTAGAGGTGCGGGGATCAGGAATTTGAGGTTGTTCTAGGCTACATGAGACAATTTCTTAAACAAACACAAAGAGAAAACAGTCAACAACAACCTTCCTCCCCACACACACTTACTCATACATAGTACCTCCGGGTCAAACAGTGGTATGTCAAGGTAGAGACGTGTGGCTCTCAAAACAAACACTAACCCAGATTCAGGGCTTGGTTTAACAATCTGCAACTTCCCCTTGAAAGAAATGTGGACTGTTTCTTTCTAGACTATAGAAATGTGAATGTTAACAGGGCGGAGAAAACTGGAGACCATACTTGAAAGGGCAAAAGGCAGCTAAAGGGAAATAGGGGAATATATCCAAGAGAGCGCACTCACACAGCACCTGTGCGATTTAGTGATACACAGGTCTGAGGAAACTGAAGCATTTGTACAGGGAGCAGACAGGTGGCGAATATTGAATTTGGGTTCTTGATTTCCTTTTGGAGCAGAAATGAGCTGTGCATGAGGGAGGCCCAGGCATGAAAATGAAGAATTTCTCTAGCAGTGACGGATAAATGTTTACAGACCTTTAAGTTCTCAGCTGTAAATAGTGCTGCAAGAAAAATGAACATCATAGCAGCCAAGTATAACAGAAAATCCATCCAGGTGAACACTCCACCTTCACCTCAGGAATAAACTGTATAATGTAAGAAGCTGATTTTAATAAAAAGCTAGACTGTCTCAGTAGTACTTGTAGTAGTAAGTATTATTTCATTAAATCCTGATATGACCCAAGGAAGGGGATTTTAAAAGTTTTATTTTATGTTTATAGGTATTTTGCCTACAGGCATGTCTTGCATCCCTGGTGTCCACAAAAGCCTGGTAGCATCAGATCTGATAGAATAGAAGTTATAGACAGTTGTGGGCAGCCGTGTGGATGCTGGGAATCAAACTTAGGTCCTCTGGAAGATTAGCTGGTCCTCTTAACCCCTGAGACAACTGTCTAGCCCCTGAGGTTGAATATTTATTTATTTATTTATTTATCTATTTATCTATTTATCTATTTATCTATCTATCTATCTATTTATTTATTTATTTATTTATTTATTTATTTATTTATTTATTTATTTATTTATTTATTTATGTTTTGAGGCAGGGTCGCTCCGTGTAAGCCTTGCCGTCCTGGACCTCACTATAAGCCTTGCCATCCTGGACCTCACTATGTAGACCAGGCCTGCCAGGAATTCACAGAGATCCGGTTGCCTCTGCCTCCTGAGTGCTGGGATTAAAGGCAGGTGTTACCATGTCTGGTGCTGACATAGATTTTTTTTTTTATTCCTATTTTTGAGAAGGGTAGGAAAACTTTGTCCATTTGTTTATCCATTTGATGAGTATTTGATGAGTATGCAGGGCATCTATCATAATGAAGAAAGATAATTTTTAAAAGATTGTCCCAATAAAGCTCAAATTCCAGTGTTACCAAGTAGACCCAGGGACAGGGCCAGTGGCCCTTCTTCCTCACAGCCTTGCTCCCGAAGCCAAGCCTTCCAGGAGACCTCAGACACAGTTTCTAGTAGGTGGTCAGCCCTTTTTAATAAGAACAGTCATTTTGAGGAACCAGCAAAGTACAAGCCCATGACTCAGGGAATGGAAGTTCTCAAGACAGCTGAGTCGCTTCTAGGCCACTCACCAACCACATTGTCTTACCCAAACACCCAGTCTGTGGTTGACACAGTGTCGGCTACGCGCCCGGAGAAGCCGCTGTGAAAACAGCAGGGAATAACACAATGCAGGTGGGAGTGCTTATAAAGTCATTTGTGCAATGCTTGACATAGTGTATGCATGGTTTCAGGTAATTATATAAATAGAGTGTTATTTATTATTATTTTTTAAAAATGGCCTTTTCAGCCAATGCCATGGCATTTCCAGCGATCTCAGAAATTCTGCAGTCAGTCATTCTGGGTGGATGAGTCAGGATTAAGTTTGTTGACTTGATGAGAAGGTATTGTTCAGCTGCCCTTTGAAACACTGAGTTTTAGCCGGAAGCAGTAGGGCCTGGTCCAGAAGGCCCAGACACAGTAAGAATCGCTTCTCAGAGCTGACATCATTTTGGGAGGAAATAAGGGGGCATCTTCTCATTCATTCATTAAACAAGTATTTACTGGTTGCCTACTCTGTTTTGTGCATTGCTATGTCCTTGGTGTCCAGAATAGCAGCATTGCTCCGAAGTGGTTTACATTCTACTAGGGGCACATAACTAATATATATGGATGTGTTTATGTTAGGTAGAAAGTGCTACAAAGAAAAATGACATGAGGCTGTGGAAGGCGGCATGAAGAGAGGGAGAGGTTCTTCATGATAATTAGCACCAGCTGTCTCAATAAACAAATCCTGCTATTTCAGCGGCTTAGACCAGCAAAGGCAGAAATTTCTCTCACAAAGTAAGATCGGAAGTGGAGGCTGAGGGACCTAGGCCCCAGGCACTCTCCGCCTCATTTCTTGAGTCTTCAAAGCAGCAAGAGAAAGGAGGCTTGGTGGAGTGAGGCTGATTCTGGATGAGGGAAAGGTGCAGCTTGGTGACTTCTAGGGTAGGTGGGGCCTAAGCACAGGAAAGGCAAAGGCGAAATCCGGGGCAGTCCTAGGAAGAGTAAAGAAAGCCAGAAAGCCCTCTCCTCTGCAGAAGAGGCAGCCAAGAGCCAAGCCCCTTAGGCCTCTTCAGCTATGGGAGAAAGGGAGAAAATACAGGTGTTTGGGACCATTCTGGTGTCTCCTAAAGAATTTTAAACATCATAATGAAATAGAAATCGTTGATAGATAATTTAGTACATGTACTAAATTACATGTTTATTATTTTCTAGACCAGCAGTTTTCAACCCGAGGGTTGATATTCTGCACATCAGATATTTACATTGCAGTTTGTAATTGTAGAAAATTACAGGTATGAGGCAGCAACAAAAACATTTATGGTTGTGGGTCACCACAATGGGAGGAAATGTATTAAAAAGCGACAGCATTAGGATGGTTGAGAGCCACCGTGCTACAGAGCGAGTCTTCTCAACATTTCCCACTCGTGACCTTCTTATCCCAAGAAAAATGTATACAACCTTAGGTATACAGCTACATAGAATCATTATAAAATTAAACACTTACTGATAATAAATCAGGTATTTCAAACAATTTTATATGCATGTAATTTTACCCATTATTAAAGATAAAAATTGCATACTCATGAGGTAAGCATGCCTGTTTTTAAATAGGAAGTGCATCTTGGATGAATGTTTGATACTGGAAGGCACAGAGTTGTCAATGTTTTTCAGAGTTGGTTGACATTTGTTTTTATAATCACCAAAGCTTGAGACCTATATATTTTACATAAATATATAGTATAAAAACTGGGAAGGATATTGAAGGTCATTTAATTAATTGCTAACAAATCCTATCCTAATCCCAAGCCAAAATTTGCTTTTTGTTTTGTTTTGTTTTTTGTTTCTCCAGACAGATTTCTCTGTGTAGCCCTGGCTGTCCTGGAACTCGCTCTATAGACCAGGCTGGCCTTGAACTCAGCGATCCACCTGTCTCTACCTCCACTGTCTGCCAAAAAGTTCACTTAAGAAATTTTTATAAACTCATGTGAGCAACTCAAACAACAGCTGTAAAATCAAGTACTTGAACATAGTCTAAAGATATTTGGACACCTACGTGGTGAGGAAGGACAGCAGGAAACTGTTCCCTTTTTAATTATGGTTCTTAGAAGAACAGAGAACTTTACATGTACACTAAAATCACTGCTGCTCACCACACACAATGACACATCAGCGCTGGGGCACTTGGGGCAGCATTCGATGACAATGCATGTCTGACGGCATACATCCTGCAAAGTGCACTTATGCGTAGGCTGCAGTGAGTGAGGTTGGGCATGTAACATGGTTGAGTATTGCCAGAAGCACCTCACTTGATTGTGTACTTGATTCTGGATTTTGTTTGTTTGTTTGTTTGTTGCCTGTTCAGGAAACTTTCACTGTTTCTATTTTTTTTTTCATGACCTTCACATTCAGTGATGCAGCCTCTACATGATATTGTAACCCACAGTTTAAGGAGTCATGTTCTAGACAAATCTTTTATACATTGTTACTTTTACTTCCCTAGGTGAATTATTGTAAGTTTGCTTAAGGAGATGTCCTTCATATCCAAGACCCTCTAGGGGTAGATTATTTCCTACCATTCGGCCCACAGGACCAAGCACCACAGGTTTGTTCCCCTACCTACTGAAAGCCTGGTGTCTGAAATACATAAAGTCCTTAACCTTGCTTTCCCAAGCTGAGTGCTCACAAATGTGCATGCACTGGTCCTTAACTATTGTTTCCACAGTTGTTGCCCAGTCCTTGTGGAAGACCTTCATGTAAATTCCTGGAATTACTATGCCTGAGATAAGCCTGAAGCCACTGCAGCTTGCTATTGAATGTGAAGCTTACTATCAAGGGGGAAGAGTAGTGATCCCACAGTGGTTTACCAGGAGCACCCTAGCCGGGTATCTCCTGAGTTACTACGTAATACGAGTTGCTTATTTAGTGTTGGCTTTGCGTTTCTGGCCATGTCAAGTGAAGAAATAGACTCCCACTGGTTGCTCTCCATGCGATTCATCATATCCGGAATCGGGGGCTGAAAATGCTAAACCTGAGAATTAGCTCATGAGATTGACTTAAGGTTTTGCATACACAGAGTGGGACCCAATGTAGCATACTGGGTTAGTGGCTTTGAACTAACCACTTAGATGCTTAGATAACCACAGTGCTTGGGATAATGGAATACTCTTCTGACCTGATTCCCACATTGTCATGGAAAGGGGCAGAGGACAGGTTGAAATTAATGACATGTGACTGTGGAAGAACTCCAATTAGAGGTATCTTCAAAAGATTCGGCTAGATTCAGTAAGGAAAGGATAAGAAAACAAGCCTTGGGTAAATTATATATTGAAGGAAAAGATATGAAACAAGGCAAAGCACAGAATATTGGAGTTGATGAAAATCTCAGGAAGTGAGTTTTGATTTACTTAACCTAAATATTTTGAAAAGGAGAGGCATGGTCACTGACCTAGTAGGAAGTGTAAAGGTATGAACATGGGGGCCTTCTGTATTGTGTAACACCTATAACTGCAGTTTTAGGACCTTTATTCTCGTTAGGAAAAAGGCCAGAGATGGTTCTTCCCCAAATAACAAGAACAGTAACACCAAACAACTGAACCGTGCCTACCGGGTGCGTTAGCGGTTCATTTCCTTCACCTGTAAGATGAGGATGGCGTTATCTCGGAATCCACCCAACTCCAGGAGGCAAGTACAGTGCAAGTGACTCTCTCAAGGTCATACAGCTAGTCGGTGTCAGGACATAGACTGCCACCAGCAGCCTGAGCTCTCCTTCACTGCACGTGCGGAGTGCTAGCTCTCTGCACACTTACTGGAAACTTTTCAGCTCCTCTCTTCCTACACCGCCCTTGCCTCTGGTCAAACAAGGATCTTCGCTCTTATCAGTCTCCTCTCCTGGCCAACACGATCAGAGAATACCGGAAGGAAGAAAGCCGTACCTTCCGTGAACACAACCCCCGGCAAGGACATCCTTATCGGTGCAAAAGCTAATCTTCATTGTGAAAGCCTTTATTACTCTCCTGGGGTTAAGTCATGTTAGGAGAATTCACTCGGAGCAGTCAGAGAGGGAAAGGCTAGTATGGATACAAATACTCACTTTCTTTAAAAAAAAAAAAGTTTTCTGACTTAAAAATCTACACAATTTCAGACAATTCTCTCCTGAAAAGAAAACAATAAATTCTCCCCCCCCCCCACCCGCCGCGTGGTCACCCAGGCTTGCCACTGTTGTGCACACGCCACGAGGGGGCAGCGGCGGCCGCGGAGTCGGAGCCGGGGCGGCCGCTCGGCCGTCGCTTGCTCTCGCCTGGCCCGCGGCTCTCGGCGGTGGATTAGCTCCGCTGGGGACGTGGGAGGCCCGGGCCCCGCCCCCGGCCGGCGGCGGCCCAGAGCTGCAGTCCGGGCTGCGAGCCGAGCGGGTGTGCGCGGCGGGCGCGAGCGGAGCGGTAGGCGGACGGCGCGCGGCCCCCAGAGGTCCCCTTCGGCGCAGGGGGACGCGGGCGCTGACCGCGGGGGCCTCGGGCTGGCCCGGGCTCGGGGCGCCGGGCTCGGGACCATGGCGCTGCGCGCCCGGGCGCTCTACGACTTCAGGTCGGAGAACCCCGGCGAGATCTCCCTGCGGGAGCACGAGGTGCTGAGCCTGTGCAGCGAGCAGGACATCGAGGGCTGGCTCGAAGGGGTCAACAGCCGCGGCGATCGCGGCCTCTTCCCGGCCTCTTACGTGCAGGTGATCCGTGCCCCCGAGCCCGGGCCCCCGGCCGACGCTGGCCCGGGAGCTCCGGCCCGCTACGCCAACGTGCCGCCGGGCGGCTTCGAGCCTCTGCCGGCCGCGCCGCCCGCCGCCTTCCAGCCACTGCTGCAGCCGCAGGCGCCGCCGGTTTCCTTCCAGCCGCCGGGCTCCGGCTTCCCGTACGGCGGGGGCGCCCTGCAGCCGTCGCCGCAGCAGCTGTACGGCGGCTACCAGGCCAGCCAGGGCAGCGACGATGACTGGGACGACGAATGGGACGACAGCTCCACGGTGGCCGACGAGCCGGGCGCACTGGGCAGCGGCGCCTACCCCGACCTCGACGGCTCGTCGTCGGCGGGCGGCGTCGCGGCCGGCCGCTACCGCCTGTCCACACGCTCGGACCTGTCGATGGGCTCGCGGGGCGGCTCGGCGCCCCCTCCGCATCAGGCTTCCGGAGCCAAGAGCTCGGCCACGGTGAGCCGCAACCTCAATCGCTTCTCCACCTTCGTGAAGTCGGGCGGGGAGGCCTTCGTGCTGGGCGAGGCGTCGGGCTTCGTGAAGGATGGGGACAAGCTGTGTGTGGTGCTGGGTCCCTACGGCCCCGAGTGGCAAGAGAACCCCTACCCTTTCCAGTGCACCATCGACGACCCCACCAAGCAGACCAAGTTCAAGGGCATGAAGAGCTACATCTCTTACAAGCTGGTGCCCACGCATACCCAGGTGCCCGTGCACAGGCGCTATAAGCACTTCGACTGGCTGTATGCGCGCCTGGCCGAGAAGTTCCCCGTCATCTCGGTGCCCCACCTGCCCGAGAAGCAGGCCACGGGGCGCTTCGAGGAGGACTTCATCTCCAAGCGCAGGAAGGGCCTGATCTGGTGGATGAACCACATGGCCAGCCACCCTGTGCTGGCGCAGTGCGACGTCTTCCAGCATTTCCTGACCTGCCCCAGCAGCACGGATGAGAAGGCCTGGAAACAGGGTAAGCGGAAGGCTGAGAAGGATGAGATGGTGGGTGCCAACTTCTTCCTCACTCTGAGCACACCGCCTGCTGCCGCCCTGGACCTGCAGGAGGTGGAGAGCAAGATCGATGGCTTCAAGTGCTTCACCAAGAAAATGGACGACAGCACGCTGCAGCTCAACCACACTGCCAACGAGTTTGCCCGCAAGCAGGTGACTGGCTTCAAGAAGGAATATCAGAAGGTGGGCCAGTCCTTCAGGGGCCTCAGCCAAGCCTTTGAGCTTGACCAGCAGGCCTTCTCAGTGGGTCTGAACCAGGCCATCGCCTTCACCGGAGACGCCTACGACGCCATAGGTGAACTCTTCGCTGAACAGCCCAGGCAGGACCTGGACCCAGTCATGGACCTCTTAGCACTGTATCAGGGGCACCTGGCCAACTTCCCAGACATCATCCATGTTCAGAAAGGTAAAATCTGGCCTGTAGAGCAGGTGACACGGGGTATTTTGTTCAGGCTGAAGGCAGTGCCTTTGATAGGATAGTCATGCCACGCTCTGGTTGGGTTCCTGGTCCTTCTCCATCACTGGGGACCCTCAGGGAGTTGTCAGTGGGTTAGATTGATCCCCAGAGAAGTGGTTTTCCCACTGGTTGTCATTTCAGAATTTGAATAGGCAGGGAAATCTGCTGCTCTGATCTGTAAGCTTGGGGTAGAATTAGCAGGGGACCCAAGCCAGACTAAGCATCCCTTTGAACACTACAGTGCTGGCAGAGGTAAGAGGAACGATAGGAAGAATGGATGCCTGGGAATTAAGGTAAGTCAGGCTTTCTTCTCAGTCCCTGCTCTGGCAGGGGAGTTTGGCCTTGTACCCAACGCTGGGCTGCGCAGGAACTTCCTGTGTCAGTTTGCAAAACGGCCTAAAAGGCTTTCTAACTTGAGGAATGCAGCTGTCCTTTCTCTGAGGTTGGAGTTTATTAACCAGCTGACATTTGGGCTGTTCTTCAGGAAAATGATGTAGGGAGACAAGTTGGGACGAAGTAGAAGTAGGAGTGTGGTATCCGAGAGCAGTAAAAATTAGCTCTCCCAGGATCAGAGTGTGCTTTTAGTAGTTGATGGCATTACAGGCTTTTGTTCAAGCACTGACTATATGCAAGTGATTTTTTTTTTGGTAAACTACAGCAGCCATGACTGCCTGACCTGAGGTTACTCACTAGCTGGCCTTCTTATATAAAGGCTCCATTGACTGAGAGCTGGGAGGTGTTTGCTATTAGGAATGTGGCCTGGCCTCTGGAGGTCCAGTGTGGGGGAGGTGGTAGCAGGCAGTCACCTACTGTAGCATCCTAGGCTGGTGGAAGGCTGTGTGGACCACCAGGTTAGGCCTTGGGGTGGTGGGACTTGACCTGTCCCCTCCCCTGCCAGGTGGGACAAAGCATTTAAGAACATCCCTGAGTTTTTACTTTTTTCTTTCCTGTGTTCAACTAAGTTTTTTTTGTTTGTTTGTTTGTTTGTTTTTTTTGTTTTTTTTTTTTTTTTTTTGGTCTTTCTGGTTCGCTGGAAGCGAAGAGAACGAATCTGTGTCAGGCCTTCAGACATCTGGGGATAGCTGTTTCCTTACCATCTCCTTCCTCTCTGCTCTTTTCCTTCCCCTTCTTGGTGTGACAGGGCGTCTAACTCTTAAATAGGGTGGGGGATGGGGGAAGTTCAAAGGTCCTGAGTCCATTCTCGCTGCTGCCAAACACAGGGCTGTGGATAACTGTTGTACTAGTTTCCTAGAGAATAGCAACTTTCTTAATAATTTGCAATCCTATACACAGTGTAAGGCTGAATTAGCTCTTTGAGCAATACTATTTCCGCTGGCCTCTATTGAGTCCACGTCTGCATTCTTTATGGCTTTATTTGTAAGTTGTTACAAATCCTTACCTTCTGGTGCTAGTGAAACTGACTTTTTGGATCTTTAATGCAAGACCTTACCATTTAAATTCCACTGTATCACTTCAGTCAGGCCACATGCTAGCTACCTACCCCCTGTGGTTCAGGTCGTTGGCATGTCCTGCTGTGGAAGCGATGTATCAAAAAAGCTGTTTGCCCTAAGGACTGTTCAAATGTGCTGTGGTCCTTTTAGTCTAGTCAGCCATTGAGGTTTTTTTTGTTTGTTTGTTAAATCCTAAAACTTGCATTGTCTCCTGTTGCTTGGGACCTGGAAAGCCTTTTCAAAACTGGTGCTGTTTTTATGTGGTTTAAAGAGTTCAAGAGATTAAACATATATAGGCATGACTGCGGGAACAAGGTTGGCCGTGCAGTTTGTTTCCACTGTTGCCTTGGTGTGTAGTGTACTGGGAGCCTGAATCTCCAGATGACTTGTCTTTAGAATGTTGCCACTTTAGAGTCCCATGCACATGATGCATAGGGCCAAGAGCATTTGCTCACCAGCATATCTATTAAGGGTGCTCGTATTAGAAGTACAGAGGATTAATATCCTACCCCACCCCCAGCCTTGGGGAAGCTTTTAGAGCATGCTTGGGGACTTGTCCATGGAAAGGGCAGCTGTCCCTTCCTCTCTTCAACTGTGCACTTCCTCTTGGAAGGACTCTTTTTCAGCTGAGCACTTGAGCTCTTGAGAGTTTGTTTACTGCCCCACATGTAAGATCTCAAAGTATAATCACATCAAAGGGCTCAGCTGACTTTTGAGAACAGCAAAAACAAAAAGAACTAACAAGAACTCAAGCAGCTTTCCAGTATTTTGATGTAGGTAATCCAAAGTCTAAATTTCAATTTAGGAAGTGATTTTATAATTGAGAAATTAAAAACATTTGTTTTTTTCTCCAGTGTTCTCATTGTTTAAGAGAAAGGCAGTTTTTCATTTTACATACATGGTAAATTAAAATTAAATCTGATGAAAACTTCAATTCCTCATGCAAAGGGTCGTTAAGTAACAAGTGCTTAAATGGCAGACATTTCCATCATCCAAGTTCCACTGAACAGCACTGAGTTTGCTGTGGCTTTAGCAACCTGGTTCCTAAGCCTCCTGCAAATTGGTGTGTGTTCTTTGTAGTTTTCTTCCTATTTGGTAATTTTGTAGCAACACTTAACTTCTCCTGTAAGCTCAATTGATAAAAACTGGGAGGGGAAACAGGTTCTGCTGGATCGCCGTTGCAGTCTTCCCAGTCACTGATGCCGTTAGCGCTGTGTCTGAGAACACACGCCGGCCTCCCTGAACACACGCCGGCCTCCCGTGGGAATCTGAGTCGTCAGGCGGGACCGCTGCAGAATGAGGGTGGGCACTCTTAACTGTGGTGGGCTGGCTTTTGCTTAGGCTAATATAATAAAGGTTTTAGTTTCATACTTTGAGCAAAAGAGAAGAGGGCCATATGGCTCCATCAGCTAACAGATAATTCCAGAATTGTGTTTTTAAATCAACTAATGGATTCTTAGATAAATAGACCTACTTAGTTTAATGGCGTGGAGGGCGAAGGGGGTTGCTGTGAGCTGCAGCAATGTTTGATGGGAATTTAGAATGTGCTCAGGTTGTAGTCATTTTTCTTTCTCCCCTTCCCCCTCGTCCCTCCTTCGCCCCTCCCTCTATCCATCCCTCCCTCCTTCCCTTCCTTCCTCCCTCCCTCCCTCCCTTCCTTCCTTCCTTCCTTCCTTCTTTCTTCTACGGTCTCCCAGCCTCTGCCTTCCTGAGTGCTGGGACCAACGGTGCATGCCGCCATGCCTGGCTCATATTTTTCTTGATGTAACAGGAATCCTTCCAGGTCTCCAGACCCTCTGCTGGCAATGTGTATGCTCAGGTCTGTCACTGACCCAGAAACCCCGTCATTCTGATTTTGTTTCCCTCAGTGGTAGCATTTTATCTTCTCTGTGTTTATCATTCTTGCCTGCAGTGTGCTTTGATAATGCTGAAGCCCAATGGCTTTGAAGCAGTATGTGGGAGAATATTTATTATGGGATTCACAGCATATTCAGTTTGGTTTCCAAAGATATGATTAGCTTCTCCAGCTTAAAGCCATATCTGAATGGCAGCAACTCATGGTTCAAAAGTTTTACATTTATCTCTTGGGGCTTACAATAGGGAAAGACCATAACAGTAGAATGATGAGACTTCTTGTTTTCATCTTTGCTTATAAATTTGGACTACAGGACTCGAGGGAGCCATGCAGAGCAGTTTCTTTATTCCAAAGGAAAATCATGTTACATACTGAAAAGCCAGGTTACACACCGAAAGAAAACTCACTTGCGGGAGAATATTAGGAGCGGGGGTCTCTGAAGCTGCAGCTTACTAGGCAGTGCTGATGAATGGAACTTTCCACAGTGACAGAAACGTCTGTGGGCAAAACCTCATTTGTGCCCTGTGAAGCAGGACTAGATAAGTAGAGTCCTGCCCGCTGTACTGGTCATGTGGCTTTGCTCTCTAACTGGTCCAGATGGTACCGCCTTTTCAACAACCACAACAAAATAGCCCCGGGACTGGAGGCATGGTGGCCAGAAGCTGGCCTATCAGTCCTGCTGGGTAGAGTTTCACCACTGTGCTGCCTTTCACTGCTCTGAGGAGGGTTTGGTCTTGTGTCCCTCAGACATTAATTAAAGATAGCCAGAGTCCCAGCAGGGCAGGCAAGGTGAGGTCTTGCTGCCCCGGCTTTCATTCAGTGTCCTGCTCTCCTGTGCTAAAAATAGCCTGAAGAAGATGGTGCCAGGAATAAAGAGAAAGGGCCAAGGAGGCGGGCTGTTAGCAAGTTCATCCTTTTGAAACCCCTGGGCCAGAACTTCAGACCAGTTCTCATTTGGGATCATCTCTCCCATCTCCTACCTCCGCCTCAGCTGCTGACTTCGTTTCTAGCAGTAATCTCTGTCCCAGTTTGACTTCTCTTAGTGGAACTGAGGGAACCTTTGGGTTTTTGAAGTAGAGGAGTCAGTTTCTTGGTTGAAGCTTAAATGTGACTGGCCAAGGACCATTCCTGGTCCCTGATTGTGCTGCTCAGGTAGCCAGGTGTATGCTCTTTCTCCTGCCAAAGCTTTCTGAACTCTGCGCCCTGCCTCACTGGGAAGCCAGTGACAGCTAACCTGAGGTGAGGCAGGGTTTCATTCCTTCCCAACTCCACCAGGAACTCTTGACACCCCTGGGCTCCATGGGACTTCCTTTCTTGTTGGGACAGTGACACCCTGCTTGGTCACCTTAGGATTTCCAAGCACGAGAAATTCTGTCATTCACTAGGAAACAGGAAACTCCCCTTAAACTTAGGTTCCTTTTTGGCAGCTTTATAAAAATCTGCTGTACTTTTTTTTTCCTCTTAAATCTGCTGTATTAATTGCCAATATTTTTAAACCAGGACTTATGATTAAATTGGATTGCATCATCTCTGAAGCCCGTGATCCATGATTAGCACCAGTAAAGTGCTATGTTCTGTGTTTAATGACATGTATCCAGAAGACATAGGCTGGACCATCTGGCAGCTGGTGTTTAGACAGCACAGACTGGATTTTACGGGAGGCACAGATAGCACTCTTTGATCCTCATTGAGTTCTGGACCAGTGATAAAGGGTGGTCATCCCACTGTGGCAGTGTGGGGGTGTGTCAGACTGCTGAGAGCCTGGAGGATCATGGGAATGTACCAGTGGCACAAGCGAGGTTGGGTAGCTTGGGTCTGACGACTGAGCTGCGTTAGCCAAGAAGTCTTGTGTGTAACTTGGCTGTGGCACCAGGCCCACCTGTGGACCATTGTGGTGGAGTTTGGTGGGCTGGTGCATGGGTGAGTGGGAGCAACTTTGAACAAGTAACTGGAGTCTCCACAGTCATCAGTGGCCACCACTTCCTCAGGTGGGAGCACTTCCTCAAGGTTAAGCTTTTCTGTGTTTAGTAACTGCTTACTAAGTGTTTGGGTTTGAGAACCGGAAGGTGCTTTAAAAGTGGGAATCAATCCCCAGTGAAATACAATTCTAGTATGCCCTCCCTCCCAGCACTGTCATCGCCAGAACTGCAGACATGAGCACAGAGGCTGCAGAAATCACTCATTGATTCTGGGGGTCTTCTGTTTTAATCAGGTTATCCTGTAGTGAATACCAGAAGTATTACTGGCATCGGAAGAGTAAATGGAGATACTATCTGGAGTGAATGTTCCCATTTAGATAGTTTATGTGAATTTTCTCTTGTCAGCCCTCTTCCTCCCACACCAAATTAATTTTGTGCAGGGACAGATTGCTTCAACATTTCTGAGCATTCTTCCCCACATCTGTAAAGATGGTGTTCAGGATTTCCTAGTTACTGCTTTGTTTATTGACAGTATTTCTATATTGAAAGTAAAACAACTCAAGAATGCAGTAAACATCTAGGCATTGTTTCAGGCTGGTTTCAGTAGTGTTTTGTCCGCTCATGTGACTGCAAGCTGGGAGCATGAAAATCCTTTATCAGCTGACAAAGTTAAAACATTAAGTTCAGATCAGTAACCATGTATTCCTGGCTTAGTTCAGCAGATGCTTGCCAAGCAGAAGTACCTGGCCTCCTGGAGGCCTGTGAGGGCTTCCAGCGTTGCAAAGCGGCTTTGGGTGAACATCTGCAAGTCCTAGGACCCAAATGAGGGAGGTAATGAATGGGGACACAAAAGTGATCTGTTGGAATCTTTTTTCTATTTTCTGCCTACAAAGTGAACTTTATTTTGAACTCTAAGTACAGTCTCCTTTCTCAAAACAAAAGAAATCAAGTAAATAGTTTACTTTTCGTGTTGTGACCCAAACACCTGATAACCAGCAGCTTTCCTTGACTTGTGTTTGAAAGCAGAATGCCCACCGTGGGAGAGAAGACATGGCGGCTCCATGGTGGCTGGGGTGTGCATTTGGTTCTCCTTTCCTGCTTCCCACTCTGGAACAGGAACACACGGGGCGACTCAGGCTTTCACCTCCTTCTCTGTTCAGTTTATCTTCCTTATTAGCCCCTCACAGACATTCCCAAAGATGTGTCACTAATGCCCTCACTCCAATCAAATTGACCGTCAAAATTAGCCATCACAGGGGATATATACTATGATTAAACTTTAGTGGGAATCGCCAACATGTCATGTCTACCCTTTTTCTTAGGGCTTTATAGCTCTTGATGTGGTTTGATTTTCCTCTCTGTTACTTAGTGATGGGAGAAAGACAAAATCATTAAGTTTATTCATAAGAGCCTTTAAAAAAATACACTTGATTTTTATTGCATAAATATTTGCATAGACATCATAGCCTAAGCACTGTCAACATTACATCAGTGACCCAAATGATTGCCGCCCTGTATGGCTGACATTCTAGCAGGGTGGAGACACAATGAAAGACAAACACAGCAAACCATAACGTGTAACAGATATGTATGACACGTGTCCAGAAGTGGAGCAGGGAAGAGAAGGGTGTAGGAGGCAGGATGGTACACGGAGACGTGTGGTCAGTGCAGACTCACTGAGAAAGGGAGATTTAAGTAGTACCTGGAGGAAGCGAGAGCAGGGAAGTTGTTAGAATAGGTGTTGCAGTAGAGGGCTGTGCCTGAAGAAGGTTCATATTTAACAAGGCCCTGGGTGGCTGTTGACTAGGAAGGTTGAAGAACAACCAGGAGGCTGTTCAGTCCCAGTCTGTTCTAGTAGGAGAAGTCATCACAGAAGATCGGATTGGTAAGGCTTTGTCCATTTGGCAAGCTAATACATTGTCAGGACATATGAAAAGTTTAAGTGAGATAGAAGCTGTTGCAGGATTTTAAGTGAAGGGATGACTTCCGAGTTGTGCTGAGAAAAAGAAAGAATGGCCTAGAGATTCGAGCAGGTACAAAACAGGAGACAGTAGTAGGCAATGGCCTTGACAGGCAGAGGAGGTGGTGAGGAAGGGCTCCCAGCCCACCAGAGAGAACTGTGTTGAAGGTATAGTTTGCAGGTTTGGAGCCCAACCAACGAGATGAGACTTCTGTTTAAGCCCCATAGATGTGGTGGGTGCCTGCATTGGGCTCCACACCTCTCTGTAGTCCAATGCAGGCAGAGCGCCCAGATTTGGACCTATTGCCTGAAGCCTTCTGCAGAGCAGCAGGGTCCCTCCTTTTTGAAGCAGTCATCCAGCAGGGCGTGGGGATTGGCTGGTGTTTGTGTCTTCCTTTTGTGATCCTGTGTTATGTAGCTAATTTATATATTTGTAGTAAGTGCTTAATACATGTTTGTTGAGTTAATGAAGCAGGCACTCATCAATGAACGATTTGGCTGACTTAAAATGTGACTTCTGCTTTGTGACAGGAAACGCTTTTGTTTTTCCATTTAAAAATGCACAGGATCTAAAGATAGAATCTCCTATGCTTTATGGATGAAGTCACTAACATGTGAATGGTTTTCAAGTCTTACATGTGTGTGGCTGTGAAGTAACTTTCCGAAATTCACTGGAGAGAGGAAAATGAATATGTACCTCATGATATTTCTTTGTATGGGTGGCTTGGTGTTTGAATGTATAGAGATACGGTTCACAAACACATTTTTGATAGGTTTTAGTACTTTTCTGGAACTGTTTTTGTTTAAGTTGGAGCACGAGACCGTAAGTATATGCATTGACCTTATTGATGGACTTGGACTCCTGGAGTTCAGATGCTGACCTGGTACCTGGGTGAACACAGTTCTGTGGGGTAGGGTGTGTGGACGGACGATCCAGTTAAAAGGTGAATAAACCTCAGACTAAGTGTGTGAGAGTCCAGAAGATGGCGAGGATCCTTGGTTTGCATTAGAGGTCTGGGCAGAGGATATGTGGTCTCTGCCGTGAAAGTTTTTCGTATTCGACTTTTGGAAGAACCTGGATGGGAAGTTCCCGCTTGGTCTTGTACATGCTTTAGAATTGGTATGATAAGCACATAATAACTGACACATTGGTCCCAGCACTGAAATCCATGATAGAATGACACCCACAGTCATGGCATATAGAAGTAGCTCGGAAGAGGGTGTTCTCGATTGCACAGTTTTCCTTCTAAGATGAGTTTTGAAAGCAACCGTAAATTTGCAAGCAGGGAGGGAACTTCCCGGACTAGAGGAACTGTGTATGCAAAACTCAGTCCTGGCTGTCTCTCAGAATCAGCTGAGGCCCACCCACGTATTGAACCTGAGTGTCAAATACATTATGTCTGGACATTAGTGATCTTCAAAAAGTGCTTATGACAAGCTGCTGTTGGGGGTGCTGGAGGGAATAAGGGGAGGTGGACCATAACTGTGGCCAGGTTAACTCTTCTGTTGGACAGGTGTGTGGTATGAGAAGCTTTTGAAATAATTGAGGCAAACATGGCAAAAGTCCTGAATGGAGGCGGTGTCATGGGAGACGGAGACTGCTATCTGCAGAAGTGGAGAAAGGGGACATGAAATGAGCGTGGACTGTGGAGCCACCAGCAGAGAGGCTGGGAGAAAGCTCAAACAGAGGTGGGCAGGTTACAGCCCGCGGGCCAGGTGTGGGAAGGTACTTGTTTACTGCACTTGAGCTAAGGATGGTTGTCATGTTTTTAATGGTTCTTTAAATGCCTGCATAATAACTCCAGTCTGCTTGCTGATCTGCAAGGCCTAAAATATTTACCGTCTAGCCCTCGAAGAAAATGTTTGCCAAGCCTCTTGTTAAAGGACAAGCATGTTAGTGGAATGGAATGGTGATCGCGCTGTTTATTGAGTTTGCTCCTTGGCTTTCACTATTGCAGGCATACTGCATATTACATCATAGTCCTCTCGTGTGCCTTTTATAGAATTACTGCTTAATGTCTTTAAGCATTGGTATCAGCTCCTGCGTTAGTTTCCTGGGGCCGCTTTGGCAGGTTGGCATAATCTGGGTGATTTACACAGCAGCCCTGTGTCCCATTAGAGTTCCACAGACTGGCTGTGTGAAATGCAGGTGTTGGCAGAGCTATCGCTCCCTTCGTGGAGAACACTTCTGTTCCTGGTTGTAGGCCTGCCTCAGAGTAGCTTGGCTGCAGGTGGTCACTGCAGTCTGTACCCATCGTGACATGGCGTTATTACCCCGAGTGTAACCAGCTGGCCAGCCGCCTGGCTCTGTGCCTCCTTTCCTGCCTGCTCTATCCAGTATGGCCTCAAATTTGACATCAACTCACTAATCCCATGTGCAAAGCCTGTTTCCAGGCAGACAAGGGTTGGAGAGATGCACTTCAATCCAGCACAGTTAGCTAACTTCCCACATGGGGGTATTATTTCCTGATGGGGATCCTCATAGTGAGGCTGAGAAGTGGGGTGTGCCCTAGATTACGCAGCTGAGGAGTTAAGGCAGGATTTGAGTTTATCGTTTGGCCTGAGACTGGTATGCTTTTGAATACCTGCTGGGAAACAGAGTTGATTCTGTTGGCAGCTGGCAGCTGGTAACTAAATGATGACATCTTGATCATTTTCAAAGTAGCTGGAGTATTTTGAAGGCTTCCCATATACCAGGCATGGCACTCCATGTTTTATATTTGCTATGCCCATTTAAAGCTCCTGGGAGCTTTTGAGGTAGATACCCCTCTATTATTGCAGCTTTACCTGTGGGAACTGGGGCGTTGATGTTGAAGCCTGAGGTTCCCGGGTACGCCCCAATATTATGTTGACTATAGATCCAACTTTAGAAAGCCCTTCGGACAGGAGGAGGCTGTTGGCTAGGGCTGAGGTGTGTGCAGCCTTGGCAAGGAGCTGGTGAACCTGGGACATCTCGCTAGAGCGGCAGCACTTGATGAGTACTGGGTGGCTGGGAGCTTTGTGTTACCTTTGCTGTTAAGTTTGGGTGATGGGAAATGGTGAGGCCAGTAGAAGAAACAAAGGGGAAGCACAGTAACAGAGAGAGGAGGAGACAGGAGGGAGGCTGAAAGGAATTGTGGGAAATCCTGTGCTCAGGCCTCTGCCTTTTTTGTTTCGTGTTTTCAGACAGATCCCAGATGTAGCCCAGGTTCACCTTGAATTAACGGATGTCTTCCTGCCTCAGCCTTAAGTGTTGGTATTACAGGTGTGCACTACTATGGATGGCCACCTTCACTGTTTTAATTAAAGGAAAAACATCAGTGTCTTTTGATCTACAAAGATAAAGTAACAGAGAAGCCTCTCCTCTGGAGGCCTGGCAGCAAGGACTGGAAGGGCCCTCCTGGAGCTGCGGGCTTGTGCCTCTATATTCACAGAGCATTCCATTCCTGTTGCACACAGCAGGATACTCTTAGCGATACAGATAACCGCACAGGCCATCTCCTAATGTTCTTGCACTTTAAGACTTGGATTTTGATATATCTTTAAACTGGATGTTTTCTTGGCTGGTTGATAGTTCTTGTGTTCTTACCCAAGGAAGTTCCGAGAAAAGCCATGGGATGCCCCATCCCTACCAGCACAGAGAGGCAGGGAAACCAGAGTGAGGTTTTCAGTCTAAAATGGCTGATTTAGGAACTGCCCCCAAAACTTGGTGATCATCAGGTGGTGTGCATCAGGGTCCTCATGGCAAGGGCGCAGTGAAAAAACATAGAAGGCCTGTGTGTGGTGGGAATCCCACACATTCCTTGTGTGATGGGAATCATAATTTCAGTTATAAGCTGGACACTATTAGGGGAAAGTACTAGACAGCAAAAAATACATCCTCTACAACTATTCTTGTGGTTCCAGGTTAGTGCAGTCCTCCTGGTAGGCTTCCCAGCCCAGCCTCCTGTAAGGCCTTGCTGGGCGCTGGACTTTTTGGGCTCTGGGCTCCCAGCCCACTTTTGCTCCTGTCCAGCTCTGCTGCTCCTCTTCGCTACACCTGGCCTGGCCTGCCCTGTGTCAGTGGTCTCTGTTTAGCAGCCTGTGTGGATTTGATTTTAGCCCAAGCCTCCATTTTATCTTTCCAAAACAAAAGAAACCATGATGATTTTATTCCAATTAGAAGTACTTTCTGAGCCCCAGGTGACTCCTGGGGTTGTTTGTGAAGGGTCTGTTAAATGCAAGGGCTGGCAGCTTGCTGACAGTGTGGAGCAGGATTTTATGGCCAGCAAACATTTAAGAGAAGAAATGATTCTTGCCTTATCTTTCTTATGCTCAGATTTTGAAAGTCTTCATCTGTGTTTGTTGAGATAGAGGCCACTTAGCATTTTCAGCCTCATACCTGGTCTTCTGAAGTAAAGCTATACTGTGGGAACTATTTTGTCACACTATTTAGAAAGGTCCTCCTTGGTTCTGAGAACAACCTCAGGGCGTTGCTTGCTTAGCGTGGCTCCCCACTGAGCTAATCCCCACCCAGGTTTAATATTTCTCAGGAGCTGAAGCATCGTAAGCACCCTTATGAAGTTCCAGCCACAAACACTTTGCTTTCAGCAAATGAGCTGCAGGAGACACGTGACTCGAGGCTTCATTTGGGAACGAGGCACATTTCGCATCATCCACACCGGATGTCCCTCTGCCAGTGTTCCTCAGGTGAATGCCTTTACCACAGACAAGCCAGGGTTTCTGTCACTCATTGTCCTTGTCTCAACTGTCTTAAAATAGCTCCAGAATTCTCATTTAGTGCAGTTATAAGTTGAAAGTGAATTTAAATTAATTTACCTTTAAATTTTTTAGTACTTATCTTTAGTGACATTTAAGCTCTTCAAAAAGTTGTTTTGGGACCAGGTATAGTAACCCTGGGCCTCTGAGAGGCTGTGTTTAGGGGATTGTGAATTCAAGGGTAGTGCGGGCCACCTAGTAGGACTGTGTCTCAAAACCAGAAACAAGGAAACAGAATGACTGCTTTCACTGGCTTAGTATTTGTACCTGGCAGCATGTATTTGTGTGCTCAAAGCCGAGTATGACTTGAGTGCATGTAGTTCCTGAGGCAGTTTGCGGATGCCCCGGCCTGAGACGCAGGCCAGGGAGTCCCTACCACGCAGGCCAGGGAGTCCCTACCAGGCAGAGTTCAAGCAGACTGCCTAGGTTCGTATGCAGCCTGTGGTCACTGGTGCTGGCATTCATTTCCTGCCGCCTTATCTTACAACCTTTGAAAATTGAGTGGTGACTACTTTCCTTTGGATTGAGGAGAAGAAAAGCATGCAACTTAGAGAGAGAGGTACAGAGCAGGAGTCTCTGATGCCCGTGTGTCTGCCACCATCCCGTGGCCATCCCACCTCCTGTTCCATGGCTCCTGGCTTTTGTTTTAGAGGCATTTTAACTGAGCCACAAGTAAGTAAGTAAATATTGGAACAGGGGAAAGTGGGTGAAGACTGGAAGGGAGGAAGGAAAGGCTTGGGGAGGAGGGTTACACAGAGGAGGAGGGCTGCGGCAAGGGTGAGGACCAGTAAAGGGAGGTCAAGGAAGTAGGTCACCTTGACCAGATTAGCATTTTCTTTCCACGTTGGCAGTACAGGAGAGTGAAAAGACTGCCGGTCTCTGTGCCCCATCCTCCTGCTCTGCCTCCTACACCAAGGCCTCTATTTTCTGAGAAAGCCCATAGGAAGACCAAAAACTGCTTTATGTTTTTGGCGCATCCATGATCTCAAACTTAAATGATTTTTTACCACCCCTCCCCTTTTTTCTTTCAGGGGGGAAAAAAAGCATAGCCTTTGGATCCCTGTTGCTTAGTGACTGGGCTTTTTGTGTAAATGGCTTTTGAGGGACAAAACCATCTGAAAAGATATTTGGATGAGGAAGGGAAGGCAGAACTGAGGTGCAGAGAGGGAATGGGGGTGTCGTAGAGAGGGGGCCTCGCACCAGCCTGGCAACTTTTTAGATGAGTTGGGGCAGCTCCTGAGGAGGAGCTGTGAAGATAGGCTTTTCCTCTCTCTTTTGCTGGGTCAGTTGGTGACAGGAAAGTTACCTGTCCCTGTCGGGCAGGATTGCTCAGTGGTTGCTAAGACCACAGCTTCAGTCATCATGTGGTCTCTCTGCAAAGGCAGTAATGTGAAATTAGTAATTGGTAGTTTGTTTGTTTTTTTTACAGAGGCAAATAATTTAATGACATGGTATGTAAATAGCGTGGTGCTCTGTCAAATGGTGCTGACTTCCGTGATCATTATTCATTTATAAAATTTGAGTTCTTAATGCGGTGATATTAAGGAGCTTTGTTAATAATTAAATTCTCTTGTTCTGTATTCATTGCAAACATGAGTAATGTGTCCTTGGTAGAGGAGTGCATGGGTATTACAGGTCTACATCGACTCTCTCTGGCTTTGAGCTTTTCAGCCCGAGTAGATACAGCTTTGCAAGGTGCTGGATCCTGGTAACACACACACAAAGGTAGGAAGGGGATAGACGTGGATCTGCTCCCATAGGGGACTCCAGATAATTTGCCAAACTAAAACGTCAACCAGGCTCTCACCAGCAACGCCCCCCTCAACCTGTACTTTAGTTAGGGTTTCTCTTGCTGTGGAGAGACGCCATGACCACTCCACTCTCCCAAAGGAAACGTTGAACTGGGGCTGGCTCACAGTTCAGAGGACCAGTCCATTATCGTCACGGCAGGAAGCATGGTGGCGTGCAGCAGACACGCTGCTGGAGAAGGAGCCAAGAGTTCTGCGTCTTTCTGTTTTTGTTTGTTTTGAGATGGTTTCTCTGTGTAGCTGTGGTTGTCCTAGAACTCTGTAGACCAGGCTGGCCTCGAAATCACAAAAACTCTGACTGCCTCTGCCTCCCTCCGCCTCGTAAGTGCTGGGAATAAAGGCCTTACTTACTACTGCTACCCCTTCTCCATCTCCATCTGTAGGCAATACTGAGGGACAGAGACACACTTCCTCCAGCAAGGCCACACCTCCAAATGGTGCTGCTCCCTGTGGGCCTATGGGGGCCATTTTTATTCGCACCATCACAATGTGAACTTTTTATGTGTTTTCTTTCTACCCTTTTGCCCTACTCACAGAGCTCCTCTTAGGAAGGAGCTATTAGAATGTGTTAGAGGCTGACCTGATGCTCTGGGAACAGCCTGTGCTACTTCTGTCTTTCGGGGAGGTTGCCTAAGTCTTCACTTCATTTCGGTCATGCCCCTTCCTGTGCTTAGAGTTCACGCCAGGAGCTCATTTCCTGAGGGTGACTCAGGAGGCTGCATTGCTTTGCACCACCTTCCTGCAAGAAGCAAGTCCTCTGAACCCTGAGTATCCCCACAGTTCTTCTGAAGAACACTGCCCACTCTGTAGTAGAGCCTTTAAAATAAGCACTTCTGCTCATGTTATTCCAGCTGTGACTAACTCATGTCTTTCTGTTAGCCCAGTAAAATCCCATTAGAAATTGTTACCACCAATTACTTATGCATTTTCTTCTTACTTATTAGCACAAGTTCATTGTGTGGCAACAGTGGATTTCACTGACATTCATTATGGATTTCATTCATTTCGGAATGTAGTTTGAGCATAGTCCCACCTTCCTGCTCGTTGTCTCTCCTCCCCCTCCTCCCAAATAGTTCCCCTTCTACTTTCATGTCTTCTTTTAAAAAAAATCTAGATTCTACTTGAGAGAAACATGATACTTGTCTTTCTGAGTGTTGTATTTCACTTAGTGTGGTCTCCTGCTGCTGACATCGTTTTTGCAATTCTGTTGTGTGCACAGGTCGGTGGGTGTGCACAGGCATGAGCCAGTCTGCTCCTCCGCTGGATTCTGAGTCTGGAGGTCACAGGTTTGGCTAGACTGCCCCTAGCAAGAGAGCCTCCTGCTTCTGCTACAGCTGTGTGTGGGGCGTGTTACAGGACTACTGCCCTCTCTCTAGCTTTCATGTGGTTGCCAGGCATTGAGCCCAAGGCTCAGCACCAGACTGAACTGTCTCCACAGCCCCAATTTGTACTTCTTTGTGGCAGAATAATGCTCCATTCTCTATACCTGCCACATCGTCTTTATTCGTGTATTATTGATGGACACCTAGGCTGACTCCAGAGTTTGGCTGTTGTGATTAGTGCTATAGTAATTGTGAGGATGAAGGTGTCGGTTGTGTGTTGACTTAAAGTTCCTTTGATTTATACCCAGAAACGCTGCAGCTCTGCTTTTCAGTGTTCTGAGGACCCTGCACGCTGATTTTCCATCGTGGCTGCACTAAGTTACATTCCACTAATGCTGTGTGCGCTCTGCTTCCAAACACCAAGTGTTTTCAGCAGTCGTTCCTTTTTTTTCCTTTTCTTTTTAACTTGGTGACATCCCTTCTGACTGTGGGGAGATGGAATCCCGCTATAGTTAGGAGTCATGTTTTCCTGATGACTAAGAATTTTTTTCATGTGTATCATGTTTATTTGTACTCTTTGAGAACTGTTCATTTGCCAACTTTTGATCTGACTTATATGTCCTTTTCTTTCATTTACAGACTGTCCCCCTGATAATGGGCATTATAGGACCTTTAGTTTAACGGTCCTCTCTTGGCCTTGGAGCTCGATATATAATTCCTTCCCCCGTTCCTTCTTTTCCCCTGTTGGGTTTTGAAAGCAACATAGAAATCCCTGCGGGACCAGCTCCCTCCTGAAGGAACCGTTTAAGAAGTGGGGCTGTGGAGCCCTCCCCTTGTTTCCCCATTGATTCTCTGATGAAATGCGAGGTCCTTTGGTTGTTCTGCTCGGGACGGTGTTTCTAGCTCTGGGGTTGGAGAGACTGCTTGAGTGTTGCAGAGGCGCTCTGCGCGCACTGCGGCGGGCAGTGCTCCCCGCTGTCCCTGAAGTCCGACAGAACACTTGCATTTCAGGGTGACCCCGCCCAGTTTTCCTCCCCAGCTCCCCACCCCTTACGTGCTAGGTGTGACAGGCAGGTTTGTGAACTCTGCTTTTCCTTTGATATTTAACGTGTCACACATGAAAGGATGTGAAGTCCGGGGAACCGCACAGAGTTCCCGGCTTCAGAACTGTGAGCTGCGGGAATGAGCAGTTTGGGACCAGACCAAGTCCCAGTCCAGAAACACCAGCAGTGCGCGTAAGAGCGTGGCTGTGGGGAGTGTGGCCTCTGCTCTGCTCTGGTGAGATCTCGGGGAGTGGAGGTCGGGTGGGAGGGAAGCTCTGGAACCCTCGAGAGTTGTTCTCAGCCCCCTCACGTGTTCACACACTCTTGTATAATCATCTCTTTTGAAAGTGGTTCTAGGAGAAGTCAAGCTAGCTACATTTCATTTAAAAGATGTTATTTAAAAAGATTGACTCTACGTCATGAGTGACAAAGTGGTGCAGTTTGAGACAGGGTCTTACTGTGTAGCCCAAGTAGTCTGGAATGTGCGATCCTGCCGCAGCCACCGTGGTGGAGATGTGGCACTCTCCACTGCCTCTCCCTAGTCTTTGGGCTTGCACATTCATAGTGTGCCATTTAATACCTTCACATGCTGTTTATGTGTTCCTGATGGTTTCAGGCATGTGTGCTTTGTTTCCTCAGAAGCTGATTGAACCCTGACACAGGAGCCACAGCTTCTGTAGACAGGCCTATTGGTCATCTCTCTCTGTTGCAGACGATATGCTATGCCAGCAAACTTGTATTTCGTTAAGTGGGTCAAACTGAAATTCCAAGTAGAATTGGGTCTTGGCACTCATTCTTCCAAATGCTTTCATGTCCTTTCTGATTTACAATAGTGATTTGTTTTCCATTTTTGTTTGTTTGTTTTGCCAGAATGTTATAGTTTACCCATCAAATAAGCCATACATTCTTAAAGCAACTATGTGTTAATATTTTGGGTTAGAGTTGAGAATTTATGTCATCTTCTATAGAATCTAAGTAGATGGAGAAAAAATAAAAAACAAAACAAAACAGGGGACTCCCTCCCTAGTTTGTGTTTAGACTTTCAAATACTGCAGTGTGTTTTTTCAGTATTTAAGATAGGAAGATCATCCATCGTAGTATAAAAAGCTTTACAGATTCAATTAGTAAATTGAATTAACTTGGTAAAAGCAAAAATTTCAGACATAAACAAATAATTTCTTTTACACACTCAGAGAGCCTTTTGAATTACACGTTTGAAATGGAAGTGAAGGGCTGGGGTTGGTTCTTTGTGTAAGAGTGGTAAGCGTGAGGACCTGAGTTTGGAGCTCAGCGTCCACCCCACACAGCTGGGGGTGGCTTCACCCCACACAGCTGGGGTGGCCTCACCTGCGGCACCCCAGTGCTCCGGGAGGAGAGGTAGCAGGAGTGTCACTGCGTTTGCTAACTCTAGCCTCGGTCCAAGTTCAGTGTGACAACCATGTCACAAGGGAATAAGGTGAGGAATGATAAAACAGGACCCCCCCACCCTCCTCTGGCATGTGCACAAACATAAACATTTATCATACATGTACTCCTTGCATACATACTTCATACCATGCCGCCCCATGCCTATTTTAAGGAAAGTGAGAAAGTGACAGCAGTCTGTAACCAGGAGGGAAGCACTGGCTGTCCTGCAGGTAGGACAGGCTCCTCTCTGCCCGCCTTGCTTGTCTCTTCAGGCACATGTTCCTTTTCTGTGTAGCAGTGGTACTTGCTTTGAAATCAGTAACACGCTCATCCCACCTCGGTCTCTTTCAAGGTTACCTTGGTGACCAAGCTCATGCTGGAAGCAACTCTCAGTTTCTCTTGGTCAAGTAAGAGTAGAATCTGCTGTAGGTTGGAGCAAGGTTACATGGAGGCAGTGTGCGCGGTGCCTAGCATGTATTAGGACTGTCTGCCCATTCCCAAGCTGTCACCTTCTTCTGTACCCTCACTGCACTCAGCACAGCCTGTGGCATCTAGCTAGCTGGCCCTTTTGAGTAACCACAGTACAGCTGGCCAGGGGAGCATTTTCTGTAAGCCGTGTTCCCTTTGGGAGGGCGCAGGCAGCTCCCATGCAGAATCCTGCACTTTGTGGTTTTTGTTTCTCGGTGTCTGGCTGGGGCGCGGGTGTGCGTGCGTGCCATCTGGGTGGGGGCAGGCGTGCATGTGTCTGATTCTACCTGTTCACGAAGCCAACAGGTTACACGGGTTACGCCCTCCACCTCAGTGTTCCTTAAATGAATGAAAGCTGTTACCCGGGCTGTAAAATGGCAGCTCTGCACGACTTTCCCAGTAGTCACATGCAGAAGAAAGCTTAAGTCTTGGGTTTTTCCTTGGCCTCTTGAACCAACAGGCTTGGAAGCCTTAGAAGTTCTTACTGCTTGAAGGTTCTTAACCCCAGCTTGGGAGACACCCATACACTCCTGGGCATGTTTTCCTGCTGGCGTCCCTCGTCTGCTGAAAAGCCAGAAGAACATTACAGTGAGACAGCAGCTGTTATACACTGCATCAGCCCCAGACGGGACATGCACTGTGCAGACATGGACACACAGTGTAGCTCAGCTGTAGAGCCTGTCCCTTTGTATTGGAGCCCTGGATCTTCCTGAGGTCCACACTCAAGTCACAAAGTCCTCCCTTGTTGTCTCTCAGCGTTCCTGGTCTTTTCATGTTTTATATCTGTATACATATGGAAGCCTGTGCAAACATAAAAAAGACACTCTATTGCAAAAAGGCACGTGGGAGGGTGGGGTCTTTTTAGTGGAAAGCAGGCCCGGCCAGGCATGGTGCACACTTTTAATTGCAGCACTCAGGAGGCTGAGGCATCAGTCTCTGTCTACAAAGGGAGTTCCCGGCCAGTTAGGAGTTTACAGTGAGACCCTGTCTCAAAGAACACACAAACAATAATATAGAGCAGGACACATTAATACCTTACTGGTGCTGTCAGGCTAAGAGAAATGTTGAAAGTATCATACTCAGCCGGATAGGGGTCGTCTTAAAACCACATGTTGCCTCAGGTTGGGTGTGGGGAGGTTGGGCCAGGGGGAGGGGAGTCGGTCCTAGCTGCCTCTCTGCCCAGCAAAGCATTCCTCTCAGTGGCAGGGTGGAACAGTGCCAATGCTGGCATGGATGTCTGCCCTGCCGTGCTGTGCCCTGTTGCTCTGGGACTCTGACCGTGTCAATGAAAGGTCTCATTTAGAATGAGGACCTAGAAAAATGTGTGGGTTTGTACATTCCTCCACGGACATGCATTTATCTTCATGAAGTTTGCTGGTGGGCTTTCACTTCTCCGCTTTATATAGCGCCGTGGCGGGCGCGGGTCACACTGGAGCTCAGGGGCAGAGCCTGGCCTGTGAGGGGTCCTGTGTCTTATCCCACAGATGTTACTAACGTAGCATTTTGAGAAGTGCACTGTTTAAGCTTAGCTGAATACTAGTTTACTCTCTGAATTTTCAGATCTGAAGGCAGTTAGCAACAGGGTGGACTCCTCAGGTAAAAGTGAGCTACGTAAATCTGAATAGGCTGCCTGTCTCCTCTGGCATCACACTCATGGACTGCTGGGCCCCACTCCTGGCTTCCGTGCTCTGTAGTCTTCCGTGCTCATGACTGCTCCATGCCCCCACCCTGCAGTACTCTGGAAAAATTCCTAGATAAGAAGCCGAGGTGCCTCAGATGACCTTCTGAAGCAGTCATCGGTAGAGCAGACTTAAAACCCACAGCCCCTGTAGCTCCAAGATGTCACATTCTAATCACTCAAGATGCTAGTCATGGTCTCCCAGAGGATTCTGCCAGACTAGGCATGCACGCATATGTCACCCCATGTTGTCAGGCACATCACCTAGGCCTGGACTCTGAACGAACCCAGCATGAGCTTAGTGCCCGACAGCCTTGTACACTGGCAACACTACCCAGCCCCCTCCCTCCACCATCCACTGATTTCCAGAGCCAGCTTGAGTTGGTACCAATATGCATCAGGGACCAGTTCTGACTTACACAATAGCTCTTTACGGAGATTCTCTCAGGAAAGGGGATTTCACTCTTTACGGGGTGTTGTTTCACATATAATTCTCTTAATAAGCATAGAAACAACGGTCTTATACATTGTAAACATAAAAACTGTGTTTGGGGGTTTATCTTCAACAGGACAATTTTTTACACCTTTTTGTTAGTTATAGCATCTCAAGAAATACTACAGAGGCCTGGTCAGTGCAGAACATTGGTTTGGGTAAGTGAAGCTGGAACAGTGGTGAAACTTCCAGAAAGCAGGCTGCTTGTTGAGTTGGTCCTTATGGTCACCATTTTGAGTTCTGAAGGATGCTGACATAGTTTAGACAAAGTCCTGGCATTCCCTAAGTTCCGGTGTTAAACTTAGCCGTGTCCCTGGGATGTGTATGTATGTATGCATTTTAATTAATTATTGTCTTTGACTACAGGAGCTCTTACCAAAGTAAAGGAGAGTAGGCGGCATGTGGAAGAAGGGAAGATGGAGGTCCAAAAAGCCGATGGCATTCAAGACCGCTGTAACACTATTTCTTTTGCCACGCTGGCCGAGATCCATCACTTCCATCAAATTAGAGTGAGAGACTTTAAATCCCAGATGCAGCATTTTTTACAACAGCAAATAATATTTTTCCAAAAAGTGACCCAGAAGCTGGAAGAAGCTCTTCGCAAATATGACAGCGTTTAATGGCTCACCCGGGACTGCGCACTCTTTCAGTTGAAGGGTAACTTCTACAGCAGGACACAAACTGCTTTCCAAGAGCTGTTGCCAACTGTAGGTGGTGGTACAGGGATGCTCCTGTGTTCAGCTGAAACCCAGCTGGATGTATAATTATGTAGGAAAGAAGCAGTTAATAAGGTCGTGTAGCAGAAACAGTACCACACTTTGTAACTAAATTATACTATGTATGCCTACACTACCATTGTAACTTTTGGATAATGATTATACTATTTGCCTTATTGCTTTTTGAAGTATGGGTATATTAGTGTATACTTTGTAGACCTCAACACCCATGAAGAGTCTCACAGAAGCTGGATAAAAGCCTGCTGTGGATGCCTTTTTAGTCTCATAGGTCGAGATCACCTAATTCCAGCCTGTTCTCTGTTTACAGACTCCAACTAGAGCAGCTATGCGACTTTGTGCCTTTAGACTGGTTGTTTTCGTTTCTGTCCCACCTCTGTTTAAGCCCCAACTTTCCCGATGGAAAGAGCGACAGACCGGTGCATTGGCGGCAGACTGGTGAAAGCCTCACCCCTCTGGGGGCCATCGCTTTGCACCGGAAGCGTCCGTGTCTGCCGAGATGCTTGCAGTTACAGAGGAGTGAGACATGATGCCACCTTCGGAGGTAAAGTCTCATAGGGGAAAGGCAGTGCACCATAGTCCCATACACCTATAGTACATGGCCTCTGGAGCAGGCCTGAGGATTTCAGCAACGCCCTTAGCGCGTGGGAGGGAAGAATCCGAGCGGGGAGAAACTATAGAAACAGCGGGTGGCAACACACTCCGTCTTAGTTTTGGGGAGGGTCTCCTGTCATCTTTTTTTTTGTTTGTTTTTTGTTGTTTTTAGCTTGAAATTTTCTTTTAATGTTTAGCTTTTTGTTTTGATCCTAAACGGATCTACACTGTTAATTGAATGAGACTCCACTGTGATCCACTCGTTTACTTAATCAAAAAACTTCAGGGATGTCTATAAATTTCAGTGTTACATGCGATGAGAAGTGGTGTTGGTTGATTTAAGGAGGGACCAGAAATAATTTCTCCTATTCCAGTACTGAAGGAAAAAAGAAATGCAGATTTATACTGTGTTTAAAAAAAACTAGATACTGATAAAGCCCCCTTCAGAACATTTAACCTTAAAATTTTATTTTAAATATAGTCTTTTATTATTAGAAGGGAACTACAGATGACTGATAAATACCAAAAAGATTCACAAGCAGCTTCATTTATAAAGCACAAAGAGGTTCTGGTGTGAGATGCCCAAACCTCAATGTTTTTTGTAGTTGCTGAGCTAAATAATGTGATTCTTGAGTTTACAGATGTAGAAGCTGTCACAGAAGGCTGAAGGACCTGTATCTGCTGTCCCTGTGAACTCTATTTACACCACCCCAGCAATTCTGGTACCGGCACGGTAACATGGGAGGACAGAGGCCAAGTTCAAAGGGGGTGAGCCACAGTTACTCAAAAGGGTCAGCTTGCAGAAAGGTCAGAATCGGAAAGGCTAGTGGGACAAATACTCAACAGTGTATTTGCTCTCTATGAAGTAATCACATATGGGTTGAATTTCTAAGAACAGATCATGATGATGTCGACCTCTGGTCAAATCCTTGTACCTTAGAACTTAGAGGCAGAACAGGCATCATATGGCATTGTCTGCACAGGCTGGTGGGACTGTTGCCAGAAGCCGTGTTCTCTGAAAACGCAACTTCCTCTTGTTGACTGTAAAGTACAGTTAGATAAAGAAAGCCCATATATATATAAAAATTAATTTTATTGTAGAAGTTTGGAGGTTATAATTATAGCTTTTAATTTAAGTTTGAATTGGTGTTGAACAAACAAGCTCTCTGCTTTTCAAATGATTTGAAAGTCTCATTTATTTGCCTCTTTGTTGTGATGGTGGTTTGATTTTTTTTTCTTCTTTTTTAAATAAAATTACTAAACTTGTGCAATAGCATCAAGGAAATTACCTGAGGTGTCTTGTATGAGTAGGCTCTAGCCAGGGTGGACACAGCTTAAATTATAAAAACTAAAGATTAAAATACAAAAAAGTAAAAGTTAATGCTGCCTCCTTCTAAGAGAACTTTTGTTCTTCTAACCACGGAGCATAATGCCACTGATTCATGGGACTTTAAATGAATTCTGTGGGTTAAAGCACCACACTTACTAGCGTCCATTTTCATCCAAGATCCTTACTCTCTAACGTTCTTGGTCCTATTGAAACATTTCGGTATCTGAAAATACCGCAATGTTCCTACCCAAGAGAAAAGCCATTATGTGTATGCTGGTCACGATGATCAGTGTGGTACCGTTTCATTTTTCTGTTGTTGTCTTTTGTTGTTTTTGTTTTATAATAAACTCACGCCCTTCGAGCCACCGTTTGTCTTTATTTCTAGAATTTGTACTTTGGTGTGTAATTCTGTATAGGATGAGGGTGTGTGCCCTGGAGCCGGGTTTACTGTTCTAGTGGCAGTGCAGACAGGGAGCTGTTGATGGGCTGTCACCATGCGGCAAGACTGCTTATAGGGCCACACAGAGTTCCGGGCAGTGCGCACCCGGAATGGGGAAAACGGTCAGTCACACTTAAGAGTAAAACATGAATCCAAGCACGTTGGCTAGAGCAGCGTAGAGATTTCGAGTCTCACCATCCTGCATCTCTTCCCAACTGTACAGCGGACTCTCAGATGCTGGTTTTTAATTGTCTTACATTTTGTTGCTGTTCTCATAACTAAAGACCTGAAAAAGGTCTCCGCTTGTCAAATAAAATGTGTAACCTTTATATGCAAAGCTTGCATGGCGGTCTCCTGAGTTCCTCACTGTAGGCATCCCATCCCCCGCCCGCCCCTTCTCAGAATCAAACACTCTGTCTGAACCTTTAATGCTATGGTCGATATCCTCTTTTCCCATTTCAACTTTGTCTTTGGTTATCAGGGTAAGTCAAATGGGGTATTACTTATTTTTCAGATGAGAAATGTTGACCATTGTTTACTTCCTTCAGAATGTTATGAGTAGGGGGGATCACACGCATTTATCTTTCAAAAACAAAAAAGAAACACCGGTTGCTTCATTCTCAACTTCAGTAGGATGTGCTTTCTTCATTGAGGAAGCATTCCCGCACATGAGACACAGGGGAACGAGCATGCGCTCTCTGCTCTCAGCTGTACCTGCCCCTTGTATCATCCATGGAACTCTAATCATCAAGCTGTATGCTATTCAGGCAGAGTGTTTATGTCAGTAAACAGGTCTTTGAGATGGTAGTTGACTTTGGATCCAGCCCGAACACACACTAGATGTTTAAGTAAAATCCTTACAGACTGTACTGGTTACCAGAGGGTCAAACCCAAGCTGGCCTACGCCCAACCCAGCATGCACAGGCCTGGTGGATCCTACAACAGGCTGGCGTCCCGTGGGGATCACGCTTGCTCCGTTTGGGGCTTCATTGCAAACCTGCCTTCCCTCTCCACCTCAGACCCTCTGGCCTGCCTTAAGGACCTGCAAGGAAAGACTGGAAACGGTTGGCCCCTCTCCCCATGAGCTGCATCTGATGGTCCATCCAGCAAGCCTCTGAGGAGGAGTGCATCCATTCTCGTTTATGCAACTACAGAGCATCATAGCGGGATCTGGTTGAAGCCTGTTTTAACTGGTTTCATTGGTTGACACTCTGCTTTTTAACATTCTCTAAGCCTTCCAGGCTCCACGTGCTGGATGGATTGGAATCCTAGCATTCTTTGGCCATCTCATAAAGGTGGAGAAGAAACATGAAGCGCCCGCTTTGTTCCTTTGCTACTTAGGAGGATGAGTGTGTATGAAGCAGCTTTGTCTTAATGGAAAGGACTGACTGGCTGAAGTCTCGACAGACTGGGAAGCCAGTTAGAACTTACTGATGCCACCTACCTACCGTCTCATACAAATAACATGTCGTAACAATGGCCTTAGCTGAGTGTGGGTGAGATGTTTGATCCCAGGGGGTCAGAGTGTGAGTTAACTGACCAATACTACTTGGTCACACAGGTGGGGGCAACAGAGCATTCTCAAGTGTTAAGTTGTGGTGACTGAGGAAGACCGTGGAAAGATGCTGCTGTGCCAGTGCGCTGTGGACAGGAACCCAGGAAAAACCCACAGTGGAAGCCAGGCCTTTTGGCCCTACCCCAGGCCTCTGGGGTGGAGGGAAGTTAGTCAAGATTGGTTTGTAGCCACAGCCTTCAGGAGGCCACAAGTTCTAACTAGCCACTGATCCCTTAATGTCCCTCTGCCATCATTTTTGTGGTAGACCTAGAGCTCTCAAACACGTGATAGTGGCTGCCTGAAGGACAGGCCATCCTACTGAAAAGTGTTAGAGTTGTATATCAAGGGCAAGACTGACTGTCCTTGAGAAGTTACTTTCAAGGAGGCTTGGAACTCAAGAGGTTCTATTGCTTTGTGACTTGCTAGCCCACACAGAGATGGTCTCTGAGGTTGAAGTCATACTTTCCCTGTGCTTCACATTTCATTCACTCCAGGAAATGACTCTCAGGCCTTCAGACTCGCTGGGTTGGCAGACTGCTTGGCAAGCTGAGCCAGCACATCAAGAGAATGACACTTTGGGGCCAGAAGCCTGGGTCAACTGCTAAGTTCCTCCTACCCCATATGACCTCACGGAATTGGCCAACTCCGATATCCTTGTCTTGAGTTGGGTAGTTTCCTCCTTAGAGTTTATGGCTTTGGGGGCCTATTGGTTCATGAAAAGTCCTTAGTCATTTTGCAGTTTCTTTCTCCAAATGGATATTGGAAATGATAATTGATTCCAGAATTAAGTGATACATATCACATGACCTTGAGCTAGTAAGTGTGTCAAAGCTGCAGCCTGTAGGCCTCATATGCCCAAGATACCTATGATGTGTCTCAGAACAAAAGCATAAATTTGCTCAAGACACTGAGATGCTTTTGCAACTCACTTGGACAATCCTTGATTTTTGAGCTTCATAGATGACAACTGAGTTGTAATGTCTAACGGTTATGTGTCCCCGGACCTCTTTGAGCTGGTGTTCGCATTTTTAATAGGATATAGTGACCCCTTGATAAAGATAGGGCAACAGTTAAATAGCAAGTGATCCTTGAGCACAAGGGTGACAAGAGGGGTTAAAACAAAGGGGACATGGTGACATGAAAGATTCGGAAAATGAGAACAGGGTGGCAATGGTGCTGTAGAAGATAAATCCACATCAGGTCCACAGGCAGGCATGAAGTTCCTGTTCAGTCCTGCCTTTCTTCTGTCTTGCATAGCCAGGCACTGGACCAAATCCTCCTCCAAACTCCCCACTCTTCAGAGCCCAGCCCAGCACCCTGGATCCTGCAAACCTGATTCCTACCATCCTCAGACCCACTGAACTGATGGAAGGGGTTGCGGCCCACCCTTTACCTTTTGGTACAGATCCCCTGGCTTTCTAAGAGCTGAGTGCCAGTGTATTTAGGAGGTTGTGCCATAGCTCTAGGCAAGAAGGAAGAGTGGAAGGCAAATTCTGTTTTGATTTGCCAAATTAATAGTGGTCCCATTGGCTTACTCTTCTACGTCTCACAATATGAACTTGAGACCCAAAGGAACTGCCACTCAGTGTCAGTACCTGACTCTGACCATATCACCATGCAGTCATTTAGATGGTTAGTGCCTTCTCTCTGGGAAGCGGAGCTGCTGAGTTCTTGGTGCCTTGGAGTCATTTTGGAGGCTACCTGCATTTACATTCAGTGTTAGTGTAGTTCAGATTAGATCAGACAATTTGTTTGCTCTACTTTTGTTCAACCCAACTGTTTTAGAAAGTTTTTTCCTTAAAATAGTTCCTTTGGGATCAAAAATCTTATAAGACAGAGAGAGAGAGAGATATGCAGTCAAGGATTTAGCAAAGCAGGTTTAACCTAAAACTGATACTGCCTCAGTGTGCTTGTTATCGGAATATTTTAAATCATTTTTTTTTTCTGTCGCCTGGCCCACCTGGGAATTCTCTTCCATGCCAGCTGGAGTGGCTAGGTGCTAATATGCAGTCTAAGGCTGTGCGGTCTTTACATGGATGTTGGATAAATGACAAAGCTTTTAGGTAAGTAAGACCTGGGATTCCAGAGCAAAGGCACTTCTTGAAATGTTAACAGCTGTCAGTGTAGAATCCGCGGGAAGTCTAACCTTTTTAGATCCTCATGTTGACATGGTCCCTTGATGTTCTCCCATAGCATCTAAAGTACCGGAACCTATGTAAGTGTCAGTCATTTTTAAAAAGTGGATGATGGTACAGCATATCTATAATGCCAGCATTCAAGAGGCAGAGGCTGGGGGGTGGGGTTTGATTACTAAATTCTAAGGTAGCCTCATCTATACAGCATGAGGCCAGCTGGACCTGTGTAACGAAACTGTCTATCAGATAAACAAGAAGGAACCTATATACTAGTATAGAATTTCCCAAGAAAATTAAATGATATAAGAGACAGAACTGTATCCTACATTCTAGTCCAACAAATAAAACATGTGCTTACATACATATAGATTATCACATAAATGTCCCCCAATTGGTAACAAGGTTCTGTTATTTTCTTCTAGAGCTAAGGACTTGGGGCAAAGGGTCGGGAGGAAGGCACTGTTCATCGTATACTCTGTTGGATCTTTTGTGTTTGAATGATTGACTCTGATTGGTATTTCAGAAATAGCTGGAGATAAAATTTGAAATTTACAGAAGGGTCTAGCAAAACTTAAGAGGGGTGTCAGAGAGGTGGGTGGAGAAAATAATCTGTTCACTGTGTTACCCCTTGTTGAGACCCAAACACATTTGGAGTAACTGGACCGTGGACTGTAGAAACAAGTGTGACCAGGCCATGGCCTTCTGTTTTATGTATCCGTTTGTCCTTTCATGATGCTCTCTCAGTGTCTGGCCCCTTCTTTGCACTTTGTCACTTTTGTGATAGTATTTAGCAGTTTCCTGTGAATCTGGGGATAATTCTTCTTTTTCTTCCCACCTGTATGTGGAGTCTCTGCTGTGGGCATTGTCTCCCTCCTGCTGTCACATCCAAGCTTTATCTACAGGACTGTCCTCTTCAACAATTTGGTTACTTAAGGAAGCTAGGGGCTTATCAATAGGCACCCCTAGAAAATAACATGGTAAGCCTGCTCCTGCCCCAGGGCCTTTGCTTCTGCTGTATATACTCTCTGGTTAGACATGTGGCTCTCTCTCACATTCTTCAAGTTCCAAGTCCTGTCCTGAGCAGCTTGTGGACCACTCTTGAACTGCATTGTTATGTTTTCATCTTGGCCTTTACCTTGACAGAGAAAGAAGAACGTTTCACCAAATTCCTTAAAAGCTTGACTGTGTGACCTTGGACCATAGGGAATTAGTTTTAGAATAGGACTTTATCCGATATAGGGAGGTAGTTTTTGAAATGTAAGTTGGGCGTTTCCATGAACCTTTTCTTTTTGAATTGATGTGACTTGTCTTTGTTTTACCTATAAAAAAAATGAACCCTGGAATAAACCCACGCTGCTTGAGTCAGACTGACAGCCCTCTCAAGCTGATCCTGTGTGTGGTGTGATTTGCTTTAATTATTTTAAATCCTCACTCCCCACTCAGGTACTGTTCAACTCTGCAAGCAGGCTCCAGCACCAGCTTATAGCGAATCCATCCCTTACTCCTTATCCTGTCTCTTCTGACATCATGTTTCCCCTGTAACACTTGCCCTCTTCTAAATATTACCCTTTATTTCATTTATAAATGATTCCTCTAAAATGAGTTTATCTCCATATGCTAGGCTGTGCAGTCTGGTGGAGTTTTGCTCACTGCTGTGTTCACAATGCCTGTCAGACAACAGGGAGTCAATTAGTTATGTTGAATGAATGAAGCACTTCATTGACCCACATCCAGGATATCTCTTCTGTGTAGACAGCCGCCTTCATAAGCTTTGTGAAACTAATTCACTTAAATGTCTGGTCCCCTGGGGGCAAATATCCTTGATGACATAACGGTTTCCCAAAGGGCTTGTCTACAGCAGAGAACATGTTAGTCTGAAGTCTTTCACTGGACGTTTTTGTATTAGGTCAAACAAGCAGCATGGCAAGTGACTGCTTTTCATGGTGCTTAGGAGTTTCCACTCCGGCACTTCTGATGACACTCAGTTTCCCTGGAACCCCTTCTCAGAGGCTGCCCTTCCTCCTGAGTCCTAAAGCCTTCCTCAAGCTCTACACAGCAGCAACTCAGCAGATGGAGGATTTGACGCTCAAAACGCAACAGCCATTCACGAATGGCTCGAAAGGTTGTGATGTGTGGAGGCCTTGTCGCTCTGCAGGGTTGTACATCTGCACCGGCAGGCTGCTGCACAGAGACAGTGTCCTTCAGAACAAAGCACGTCTGTGGCTGCTCGCTCTGTGGCCAGCCGGCCCACCATCCTCCTGAAAGCTGAACAGAGCCCTGTCTTTGTGAGCTGTGGCCCTCACAGGAAGGTGACTGTGTGTGCTGGCTCTGCTGGTGCCCTGGGCTCAAATGTCTCCATTCCATTTGTTTCCTAAAGTGTCATTTGGTATCATTCACCAACCTGGGGAGTCACTTGGGCTTTCTGTGGTTAAGGCTGCCCGTGTGTGCATTTACTGGCTCATGTACAGCTAGGATCTTGGGAAAGTACAAGACGAGGGCAGGGAAGAGACCATCTTCAAGACATTGACACCACCTCCCTGCCGTGTCTCCTAGGATCACCCCAGAGCTCTTAGGTGAGTAGACAAGTGATTTAGACTGCTTTGTGAGCTGTGGAGTCAGGTGGCCCATGTCTGAATCCCGGTTCTGCCTCCTACCATGGTTGGAGGGTGGTATGGAATGGAGTCTTCAGGGTTCAGTGGGATATTAGCCTAGAGGTGAGTGACAAGAGAGCAGAGAGGGTCATAGCTGTCAAGAGATGCTATGCATTTCCTCTGAATAAGATGGGGAGCCGCAAAGAGTTCAGAGGGAAAGATTAGGATTTGCTTTAATGTAGCTAGAACTGTGGCCACTGAGCCTGTGCATGAAGACAGAAAGAAGCAGGGAGACCCCCCAGAAAGCTTGGGGATCCTACACTTGTGGGGCGGCCCATATCAAGACTGTGGCAGTGGGAACTGAGGGTACCTAAGTTGAGTCCTCAGGCCAGGGCTCCATAGTCCCAGTGCCCCGAGCACCTATTGCAGGAGACCACCCACCTACCTTTGACTGTTGACTTCTTTGTAATTTATTGACTGCCTTGCACAGTAGGTTGTGTATTCCCTTAGACAGGATCTCTTATGTGCTGCCTTTATAAGGAAGCCCAGAGGGTTATCCTATTTATAAGTTCTAGGACCACCTGACCACTGTCTCCAAGTATAAATCCCTGACCCAGAAAACTGCCTTCCACATCTATTTTCAGTTTTCGATTGTGTTTCCTGAGAACTTTGCCTCTGGGTGAAACAGTCCACCTAGTTGTCAAACTCCGGTCAGCCCTGGGATCGCCATTGTAGGTCCAGGCCTGTCCATCCTGGGGATTGTATAAGTGTCTGGTCAGGATGCTGGAACTTGACATTGCAAACTGAGTTAGCCAACTTGGACGGACCAAGGAGTCTTTTGGATTCCTTCCTGCTGCCCAGTGTACAGATACTGGTTTCCTACCTTTTTGTAGCATTAGGGCTACAAAAAAAAAAAAAAAGCTCTTTGCTTTCTTGCCAGGCTGTCACACCTCCAAAGTAAACTTTGTGAGACTCCTTGTACTTCTCTTTGTACTTTTGGTTCATCTATTTTATTATTTCTTTGTTCATTCATCCATTCATTTACCATTACTTACCTGCAAATGGGCTAGCAAAACTACAGATTCTTTTCTTGTATGCTCCTTTGGATAGTGTTGATTGGAACCAAGTTTTGCATCAGCATCACCCAAGAAACTCTAAAAATAACTATTTTGTTGGGCTGGAGTGATGGTTCAGTGGTTAAGACGGCACACAGCTTGCTCTTGTAGAAGGCCTGAGGTCAGTTCCTAGCCCCCACACCCAAAAGCTCACAACTGCCTATAACTCCAACTCCAGAGAATCTGAGATGACCATTTTCCACAGGCATGTGCACTCACATGCACAGACACACATGTGTATATACATGATTAAAAATAAGGAAGAGTCTTCAAAATTACTTCAAGACAGTACCTTGAGGGTGGGCTCAGGCACCAGTATACTGTGAAAACCACCCAAATAATTCTGAATACAACTTCACTTTCCTCAAGTACATATGAGCAGGGCCAGGCTCCACAAACTGTTAGACTTCTCTACAGCTCAAAAGTTCTCTCTGGGTGAGGTGTTATGGAGAGTTGGTCAGGGAAGAGGTTAGAACACTGGTTCTCAACCTTCCTGATGCAGTGACCCTTTCATTCAGTCCCTCATGTTGTGGTGACCTTCCCCACCCCCAACCATAAAAACATTTCCATGCTAGTTCATAACTGTAATTTTGTTACTGTTATAAATTGTGACGTAAATATCTGCTTTGCAAGGATATCTGATATGCCACACAGGTTGAGATCCACAGGATTAGAAGAAGAAAACGTTTATTATATAAATTTAACTCTCCATCCATTACCAGGATCCAAGGCCTGGAGTGCGCTGTGAATTAATGTGGTCTAGTCTAAGATCTGGTAATAGCACAATTCACCATTACAGTTTGTGTGCACGGATTAGGGATGGTGATTTGCTAACTATGAATAATTCCAACTTACATCATGAAATGTTTCTCGTTCTGTAATACATTTGGGGTTTTCACCAAGGGGGCCCACCTGCCTAGGAAGTGGGGACTCTGGGGACAGTACACATGGCCAGGAAGGCAGAGATTTCCAGAAGTTGGGTCATCTTTTTCCAGGACTCGTGATGCTGAAAAGGTCTCTTAACTCTCCCCCAGTGGGAGGGTCCCTGCTTCTCTTATTAACGGAGGTGGAGGACTGAGGGTCAGGGACTTTTATGAAGTTGATTATGTGCAAGTCCTTTATGTAGCTTTGTAGAATTTCCTGGTCTCCTTGTCCTACCCTACCCATCTCACCACATTAGAGCCCATGCCAGCTGGCCTTTTGTAAGCTGTTTCCTCTGCCACGCTGGCCTTGAGTCCTCTTTGTCTGGCTGGATCCCGCTCTTCCTCTGGGGCTGGGTTCAGGCATTACCTTCCATTGGCGGCTATCCCTGTTCTGCCTTCCCAGCCCTACTTGGTAAGGGGTCCCTCCCCCTGGGTGCTTTTACTCTGCTTTGACATTTGTCATACTTCATATCATCTCTTCCCTGCTTTTCCCTCCTCCCCTCTGTTCATTTTTCTTCTTTGTTTCTTTAGCACAGTGCCTAGCATAACCTAAGAAAGAAATCAAGAGCAGGTGATTCAGAAATACTACAATTTCACTCTTAGGTTTTCTTTGTCATGTAGTTCCAAGCAGAATGACTTAAAAGCTCAGAGCCCTTCTTTCTTCTCCCTCCCTTCTGGTTTAAATTGGTTGGCAAGAAATGTTACCCCCTCTCCTGGGCAACGCACACAGTCCTCAGGATCCATTGTCACAACACAATGCTTTGCCAGGCTCCAGTGGGTGGGTGTTCCGGCATCTGGCATCAGATGTGGCTAAAGTATGCTGGAGGTTTGGTCCTCACTGTGGTGGTGTTGAAAGTGGTAGTACCTATAAGAGATGGGGTCTAGTAGAAGGTGGGTAAACCACTGGGGGTACCATCTCCAAAAAGGCATACTGTATTTCTTGGGAGGAACTGGTTTTCATGAGGGCAGTTGTTATGAAGACAGTGAGTCTGGCTCTAAATCTCTCTGGCTTCGTGTCTACCATGTGATCTCTTCTACCCACTTTCCTGCCATTGTGATGCCATTTATCAGCCATCCCTCCCCAGCAGCTGAACAGATGGGGTGGTCCAAACTTGAATATTCATTCTTACAAAACACCTCATCCAAGTCTTTGTTAGGGCAATAGAAAATCAGCTAATACAGTTGCTTACAGTTTTTGTTTTTGTTGTTATGAAGGATGCTGCATTATCTATTACATTATTTGTCTACAGTTACTATAAGAAATTATCACAAACTCAGTTACTTAAACTATCAGAAATGCATTTACTTTACAGTTCTGGATATCACAAGTCTAAAATAGACATCATGGAGATCAAGGTGTCAACAGGATTGCACTCTTCTTTGGAGACTACTAAAAAAGAGGCTCCTTTCCTGCTTTTTTCTGCCATGGCAACTGCCTTCATTTCCTGGCTCCAGGACTCTTCCATCTTGAATCACTGTGACACAGTCTCTTCTGTTATTTTTGTTCATATATAGAAGACCTGTGAGACTACATTGGGCCCAACAAGTAGAATCTAGGTAAGATAAGCTGGTTGCCACCTTTATTGCTTATGCAGCCTTCATTGTCTCCTGCCACGAATGCCATGCTTTACAGGTTCTCAGATTTAAGATGTAAACATCTTTGGGTGTGGCATTATTAAGTTTACCATAATTATCTTTGAATGTTTGCATGATGATCTCTGTAAAATAAATTAACTAGAAGTGAATTCTTCGGAATTGTGGAAGATTTGTAAATTAATTTAGTTCTCCAGAATATGAAAACGAATAAAAATTGACCACATCCATTTCCCTAAAAGCCAATGGAACACAGATATATCCAGGATCCAAAAAGCCAACTGTCTTTGCCTGTCAAGGGACTGTGTTTGCTTAGGTTTTCTATAAGTCCATATTCTATGAATTCCAAGAGTCAGTGGTACACAGAATAAAGGGTTAGAAAATACTTTATGGTAATTTTTTTGACTAAGAATACACACTAGGATTTGAAACCATTGATATGTTAATTTATTAATTTGTGCACTCATATTTAACATGCACATTATGCATGCCAGGCATTCCTTGATCTCCAAGAACTTGCAAATCATTAAAGGGACTAAGACACAAGTGCCAGTACATAACAAGTGAGTGAGAATTGGTGATGATATTTGCATAAAATCCATCCACTGCAGCTGTGGATCGTCCTGTTACAATGGACCACCTTTATTCTGGAATTTTCTATTTTTTTTTTTTTTTAGGTGAATAGATGATCACACAACATAAAGCATAGTAACCCATTCTTTTGCTTGAGAGCAAAACTTCATCAACCATTAAAAAGTAGTCTCAAAGATATTGTATCTGAAATAAGACAATCGTACAGCTTCTGCAGGTAACATAAGTAAGGTACCGAGAATGATCAGATCCACAGAAACAGAAGGTAAGGTAATAACTGCAGGAGAATGGGAGTGAGCTGTTGATGGGCAGAGATCTTTAGGGTCGCAGTTTTGCAAGAGGCTGAGTCTTGGTTGCAAAGCAGTGTTAATTCACTTAATGGTACTTACAGACTCAAAGAAGACTGAGAAAGTAAAAGTTGGGTGTCATGTATATGCCACCTTTTAAAACTTTTTAGAGTGCTGTCTGCTAAGCAGTCATGGGAGGAAGTTACTGTAAGCTCTTGAGTGTCATCTCTGTTAGACACGTCTGTGCTTTCCCTGTGGAGTACTTACCCAAACCTTGAGGCCTAGATAATAACTGATGTGTTTTACAGATGAAGGTTCCATAACTGTCCATTCATAAACTAAAACTGAGCCCAATTTACTTTTCTCCTGTGTTCTCATGCTTAACAACAAAAGGAGCCCAACTGATTTACATGGAATATCACAATTCATAGTCTCTTAAGCCTTGAAAGAACCATTTAAAATTGAGCTGATGTTGTCGATGTGAGCCTGTGAACCAGGTACTTAAGAGGTAAGACATGAGAAGGAGGGTCAGATGTTCAAGGACACCTGTGGCTACATAGTGAATTTGAGTCCAGCCTGGAATAAATGGACCTTGTTTTAATAATAATAATAATAATAATATACCCAGAGCAGGGCATGGTAAATCACAATTTCATGTGACTGAAGAAGGAGGAGGACTGAGTTTCAGGCCAGTCTGGCTCTATTTTAAGAATCTATCAAACAACAAGAGAAACTCTACCAAAACAACACAAAGAAAAAGACCCCCCCCCCATACAACACCACAACACCACAAGCTTATTTGTTCAGAGTATAAAAGCCTTGGAAATATTGAGCATCTTCAGCTGAAGTTCATGCTACTAAAAGAAAAAAGTTCTTCCTTCCTCTTCTCTTTTTTTGCCCTTTCCCCTTTCCCGTTCCTTCTTGCTAGCAGTGTTAAGAGTAGTGTCGGAATCACTCTGGCAGGGCAATGCATATCAAGGTGGCTTATAATTATGTTATCTCCACCACGGAGTCTTTTGCTCAGAAGGCTGGAGCAGATCTCTTAGAGATCAGACAAAGGACATGCCCCACCTGGTTCTCCTCCTACTTGGCCCGGATGACATCATACAAAAAGCTATTTCCTGCCTGATCCTTATCTCTACTGCTCACTAAATTAATGGTCTTACTTCCTTTACTCTTGTGTATAGGAATTGAGAATAGAAGTACAATCACTTCCTATTGAGGTTTATACTTATGACCCTGAAAGGTCATGTGTTTGGCTGCTTTTCTCCTCTCTGGGGAGGAAAAAAAACAAAACGAAACAAAACAAAAAAAACAAACAAACAGTAGTTTGATGTAGAAAGATGTGAACAAATAGAAGACACTTTGCTGAAATCCAGTGAGCACCATTGCCATTTGCTGATGAATGTTATTTCCAACTCACAAATCTGCTGAAGACTTGAAACAAGACCTGACAGACAGTATAGAAGTTTTATGACTGTTTGAAAAGGGTGGTGGCCATTATAAACTCTATCACTGTGTGACATTCTGAAGCTGGTCTCTATTCAGTGAGGGACAGTGAAAAGAGCGCTAGGTTTATATTTCCCCTCTGCCACCAGAATCCACAGCTGCCCATTCCAAAGGGAAACTGGGTATTGAGCAACAAACTGGCAAACAGATCCCTTCCTGGAAATTCATGTTCCGAGGAGGACCATGCTGTAAGCTGCAGCCATCGCGAAGGGCTGAGGCATTTATAAATAATCATTATGAATGTGTGTGTTTATATGACACCACTCAAGAGTCAAGCTGGCTGGCCAGATTCGCTGAAGATTGATATTCTCCACCACCCCTTAAATTGTAAGTTTTAGGGTATCACCTTATTGTGGAGTCTTGGTAGAGTGGTGCTTAATGCAACAGAGTGGCAGGGATGACTAACGTATAGACGTATAAATGGTTTAAGAGTGAAAGTACTCAGGGCCTTTGGACTCACGACTCTAATGTTGAGACTGTACGTCATTATTATTTCTGTCAACAGGAAGCAGATATATGGCTGACAGAAACGGAAGGCAATGAGTTCTAAAATTTGAAAAATTTCCATCAGATCATGATTGTTTTACTTGGTGGGGTAAAGTTAACAACCTATTTGGATTTTTCCAAAGAGAGGTTTTTGTGTGTTTGTGAGGGAGAAAATGAGTACATGGCAAGTCATACTTGGTAAGTATAGGAAGGCGAGATAGAAGGCAATCACTGTGGTGTTCTGCTGTTTTGTTTTGTCACACCCCTGTTGTGTATGTGGCTTCCAGCCTCAGTCCTCAGACAGCCTTTGGGAGGGGGACGTATTACTTTGTATTGTTGGGTGCTAAGGATGAGGTGATTTACAGGTCACAGTAGGAAGAAGCAAGGCAGAAGTGGACTTAATGTAGGCAGTCTAACCTCAGAGCCTAACAGTGGGTGGATTCTTGGCTATTTCCCTTGAGTTTTCTTGAAATATGTTACAAAGATGGAGGCAGAAAATGTCGTGGTTAGACTTAAAACCTGTAAATACAGTGTGGTGGTTGTGAGAAAGGGAATTGGAAAGGGAGACACCTCATCTCTCTTCCTCGTCTAGTATATGTCCTCAGGCTGGTGATTACCCAGTCCTCCATCTTTTTTGTCCAGGTAGAGGTAGGAATAGACCTAGAGCCATTCCTACAGTTTTTCTATGATCCTGTGTGAATTTGATCTTCTTTTTTTTAACACTATCCTTTCTCTTTGAAACAGCTTGAGTAATTAATCTTTTCTGAAGCTAAACTCTGATTAGCCAATTATATATGTAGGTAACATACATTATATGTGTGTGTATAGTTATATACTTATATAGGTTTTTAGTTTGTTTTCTCGTCAACATTCCACAAATTTAAAAATCAAGAATCTATTGATTGTGTATATTTACTCATAAAAATGTGACATTGATCCTTTCTATTCTCTTATTATTGGATGCTTAAGTTTTTCCATATTTATGCTTGTATATATGAGTAATTTTTTAATGTAGGATATTGGCTTTTAATTACTGCCATAGCAAATTACTTCATGCCTGTTGGCTTAAAACATCATAAACATGTTGCTTTCTAGTTTTAGAAGCCAGAGGCAGGAATAGGTCTCACTGGCTAAAATGAAAGTGTTGGTAGGGCTACAATCACACTGCAGGATCATGCGAAAATGAATCTTTTTACGTTTTCCAGCTTGGCTCATGGCCACCTTCCATCTTCAAAACCAGCAAAGGCTGTTAAGGGCGTCTCACATTGCACTCCTCTGACTCTCCTGGCCTCTTTTTCTACCTATAAATTCCTTGGTGATTCTGTTTAGTCTCTGTGGATAATCCAGAATGAACACCAACTTTCAAACTCACTTGCGTGGCGACCTCAATTCCATGCAACCTAGCTACCTCTCACTATGTAACATAGCATGGTCACAGGAGTCATAATCTGGGGGACCACTTGGAGGGAAACATCACTCTGCCCTACATGCAGTAACCCTTCTAGCAGTCTATCCTGCAAAAAGAGTCAGGGAAACAGACACACAAAAAAAGTTTAAAGGTTACAATGTCCAATATAACTCTCAATTTATATTGCACTTGGCAGTTTAAGAGTTCCCATCTCCATCATACTATTGTGTAGTACTGAGTAGTACTGTTTCTTAGTACCCTCCTGGCCTGTAATATTATCAGTGCAATATCTTCCTGTGACAGGAAATTCAGAACACGAAAAGTACATAGTGTAAAGTAAGCCTCTTTGTGACTTGTATTCTCCAAGTTCCTCTAGAATGGCTCTAAGTTGTCAGTAGAGATATTCTGTGTACATAGAAGCACACATGTGGCTATGTGCCTCCTTTAATACAAATGGTGTATACACATTTTTCTGATATCCTTTTAGACCTTCACAACTAATGTGGGTAATACAAATACTATTTTGGATCTATAAGTTCTATGTAAGACTGTGCAATGAATTAACATTTGTTCTGTTTTAGGCATTTTGACTATAGACAAACTTTGTTATCTCTTACATAGAAGTCTGGATGCACAAAAACTCTACTTTGTATAGCTGCAGGGTTTCAGTATGTAGAGGCATATTTAAATAGTTCAACTCCAGAAGAGGCATATGTGTCTTCATCCTCAGAGCTTAGCACTGTGTTTATGTGCTGAAAACAGAATAGTATGCTATGTGATAAGAAAACTATGCCCAGCTGAGAAAAAAAAATATACTGTAATATGGAAGTATGCAAAATATAGCAGATAAGCAGATTTTACCACTTTGAATTTATACTCTCACAGAGAATAGTATGATCTAATAATCGCTTTCTGAAACTGTAGTGTTCTGTAGCTATTTTGGAAGATAATAAATGTGATTAGAAAAAGCTATGATGAAATAAATTCAGCCCAGTTTTCCTACATTCAAACAATAAACAGGGTGGGTCTTCCAACCTCATTTAAACAATCAAGATAAGTTCCCACATGCATGCCTAGGGACCTGTCTCCCAAGTGAGTCTAGATTCTATCAAAGTAATAATTAACATTAGCAATCATATGGTCTAACATATTTGTAGATGGCAGAGTCATGTCTCTGTAGAGGAATTTTAACCCAGCAACATGGCTGCTCTGGGTAGGATACAGACAAACCTTTAGCACACAGCTTTAACCTCAAACAATGTAGGTAAGGGTAGTTTATAGAAAGAAGCAGCCATGTTTGAAAGGGATGCCGATTTTGAACCAATGCAGTAGAGTTGAGTTTGGGCAGTTCAGTGCAGATCAGCAGAGGCAGTTGAAACCAGAGAATAAGAAAGGGCCAGAAGATTAGAACAGATTGCTAGAGTTAGTTTTGAAGCCAAGCAGAACCAAAAGTTAGAATTTGAGAGAAGCCAGTTTGAAGCAGTCAGCTTGGAGAGACATTTGAGCCAGAACGGTAGAGTTCAAAAAGAGCTAGAAAAGGTGAGCTTATTCAGCAGGAAGCCTCAAAGATGACAATTGCATCAGGCAAATGAAAGTTACATTTATATCTAATGTCCAACATGACCAGAGAAGAAGAAAGCCCACCAACATTGCAGAAAGCAGAGGACATCTGACAGAAAGTCACAGATGAGAAGTTAGCCTGAGATCATCTCCAGAAGAAGCATCAGTTCTTCAGGGTCAGCTGGATACTCAGAGACACTCAGGAGACTCCAGAGCATGGAGGCCTTGAGCCCAGAGCAAGGAACAACATAGGAGCCCCTGAGACAGCGAATCTCAGTAAGCCACTCCAAAAGACAATTTTCTTCTATAGATAGACTTTTCCTGCATTAAAAAATGGGAAACTTCATTTCATATCCATTTGGCATAGAAAAGGTATTTGAAAAAGCCATTGCAGCACTTCTTGCAATTATGACCAGCGGAGTAAACCCCCTCCACTTTTAATTTCATTCTTTATATATTTCCTCTGAAAAAAAGATTGAAAAAAATAGCTGTACAAGAAAAATTAGCTAGGAGAGTACAAAGCCTTAAGAGGCAAAAGACAGAGGAAATAAGAAAACAAGAAGTGCTTCATTGTGAACCTATGAACCTATAGTACCTAATGAAATGGACGATCAAGATAGACATCTCATTGAACCTATAGAGCCACCTCTTAATGAAATTGAGGTAATGCAATCCACCCCCATTGGCTTTCCCAGTTACTCAGGAACAAATGCAAAAAGCTAGAAGCTGAGAGAAGCCAGATTGAATCAGTCAGCTTGGAGTTTGAGCAGAAGAGCTGAGTTGAACCAGCCAGCAAGAATTCAGAAAGAGCTAGAAAGGGTGAGCTTATTCAGCAGTAAGTCTCAGAGGCTGAAAGCATTCTAAGCATAGATTGGACTGTACGGAGGCAAGAAGCTTCCAGGACTAAGCCTAGGTTAGCAGACAGAGGCAGTAAGCCTTGGAAATGACAGTTACATCAGGCCAATCAAAGTTACGTTTACATGTCTCATTGTCAAAAGATTGGACACAGAGCTGGGAAGACAGCTTAGTGATGTGTCTTCTGCAAAAGTGTAAATACCTGAGTTTGGTTGCTCAGTACCATGTAGAAGGTGAGCATGGAATAGTATACCAGTACCCCAGTGCTGAGCGGTGGATTCTGGAGGTTCACTGGCCTCCAAGCCTAGCTGAAATGGTGAGCTCCAGGTTCAGTGAGAGATCTTGGCTCAAAGAAATCCTGAGCAATAAAGAAAGACATTTAGACATCAACCATTGACCTCCACCACACCCACACAGGCTAGTGTACCTATACATGCATATATATATATATATATATATATTTATATCATAAGTGCACACATGTACACACACACAACTCACAGAGACAGCTTTGGAAATAAAGTTATAAAGTTATGTACTGTTTATAGGAATCTAAATTTATAAGTTATCAGTTTGTTTTATTTCAAATGTCAACACATAATTTAAATTTACAAACCCCTTGCACATTTGTATGGATATTTCTCTAGGCTATTTTTGTTAAAAACAAGAATTGCTAGAACAAAGATAGTATAAATGTTCTTTTTGTAATTTCAAAGCATTTGATGGTAACATGAAGCTAAATGTAAAAATTAGAATACTCGAAAGAAATTTTTTTTTTTTTAAAGAATACAGGCCAATCAATCAGGATAAGAATGTGTCGATTCCTTTGGGACACTATGGAGACACTTTTTTTTTATATATTTATTTTATTATTCATACAGTAACATTCTGTCTGCACACCAGATCTTACTATAGATGGTTGTGAGCTACCATGTGGTTGCTGGGAATTGAACTCAGGACCTTTGGAAGAACAGCAAGTGTTCTTAACCTCTGAGCCATCTCTCCAGCCCAAGAAATTTTTTAAAAAGAAAAAATATATAATTTTATACCCAAAATGTCTATGCTAATATTCTATAATATGTTTTAAAGCTATATCATCTTGTACATAAAAACCTGTATAAATCTATTTTTTTTAAAAAAAGGTCATTTGTGAAACTGTAGGGACTTGAATTTGTCAGCAGCGGAGTGAGAAACCTGGGGTCAGGCATGGTGAGGAGCAGTTTCACACTCTTAACTATGTACAATCCGTGTCTGTTTGAAATGTGGATCATCAAATAAGCCACAATTATTATTAAAATCAACCAAGAAACATGAATGGTTTGGAGTAGATTGGCAGAGTCCCCCAGTTGCCTTCCACCTCTATCACAGGGTGTTAGAAGATTGAAGCAAAGGACCAGATTCCTGGGAAGGGGGGGATTGTGAAATACATGTGCCTTGCTTTAAGGGTGAAGCAGAAATTGGGATATTTCCTCTCACTCCACGCTGAGGACCACACACATATGGCTCCACCTAGGTGGAGATATGCCTGAAAATGGAGGCTTTGCTGCCCCCAACCCAGCTAGTGACTCATGATTGCGGAGGCAGGAAAGATGTGGTGCTGGTCAACAGCTGCCTTCTCCCTCCCCACCCCCGCCTGATCTTGCTATAGAACCAGAAATGTTCCACATCCATCTCCACTTCCGGAAAAGGCTTGCCATGTGGTCGTGGACTCAGAGCCCACTGACGCTCCCTGGTGACACTCCCCACAGCACTTGCTGGCACTCGGCCATAGCCTGTTCCTCTTGTTCTCATCTTTTCTAGAAACTGAGATGGCCTCAGTCTACCTCACACTCTTTCACTAGATTTATCAGATTTGTGCTGTTACAACCAATCCTTGCTAGCCTTAGAGCAAAACTAACTTTACCTGAGGGCCTAAAGAGCTCATGTCCACACAGTGTGGCTCGGAGTCCTGGCACGCACTGCCTGCCTGGTCTCTGGGTCTCTTGCCACCTTTCCAGTGCCCTGCTTTGGAATGTTCTGTATAAGTGGGCAGCTACTGCTGTAGAGGAAGTCCTGGCCCCATGGCTGGGAACTTCTATTCTGCTTAATGAGGAGGGCCTCCCTTACTGGTGAAATATTTGCTTTCAGAGTTTCCGTAGAAACCATGCCTATGAGGCTGAACTCAGCTTTGGCCCCATTCAAATACTTTTTTTTTTTTTTTTTTCTGTGCAAGTCACAAGACTTGGTCCTTTCAGTTGCACCCTTTTCACATGTTCCTGCTTTCCCTGTGCTTCTAAAGTGTGGCCAAGCCTCCTTTGTCACACCAAGGTTTGGGCTTATGCTCGTGGCAGGACTGTACCTGAAGGAAAAAGATGTGCTCTGGAGACATGCTTCATGTCAGCATCTTCGCTAGTCACTGGAGATGACACCAGAGCTCACGCACCCGACGCTGTGATGCAGAGGGCCCCTCCACTGACCAAGCGGAGAAGCTTACACTAGTCTCTTGCTTTGTCAAGGGAAAGGTGTCTTCAAGCGGTCACTCCTACCGCCTTCATTGCCTTTTCTACCTTCTCCCCTCCTCATGTTGCCACTCAACTGCTGCCAACCTCCATGGCCAAAGGGATGGCGGTCTGAGCCCTGAGCCCTGACAGCCTTTTTTTTCAACCAGGTCTTAGCCATCATTAGAAGATCTTCATTACTTGCAGCTGGAACCACAGCCACTGTAATTTTGGTGTGACCTGGCTTCTATTTCTTCTTCTTGACTTAAGTCATATGAACTCACCATGAAAACTTCAGAAAGCAAAGAAAGACGCAAAGGAGGCTGTTAACCCTGCCTTGCATCCCAAGTTATCACTGCTCACGGCTGATAGTTCCCATCAGCTGGACTGTTCCTGGGCAAGCGTACACATTCATACTTCTTAAAATGTACTGTACTGTTCAGGGCGCTTGTCAAATTTCAATTTATTATCTATTTCCGTGCAAAGTCAGCCTTCGACTCAGAACGGTGAAGTGGCACCTTCTTTCTTTCACCGTGTGAATCCTGTGTGTGAGAAGCGAGATGAAGAAAGGGGGGCATGATATGCTGCAAGAGCTCCATGAGGTCTGGGGCCTCATCTAGACAAACAAATGGCTAGAGATGGCTGCGGTCTCCGAGATCTGGCAGCAATTGAAGGTTGGCCCTTGGATTCCTGGGTTCATTTGCAGGTACTGACTATGGTGCTTCGTGTAGCTTCTTCACTGTGGCTTCTTCCTAACCTAGTTGCCTAAGGGTAGTTGGATGTGTATGTTGGTTCAAGGCTATAGATGTGAGTGTCCCAGTGAACAAGCTAGAAGCTGTGTGATGCCTTGTATGACCTAACCTTGAAAGTCATAAGGCTTTGCTTCTGTTGTTATAATGATCAAAGCAGCAAGGAATCATTACGGTCTGGACATGAATATTAGTCTCCAGCTGGCGGTGCTCTTTTGGAAGGCTCTGGGAACCCCTGGAGGGTGAGCTGCCTGGAGGAAGTGAGGTCACTGGTGGGGAGTCCTTATCTCTAGCTCCTTCCTGCTCACACTGCCTCCTGTCATGACCTGAATAGCGAGCCTCCACTACACATCCCAACTGCCACGACATGTCCAAGTACAGGGAGCCAAGTGTCCACAGACTGACCCTCTGAGCCAATCTTAAATAGAGCTGAGAGACTGAGCACGAGACGTTATCATCTCTGCAGTGGCACGGAAGGCTCACACGTATTCAGAGATCCCCATGGCTTCCTCCACAGGGCCGAGAAGAGTTGTGGAGTTTGCCTTCGGTAGATATTGGCCAGCCTGTCACCAGACACAAGAGACAACACAAAAGCTAATCACCTAGAAGTGCTGTGAAGAAAGGATTCTAAACCTTCAAGGTATTAGGGGCTTAAAGAGACCTTCATCCTTTCTCACAAACCTCTTGCTTAAGGAGCTTCTAGAAAAATGTAAAAACTTTAGCCTGAAAGTATTCCTTAGAGTGGTCAGCCATTTTAGATACACAGGGTCATAGTACAAAAAGGTTAAAATCTATGCTTTACAGATGTAATCCTTTAGCTCCCCCAGCCCTGAAAAAATAAAATAAAAGAGTTTTAAATAGCCAAGCCTCTTTCCCAAGTGTCAAGAAATGACTCAGAAATGTCAGAGGTTGACAGAATCACACCCCTGCGGTATAGTATAGGCCTTGTGCCTTTTGGGCTTTTGTCCTGTATTGTTGTTGAGTTGGATGAGGGCCCCTGAGCTTTCCTTCTCCAGGGCAAGTCTCTCTTTGCTGGGCCCCATTTGCGCCTTTTCTATGCAGAAGGGAGGGGCAAAGGCAGCCCTGGAGAAGAACCATGGAATCTCTCCCAGTCCCTGGGGTGGGAAAGTCAGAGCGGCTTGCAGGCTGCTCGCGCTGCAGCCACTGTGAAAGTGCCTGTAGGAAAAATTCAGCAAGTCTGGATACAAGATATTCAGGCCTAGCTTTGGCCATTTTCAAGGGATCATTACCAGCTCCGAAATAACTGTCTAGACAGCTGTTGAGAATGTGGTTAAAGGGCATTCTCAGTTCTTCTTTCTGTATGAATAAGGGCTAATGAAGGCCAACTGTAGGAGTGGGTGGAGATTTTCATTCTTTCTGAGTGTTGGGAAGCTTGGTAATGCCTTCACAGAGGCTCACCCTTTCTGTAGGGTGAAGTGGGCCTCTCACCTGATGGAGAGCCCTCCTGGCACTCTCTGAGCTGGCTCTGAGCTTGGACAGGCATGACTGTTCCTATGTGTCTGCTATTTCCCACTGAGGGGAGGTCCCTTCCTAGAGACTGTGGGGGGTGGGGGTGGTGAAGGTGTTGTGGCTTCCCAGAGACTGTGTGTGCCGCACCTGCACCATGCCCAGCTTTGCTCCCCCACAAATGACAAGCAGTTCTTTTTAACTGGCTCTCTACTGTGTGTCAGCTGTAAAATTAACCAGAAAGACAACTGGCAACCAGGAAAGGTGGTACCATAGTCTTTACCCAAAATCTAGTCCTTTCCTTTTATTAACAGACTCTGTTTGTTTTCAAGATGGTGGTGGGGAAGCAGTGTGGGGTGAATGAAGGCTATTGGCTCAGCCCCAGATGACTGACTCCTCATGATGATCTCCTTTCCACTAGAGGTGACCATGTGCCAGATATGGTCAGTGAGAATTAATGATTGGTACCCTGGGGGCTCGAAGAAGGCTTGCACTTTACCTAATAAAAATATGATATATGAGGCTAATAAAGCTTCACCTCCCCACCCCATCCCCTTAATTTGCTTGGAACACAGACTTGTGATCTGGAGGTATGGCAACAATTTGTGATAGGTCGGAATATGGAGGAAGGGCTGAAGGCATTTCACAATGACAGGCTGTGATGTCTGAAGCCCTCAATCAACAGCAGTTAACTACATGACTTCTTATTTGTTATTGTTTAAGTTACTCTTGACCTTTGATCGCCAAAAGCTGGCTACAACCCTAAGCAATAGGTGAATGATTCTCAAATTCTATACTGAAGTCCTCCATTTGCTGGAATGGAGTTAGCTATAGCCCTGGAGTACAGTTCAGATTGACCTGTGTTCTTGGGTTATTTTATTTTTCTATTCTATGTATGTGTAGTTGTATGTGTGTGGGTATATGTGTGTATACATGCATATTTGCCTCTGTGTGTATGGTGCATGAGTGTGTGTTTGTGGTGCGTGCATGTGTGTGTATTTGAGCATGTTTGCCAGTGTGTGTGTGTGTGTTATGCATACATGCATGTGTGTGTGCATACATGCTTGTTTGCCTGTGTGTGGGAACATGTGTGTGGAAACCCAGGCTGATGGGAATCATCTTGATGCTCTTCTACCTTAGTCATTGATGAGGTCTCTTAATCAAAACTAGAGCTTGCACGCATAGCTAGTCTTGTTAGCTATCTTGTGCTGGTGTTCCCTGTCTCTGCCTTCTGAGGCTGCCATGCCTAACTGGCAGTTACTGGGTGCTGAGGATCTGAGCTTTGGTCCTTACACTTTCCAGGCAAGAGATTTAACCCCTGGGCCACCTCCTCAGATGCTAAAACTGAACTTCCACCAGCAAGACATGACCTGTGCTTTACCTGGCACATACTCTCTACATGTGTGTGTCACATCCTATTTCACAATATGTTGGTGTTTCTCTTAATATATAAAATGTTTAAATACTATTAAGACCAATTTTGCCCCCCCCCTTACATATAGCTCTGATACTCTGAAAGAAGCACTTTGTTTAGTCTGAATATGCCTGTGTTCATACATCCTATATGGATCTCTGGGAGAGCAAATGGCATGATTTGAGAAGGACCAATGAAAAAAGTAGCAAAGGCAAAGATAAAGAGATAGAACCAGGATCATATTGCCCATAGGATGTCAAGAAATGAGGTTGGTGGTGCACACCTCTAATCCTAGCACTTGGGAAGCAGAGGCAGGCATATCTCTGAGTTCAAGCCCAGCCTGGTTGCCATGGAAGAGTTCCAGGACAGCTAGGGCTACACAAAGAAACTGTGTCTTGAAAAACAAAACAAAACAAACAAACAAAAAAGAAAGAAAAAGGAAGGAAAAGAAATGAAAACATTAAAACAAACAAACAAACAACAAATTGGTGCTAAACTCCTTCAGAGGTGAGACACCACAGAAGACAGCTTTTCAGGGAAACCTGCAAGGCCACCTTTTCCTGCTTCTGACTGGTAGGACTGGGGTAGCTTAGCATGTTCATATATCTCTTGCAATGTCTAACATTGCCTGGGATGGCAACTGACATATTATAGCCAAGTTATGTCAAGGTAGTTAAACAGCAAATAAATAAAGACATAAGGAACCAATTCAGGTTTTTTCCTCCTTCATCCATCTTTGTATCTGGTCTCTGGTTCACTTGGAGTTGTCCAGCTGAAGGTAAGATAAAAGCCCAGAAAGTGGGAGTATAGAATAAGGGACCTGCAGGAGGCTTTTCTGAATCGGCCTGACCCCAGCTGCCATTGTAGATGCTGGCGATTGGAAAAGTTAATCAAAGATGGAAAAGAACCTTCCTGTGTTCCCAAGAAGATGCTCCTGGCGAGGTCCTGGGAGGCTTGACGATACAAGGCAAAATGCATCTTCCACCTTTCAAGGAACTTGTCTTCTCAAAAACCAAATGTTAATTTCTTCAAATAAAAACCAAAGGAAAGAAATCTGTTTTCCTCAGGAGTAAGATATTTGCATTTGACAAAAAGCCCCAGTGAATCCACACAGCTCCAGTGGCTGCGGTTACAGTGGCTGAAGCTTGTTAAGCGTTTTTTGAGAAAAAAGGAGAAAATGGGGAGAGAGGATTCTGAGTCAGGCCCTTGCCTGATGAGGCTTGTGAAAGCGGTCAGTTAAACCCAGTGACAGAGCAGCTTTGTAAAGGTCTGCAGCAGCAAACATGAGCCCCTATCACCTTCCCTCCCATGCTCCAGCTAACGCTATATCTAATATGCTCTTGTAAGTTTGTGGCATTTAGCAGAACGTCTTGAAAAGTGTGTTTCGATGGCACGTTTCTTTGAGTATGGAGTTTATGAGCTCTTCCCAAGGAAGTGTTTCTTCTCCTTCTCTGTTTTTATTTGTTTGCTTTTTATTTTTGGTAGGTGCTTTCTTTTCACAATTTCTGAGTTCCCTAGCCCCAAACAGTTCTGGTCTTAAATTAGTTTAGTAATTTGATGGTCAGTTAAAACACATACCTTCTATTTAGCTACAGACTAGAAATGGATATATATATATATATATATATATATGTATGTATGTATATATGTATATTTTTTCTTTTCAGATGTTCTGAGAATATTCATGTATGTCCTTCACTTTAAACTGTGAAAAGATTTTAACTAGTTTCTGTATCATTTGCAGGGGGTCCTTTGCTAGTGTACATAATGAGGTTTATGCACAAATTACAAAGGAAAAACTGGATTGTGGGCCTTCTAATCCCAGCTCCTAAGCTTTCCAGTAGCATATTCTAAATCGACCAAAGGAAGTGCATTCCTTATATACATGACTGACCTCATAGAATCTATGGTTCTATATGATTTATTTTATGCCAGGAAGTCGTTAAGTAACATTTTGATTCCCATTTTATACACTAGAAAAGTTATGCTCTGGTAAAAATACTTGTGTAATGCTGTGCAGGCAAAGCAAGCCCTGGCCTCAGATTTGGTAACCCAACAGCCTTTGTGTGCTTCTTATACCATGGCTGTTTGTGGCTCTTTGCTGTTGTTGTTGTTGTATTTGGTTTGGTTTTTGTGAGACATGTTTTTCTGTGTAGCCCTGGCTTTCCTAGAACTCATTCAGTAGACCAGACTGGCTTTGAGCTCAGAGATCTGCCTGCCTCTGCCTCCTGAGTGCTGGGATCAAAGGCCTGTGACACCACTGCCTGGCTCCTTTGTGGCTCTTAACTAACAGGTGAGGAATTTCATCATGGCACAGCTGTTTTACATGGTAAGCATTGGATTGTGCCAACCCTGTGAACTTCCTGCAGTTAGAAGGCAGCTAGAGGTAGATGTGGCTCCTAAAATGAGCCCCCAAGTACGTACACAATGATGTCATTCAATGTTTATCAAGTTCTCATCTGGATACTCAGTCTCTGCAGTGGTAACAAGAAGACAGCCCACTTTCTATAGCATGTCACCATCATGTCACAAACACATAATGGTGAACAATGTAAGACAGCACAGATATAAGGACAGATGGTGTAGGACTGAGTTGCTTTTCTGTTGCTGTAATAAAGCACCATGACCAAAGCAACTTACAGTAAAAAGAGTTTATTTTGGCTTACAGTTCCAGAGGGTTAGAGTTGCTAATGGTGAGGACAGCACACAGACAGGCATGGTGGCCAGAGCAGGAAGCTAAGAACTTACATCCTTTACCTCAAGCACAGACCAGAGAGGGCAGACAGGAAGTGGGGAGAGTAATATGACCTCAAAGCCCATCCAGCAGTGATGTGCTTGCTCCATCAAGCCCTGGACCTCCCCAAACAGTACCACCAACTACCCATGCCTGTGGGGGACATTTCTCACTCAAACCTCAACAGGTACCATTTATAACTTTCATAGATGTTGAGGGGGGGGCGTGGGTTGTGCCCACACAGCAAAAGTTTTTAAAAGAACAGATTTGACCTGTTCAGATTCTCAAGAATGAGGAGACTGCATCTTTACAAAACCCTCCTGCAGTGAATTACTGTGGTTCGTTGATTTCTTTCAAAGCCAATGACAATGAGTTATGCATTGAGCTTTTCTTTTTTTTTTTTCTTTTCTTTTTTCCACATTCCAAACGCATTCTATATTTAGACAAAAATCATCATTTTACAGAGGTTCTGTCTGTACACGAGAGCCAGGAAACCATAAGCTGCCAACACGCCTTGCTAGCCTCTGCCGTGCTGGCTGTTGGTGGATGCTAACTTTTCATTTACAGTGTCCAAAACAAAGGGAGGAGAAGAGAAATCTGTGAGAGAATACATGTAGAAGTGACAGGAAGAAGTCAAGGAGAGGCCAAACGCCCACCCCAACTCACTCCCAAATGAAACCCAGGCATGGTTTTATATATAATTTTTTTTTTGGTCACATTTTAAAAAATTCCCTTTCAGCAGTATGTTACTTTGGAATATTTAGCCTCAAAAGCAACAACAACCCCAACTCAGTTCCTAAAATACCCATTCCCTTCCTAGACAATTGCGTTGTAACTTGGCCCACCGCAAACCATTAGATTCTTCCTTCTCTCTGATCTTTCCTGCACAGTGAAAGCAAATTAATCTTCCCAAATATAACTTGTCACACAACGATATTCATAAAGGATTTGTTCATGTTACCCCGACACAGAATGAGCACAAGATACTGATGTGTAATTCTGTGTCTACCACAGATCAGCCAGTGGGATTCTCATCCGGTTTTCCACGAGGCTCTTGCCCTCACCTTCTGCTTCTCTGGGGTCTTTTCAATGCCAGTTCATCTTCAGCATCACCAAGCAGTCTGGTCTCCTCCCGCAGACCTGTATTACCCTTTCCTGGGGAAGCCCTAGCCAACTCTAGTCTCACATCATTTACCACTATTCTGTTTTGTTTTTTGGTTTTTGTTTTTTGTTATTGGGGAAGATAAATCTCAATTGAGGAATTGCCTCTGTCTGTAGGCAAGTCTGTAGGGCTTTTTTTGTTGTTATTTGTTTTGTTTTTGTTTTTTCAAGACAGGGTTTCTCTACATAGCCCTGGCTATCCTGGAACTCACATTGTAAACCAATCTGACCTTAAACTCTCAGAGATCTGCCTGCCTCTGCCTCTGCCTCAGCCTCCCAAGTGCTGGGATTAAAGGCATTTTCTTGATTAATGATTGATGTGGGAGAGCCCAGCCCAGGATGTGGTGCCATCGGTGGACAGGTGGCCCTAGGGTATATAAGAAAGCAAACTGAGCAAGCCACAAGGAACAGGCAAGTAAGCAGTGTTCTTTCATCGATTCGTTTCAGTTCCTACCTGCAGGTTCCTGCTCCTATCCGAGTTCCTGCTCTGACTTCTCACAGGATGGACTGCTACCTGGAAGTGTAAGCTGAAATAAACCCTTTCCTCTCCAAGTTGCTTTGGTCACTCGTGGTTTTTAACAGCGAGGTAGACACCAAACTAAGACATGCACTGTCAGTGCTCTCTCAAACTAGTGGTGAAACTATCTAAACTATCTCTTACTATAATTGCAAATTGGTTTTTTTTTGTTTGTTTGTTTTCTAATTTACCCAAGAAATAGCCCAAGTTTTCCTCCTAGACAGGAAGGCCTCTGGTGGACAGAACCTTGCTGTCAAACCTACTTCTCGTTCTGCTTGGAGTTATCTTTCATGTTGTTACGTAGGATTTTTTCAATGTCCGTCTTTAGGGAAAGTAACAAAAAGGGTGGCCATGGATCCTCTGTCACGGAGACTCCAGAGAATTCACTTCAAGGGTCAAAGATCAAGGGTCAAGTTTCAGATCTTTGGTCCTTACTGGGTCCTCCAGTCTGCCGTCACGCGACTGCCAAGTCATGCTGCTGTTAATTCATTGTAGATGGGAAGCAGAGCCCTGGCCGCTATCAAGATCACAGTAGTTCTGGGCTCCTGGGGTCATTGTTTTTAGAAACTGTTTAGGCTTCTCCTGGGTCAAGAGGGGCCATAAATCTATGTCATCCTAACGTGTTTATGGAGATGGATAGGGAGGGTTCCTCAACTAAAACATAATCTAAGCATAATCTAAAACAAGATGAAAACATTCTAACAAGGCTTCATGTAGCAGCAGCATGGATGTTGGTGTCCGTGGCCTTCTTTGCAAGATTAGTATCAGGCCAGAATTCTATTTGGCAAAGATCTGGAATGGTTATGAACTCAGAAAGAAAAGAAGCAGTAAGCTCTCCTTTTTGTGAGCTGAGGGTAGCAGAGTTGTTAGAGTGTGGCATTTGGGCAAGATGTTTCTCTTCTTTCAAACTGGGAGGTGTGTACCTGTCCCAACTCTAACCCCCAGGAAAATGGAAATGCAGAGCCTGCCTCACACTGATGGCTCTTCTTCCAGAACTAAACCAGTGAGTATTTGAAGGCCTATCCTGGCCAGCCCAGTGGAATGCTTTGGTGTTTTTCTAGACCGAAATTTTCAGACTTGACACATACCTTGGACCATGTGCCTGAAGCCTTTGCCATTCACTCAGTGGATAAACTGTAAAAAGAAAGACAAAAATATGATATTGTGATTTACACATCTGACAAACTCCCTACCTCTGCTTGGGATGGCTGAGTGGATCACTAGTGTATCAAGAGACCACTGTGTGCCATAGCACTCAGGGTTGATAGGATGTGTTGAACACTGCCCAACTGGCCTGACCCTCTGGCTTTTGAGTACTTGGATAAAGAGACAGGGATTTCCCAGGAATTAGATGCCTTGAAGCTGAGACTGTCTTATCTAACCTGTGTGGACTTGGTAGGGAAAAGGAGACGGAATGACTCAAGCAGTAGGGTGGCGGCTGGAGCCAGAGAAACAAATCACAAGGAAGCTTCTAGCTGAGTGCCTGGTGGGCTGGATGCTCCGTCCTAAAGCTCATGCTGCAAATCAACAGGCCCCTGTAGCATGCAGCGGCATTCTTCAGGTCTAAGGGAGATCTAACCCTGTAGGGAAAAGATGAAAAGATGAGTCTTCCGAAGGGGCGATGTTCCCCTTTGAGGAGAAAAACGGAGATCAGCCCTCAAGACAGAAAGCAGGATGAGGAGCTAGGATGAACATTCTCTATATTTGGTTTTCCTCTCTAATGATCTCTGGCAATGGCCAAATACAAAGTCAGGCTTTAAATGTCTCTCCTACGTTATAATAGCCTGTGTGCACCGACTAAATCATTTACCACCAAATATTTATAAGAACACCCTCAATGAGATGGTGCTCCGGGGGAAATAAGAGACAGAGGTGGTCTTAGGGGCATAGCTTGTCCTTGTCATCTCTTTGGGAAGCCAGCCTTGAAGCCAGGTAAATAAATGTCGTAGAGATAACATACAAAAGGAGCCAAGCCAGACTGTTAAGACATGCGCACATATCACAGGCAGGAAGGGACACTTACTGAAGAAAGAGATGAGTTTTCTGTAAGATTGTTGACAAATTTCAAATCTCTCCCTTACTCTCAGAAGCTCAAGCCAGGCTTAGTAGCTCATCTCTTTCCTGCCACCTGAGGATCTGGGTGAAGAACTCTCTGCTCCTTCTCCAGCACTGTGTCTGCCTGCGTGCCGCCATGCTTCCCACCGTGATAGTAATGGACTAAACCTCTGAAACTGTAAGCCAGACCCAAGCTTTCCTCTATATGAGTTGCATGATCATGATGTCTCTTCTCAGCAACAGAAGGTAACCAAGCAGGTACCCTAGTTCACTCAATATTGTTCAAAAATTTTAAATATTTACATTAAAGAAATTGGTCTATAAACAGTGGGTAACTAGACATATCAGTAGAGTAAAAACAAATAAGCTATAGCCAAGTTGAAGGGAGACAATCTATCATTAATTTATTATTTTGTTCCTCCGGGCTAGAGAACAGCATTTAACCAGAACAAAAGGCTATGCTCCAAGTGTAGATTAATATTTTTTTTATCTTCCACAAGCTGAAAACTGTTAACTATGAAGCAGCAAGAAACAAAGCAAAACCAAATAAAACTCTTCATGTTCCATTGTTATGTGGTACCCAATTCCATGTACCTGCATCCTGCATCCCTTCCTTATTGGGTTTGCCAATGCTCCTGCTCCCAGCTAGACCCACCATTGCTCTCAGAGTTGCTGTCCATTCGGCTCAAGCAGGGCCCACTGTATTCATGTCTGCAATACCAAATGAAAGTGAGCAATGGAGTCTTTGCTTCCTTTTCACATGGCCTATTATAGGGCCACAGTTAACCCTATATCCACTTTCCCACTTTGTGCACACTCACAAACTCCCCCAAGAATTTCCTGGGCATGTGGCCATTGAGGACACGGTTTGAACTTCCATGGCTCCCTTGCAGTTATGCATGGCTATCTGGCAACATTCTGGCCAATGGGTTGTGAACAGATGTGGTAATTCCATCTTCTAGGTTGTGTCTATAAAAGGGACAGTGCCCTGTTGCCCATCTCTTTTCATAGAAAGAGGGGATGGGTTTGAAAGAAAGCAGTTCCTTAGTGAAGCTGGGCAGAAAGATGAAGAAAAGCTTGGTTTCTGGTGCCAGGGCCCAGGTGCAGTTCTCAGATGCCTCAGATGTTCCTCTGTGTCCACGGCACAGTAAGTATCTGTAACGAGACTTTTTCACGTTGCCTCCAGGCCAAAGGCAAAGCATAAAAATTCTGTTTTTTCAGTAGTAGTGTCCAACATGTTTTTCAAAATATACTAACCATGTCAAAACTGTTGGAAAACAAATGCAAACAGAGCGAAAGAAAAAAAAATGCTCATGTCCAAGCCTTAATAACCGCATCACTTATGAGTAGGGTGTGTACACCAGCTGAGTACTGTACAGCTTCTGAGACCATAGGTTCACCCTGGACAACGCGATTGTTGTTTGTTCTCATCTTGTCAGGGTATCCGCTGAGCTTTGCTCATGGATGGAGTACCATGAAAGATAAGATCACAAAACTCTAAAGTTTACACTCCAGGCTGCATGAAGCGGTAGTCCTGTTAGTATCAGGCAAACGTCAAGCCTTGCAGTGTATTCTTAAAGTTTCTTCAATATTTAGCAGTTACTGTACCCTGTGGTGCGTAGTAGGCAACCATTGCCACAGGGCAAACGACACCACCTGCAGACTGTTCTTGCCTCCCAAGAAAAACAGAACCTCCCTTTGTCTTTGTACCACTACAATTTAAAATCTGTGAGAGCAGACAGACATTGATCCTACCTAATAGACAGTACAAGTTCTATTTAAAAAGGAGCAAAATTATGTATAACTAGAGGGCTAAGAATGTAGCTCATTGGTACTTGCCTAGCAAGTGTGAAGTCCTGGGTTCAATCCCTAGCACCTCATGAACTGAGTATGGGGGTCTATGCCTGTAATCCAAGCACCCTAGAAGTAGGAAAATTAAGTTCCATGTCATCCTTGCTTGCTTAGCAATTTGATGCCAGCTTGTGCTATATGAGACACTGAAAGAAATGGCTACATAGTTTCACTTGAAAGTCCCCCAAGGCTGTAGTCCCTCCCACTTTTCCCCTGAAGTTGCTTTATACCCTCTGTCCCAGGCCACTCCTCTAAACCATTTTTCTTTTCTTCTGGGTCTTTGCTTCTACTTCCATCTTACTTGCTGCTGGCCGTGGGCCCACTGCCCACCATGACTCTTGATACCCTCCTTTCCAGAATGGTGCTTTCTCCTTAGTTGTATCTGTAAATACTTGCATGGAAAACAAAATGCGTCGAATGGAAACCCTTGAAGAGCAGTCACCACCAACAACAAGGCCACACCTCCCAATCCTTCCCAAACAGTCTGCCAAATGGGAACCCACCATTCAAGTATATGAGGCTATGGGGGCCATTCTCATTCAAACCGCCACGGTGTGTTTCACCTAAAGATTCTCATGCTGAGCTAATTATTCTTTTGTTTTGAAATGTGCCTCTTCACACTGCTCAAAGAAGGCTGCTGTGGCCCCAGAGTTCATAATCATCAACCTCTGTCACCGGAGCAGTGATATAAGCTACTGTTCCAGCTCCATGCCTGCCTGCCTGCTGCTGTGCTCTCCACCATGATGATCATGGACTATCCCCCTGAAATGTTAAGCAAACACCAATTAAATGCTTCTTCTCTAGACTGCCTTTGTCGTGGTATCTCTTCACAACAATGCAACTGTAACTAGGACAGAGGTTGGGACCTGGGTGTTGCTATGACAACCTGAAAATGCTGCTTATTGGTGGAATGTGCTTTGGATTAGGAAAGGGGTTGAATGATGTAAACAGGACTGAATGGGCCATTCTAGAAGGAGCATGGGAAACATTAGTGCTGAATCAAACTGGACTATGGAGGCCAGGTCAAGAGGTTTCTGAGGTAGAACAACAGCAACTAGGGTAGAAATCATTCTTGTGATAATTTTGGCAGAGAATATGGCTGCATTCTGCCCTTGTCCAAATAATCTTTCAGAGACTAAATTGAAGAGGTTTGGACTAATGTCGTGACAGAGAGATTTTTATGACAACCTAGTATTGACCATGTCACGTCTTTATTAATGATCATTCTTAAGTAGATCTACAATAAGAAGGAGCAAGTCGAGCAAAAAGAAACACAAAATGTACGGTTTGAGAAAAAGAACATCAGGGAATATAATGTTGGAGCCAAGTCTTGTGCTCAAAGGGATGAGAATTTAAGGAATTTTCTTATTTCTTAAATAAGAATTTAAGGAATTTAGTTCTCTTAATGGAATAGAGAGACGTGCCCTTAGGGTAAGACCCCTCCCAGCTAATCTTCCAACTTGTGCAAAGGAAAGCTTATTCAACAAAAGAAACCCCCGCTGTCTTGATCAAGAATCATAGTGGTAGAAAGGGGCTTTGGAAACTTCCTCTGCTGTTAAGGAGGAGGCTAAGGTCGGGCACGTGGTAAGGGAGTCCCTGCCTGGAAAAGCCATTGCATAAGGCTGTGAATGTGAAGCCTGGGTTGCATTGGAACCCGGAGATGTTGGAGATGCCAAAGCCTTGGGATGCCTGTTAAAGGAGAGCTGCAAACAGGGTGAAACAGCCCACGAAAAAGAACTGTGCTGAAGTCAGTAAAATCCGGAAGGAGTGCGAGATCTGAAGAGCTGTCTAACAAACCTTTTAACATCAAGCGTAGAGAGGTACAGTGGTTGGAGTTTGCCCTGCCGGAGGCTTTCATTCTGCCTTCCGTCCAGTATCTCCTCACTGTGCTCCCTTTTCTCTCTTCTGGGATGGTACTGCATATGCTGGGTCATTGTGCGCTGAAAGTATGTGATCTGCTTTTTGATTTTACAGAAGATTAAGAGGTTGCCTTGAGTCTCAGAGGAGACATTGGATTATGAAACAGGGTTGAGACTGTGAAAGACTACGGTGACTTTTTAAGTTGGACTGAGTGCATTTTGTGTTTTGATGTGGCTACAAGTCTGTGGGGGTCAGGGAGTGGTATAGGGTGGTTTGAATGAGAATGGCCCCCATAGGCTCATATATTTTAATATTTGGTTTCTAATTGGTGGACTGTTTGGGAAGGATTACAGGTGCAACCTTATTGGAGGAGGTGGCTCACTGAGAGTTCTCTCTCTCTTTTTCTTTCTTTCTCTCTCCCTTCTTCCTGCCTGCAGATCGGGATGAGCTACTACTCTGGCATGTCTGCTACCTGCTACCATGTTTCCCACCATTTTGGCAGTGGAATCACCCTCTGAAATTGTAATAAAGCCCCCAATTAAATGCTTCTTCTATAGGTTGTATTGTCATAATGTCTTCGAGCACTAGAACTGTCACTAAGACACAGACACTTAACGCCCCGCTCTCAGGAGGGCCCAACAGCCTTGAGCTTTGAAACAAAGTCTCCTTCTCCCCAGGCCACCCTAAGGGAACGTGTTGCTCCGTCTGCTTGGCTTAGTGGAACAAAACATGATTCCTCCACTAAACTAAGGCAGCACCCCAAGATGAATCCCCCTAAAGAAGCCCCACAGATAGGCTTTCTCCAGTTCTTATGGCAAGGTTACAGCAACTGCCATGTTCTCTGGAGGTCTAGTAGAACTTGTCTTTTCTGGTTGGCTTCTTCTGTGTATAGGCTAAGAAATTCAATGAGATAGCAACACATCTCCATGGGTTCTGGCTATTAATACCCAAACATGTGACTTGGGTGTGTCAGCATCAGTGTTGGCTCTAGCTAGAAGATGGGCAACTCTGGTGACTAAGTAGCCGAGAACCTTTCTCTATGATCCCGTTGGATCTTCCAGTTTTAGCCTCCAATATTAAAGAAAGAACCTTTTGCCTCCTTTCCTCATCCCATCCTAGCTGCCTTCACCTTGATGGACTGTCCTCAGCAGGATGAGAAGACAGAGAGACATTGACCTGGAGGGGGACAAATCAACTCCCTCCACTTAGTCAATGAACAAACATCTCTGTCTTGTACACACATTTTCCTTGAATGTACAAAGAAGGTCCTGGCCCTTGGTTGTCACTGGCCAACTGTGGACTCAGAGCCACTTTCATTGATAAAATGTCCAAGATGGTGAGTACAAAACTCAGTCAAGAAAAGATGACCAAGTTAACGTGTGAATAGTTAACACATCAACCTGTTATCAGTTCGGGGAGGAATTTTTTAAAATTAATTTATTTTTCACTTGAGATTCCAGTCATAGTCCCCTCCCTTCTCTTCTCCAGTCCCACCCTCATTCTCTCTTCCCTCCTTCCCTAGTCCTCAGAATAGGGGAGTCGCTGACTACTCACCCCAACTTATCAAGTTGCATGAATACTGAGTTCTTCCTCTTCCCCTGTGGCCTGGTACAGCAGTCCTGTCTGGGGAAGTGATCAAAGAGCAGACAACAGGGAGGGATTTTAATTGCTGGAATTATAGTTTGCTTTACACCATCAATGCTTTGTTCTGCTCCTTACCACCAGAGAGATCTTCCTTCACCGATCTTGGGAGTTAGAGTGGAGAGAAATCACAATAAGACTATAAGGATCTGCTTGAAACTTGGATTGCGAGATTTTTCTGGAACTTGGATACTTTTTAACATAAAGATTAACCATGGTTAGTTTAAATCTAAACTGCTTAGCTTAGAATACAATTCTATCCCAAGCACTGTGGGTCATTTCAGCTAATCCCTGAATCTGGAAATGGTCTTGGGGCTCTTCGTTACCCTAATTCCCCTTATAATTGGAAATCCCAGTCATGCCTATTTATGCTTGAGTCATTCCAATACAGGAACATAGTAAGTGGGACAAGGAGTCCATATGTGGGCCCCTTCCTGGTGATTTTTAAATACAGATGTAGGGAAGCCATTGCTCGACACCTTGGCTTCATTCTGGGTTAGAGGGTTTCTAATATCCTGTCCTTCATCCACACTTTATTGCTCTATTTGTTGCTTTAAATCCTATACATTTAACATTACTGTTTCAAGATCTATCAAGACCTGTGACAGCATACAAGAGATGAACAGTGTTCTGTCTTATTTTGATGATTGAGAGAAAAAAAGCCTGAAATGTAGACGAGAGTCACAGGCAGACTGGCCGGACTTCCTGGGCTTCTTTGAAATCAAGGTTATTCTTGGGATACAGCCCAGTTGGGTACTCAAGGGTGCCTGCAAGAGTTATAGCTTCTTAGCTCCTGAAGATAAGTGGGTCAGTTCTTCAACTTGGCAAATTAGCTACCTTCTGGAACTAAACAATCCTAATAAAAGCTCTCTATGAAATATAATGACGTAGACTGAGCTATGAGCCAACGTTATGCCAGTGAAATATTTATCCCTGTCTCATATTTGTTGGCAGCACATAGAATTGAGATCACAGCAAATTCAACAGCAAATCCTATGAGGCAGCTTGAAGCAAGCAAACACTATTGGCTCCTGGAGCAGGCAGCAAGAGACTGCCAGGCTGCCCACTGGCATGAGGGAGGGGTTGGCACTCTTTCTCAGGCTGGGATGGGCAGTGGGTGAGGAGACAAGAAGCACCCCAGAACTTGTGTTAGTCTAGAAGGAATTGTTCTCTGCAGTGAGACAGGGCTTTACCCAGCAGCGTGTATCCCCCCTTGCCCTGGTCAGGAGACAGAATTGTGAAAATAAAGCACAGTCAAGAATGTGAGGAGAGGAGCTGGGGACAAAATCAAATAGTCTTAGAAGAAGAGCAGATGGGGAAAGAACTGCAATTTAGCATTAATCTAGAAAAATGTAGTTACTCAGAATCCCTTTCTCTAAAATGGGTGTTATAAACTTTGATAACTTTGTTATCAGCTTCGGTTTTGATTTCTGAAATACAATAGACTTTGGGACTGTGGGGGGATAGCTCAGTTAATCGAGAGCTTACCTAGGATGGGTTTGATCTGAAGTCCTGCTTTTGGTCTCTAGTGGTGCATAAAATAGGTATGGCAGTACATGCCTATGGTCTAAGGGCTAGGGATGTGGAGGCAGGGGGATCAGAAGTAGGGCTACTTAGCAAGTCTGAGGCCAGCCTAGGATATAAGAGACCCTGTTTCAACAAAATAAAATCCCAGGACAACAGAAATGCTGCAGCAGGCAGCCTGATTCTCCTGAATAGTTTCTCCCTTCCACCTATCTGCTTCTACAGCAAGGGTCCCACTGGAGAGACTGGAGAGAGTGGGCATGTTGGCAGTCCCCGGAATGCCCTCCCTTTCCTTCCTCTCCCACCTTTTCCTGGTACCAGAGTGGCTCTAGTACCAGGCTCTAGTCAGATTGAGTGACAACCACCAGATGGCAAGAAGTCTCTTCTCACGGCACAGTGATGTCAATAGCACTGGTATAGGAGCCAGCCATTCCAGAATCTTACCTTGGTCTGCCCCACCCTGCTAAATTCAAATGCTTGTGGAAAAGAGGAGAATCGCTCACTTTCTGTAAGGCTTTTATTATGATGCAGGCTTACTTTATAGTGGTGGCATAAGGCTGCAGAGATGGATCAGCAGGTAAGACCGCTTAGTGCTCATGCAGGGGACCTGAGTTAAGTTCCTAGCATTCATATTGGGAAGCTCACAACTGTCTATAATTCTAGCTCTGGAGGACCCTTCTAGGTCTGCAGACACTTCTATTCATGTGCACATACCACCCAGGGACATGCCCATATACCTGTAATTAAAAATAAGACAAATCCTTTCAATGGAATTGCATGACCCCATGAATGGGTTTAGTGGTAAAATCTTCTTTGGGGTACAGATTTGTTCTTCCTTTACCAAGGAAGCCTGAAGGTAGGAAAAGAAAAACCCTCGGAAAGAAAAGGAAAGGAAAGGAAAGGAAAGGAAGGGAAAGGAAAAGGAAAGGACTGGCCTGCTTAGCTGACTTGATTGCTAGGCACCCACTTGAAGACAATGACCAGTAAAGAGCTTCTTTACTCAATGGGAGCCTGTTCAACTTATCAGTGACATGATTTAAGAATGAAGAAGTAAAGTGACCTTTCTGCAAACGTCCCTCCATTAACTTCTGGGCAGTATGTAGTAGTGAGTTGCTGGGACCAGTGAACAGGTTCTTAGACTAGGTTCAGGTGAGTTGATCGATCTATAGATACATCCATCTATCCATTCATCCATTCACCCATTCATCCATCTATTCTTCTATCCTTCCATCCATCCATGGCATCCATCCATCCATTCATCCATCCACCTATCCATCCATCCACCCACCCACCCACCCACCCATCCATCCATCCATCCATCCATCCATGGTGGCTTAAAAAGAAATGTCCCCCGTGGATTGAGGTATTTGAACATTTGGTCCCCAGTTGGTGTCACTATTTAGGTTTAGGAACTGTGGCCTTGCTTGACAAAGAATGTCACTGGGAGTGAGCTTGGAGAGTAGCTTTGTTCCACATCCAGCTCCCTCTCTCAGCTTTCTGCTCTTGCTGCCACGCCTGTTGCCTCCTTGCCATGCTGGCCTCCTATTTCTCTTAAACCTAAAACCAAAATAAACTCTTTCTTCCGTAAGTCAAATTTGGTCATGGCGCTGTAGAACAGCAATGGAAAGTAACAAATACAACACCTGTCTGCCTACCCATCCAGTTGTTCTGCCGGTGTGCTTCAGCACCGCATCTCATTTTTGCATCCAGTAATAGCTTGAAACTCACTATGGTGGGACTATGTGTCCCATGAAAATGATATTGACTACATTGCAAATAAATGCTTGATTAAGAGGACCTGGATATTAAAGAGTTACCAATACATCACCAAGTTTGCTGATCTACTTCTCCTGTCTGTCTATCTATCCCTTTCTCCATTCATTCATCCATTTATCCATCCATCTGCTTACTTCTCTAGTTAGATATATCCACTCAACACGTATGAGTTAGGCACCCTGGACATACCAGACATTCTGATGCTCTTCACATTTTACTTTTGGGCACAAATATATGCCAGACTGTAGCTGTGAGAAACGCCACAGGTATGGTGTTTATTGATTTCTTTATGGCATCCAAGGAGGTGTTTCTGTCCCACTCCCGAGACTATAAACTATTTGGGTCCTGGCACATGGAGTAGCCCAGCCTGCATAGAAGAGTCCTGGCCACTTTTGCTGACCTTCACATTAGATAAACTTTGTTCCTTGACAACTGGTAACCAGTGGCAATGTGAAAAAATAGGGTAGGTTGGGGTACAGCCATCTTGGTCTGGGGAAAAGGGATGTCATTCAAAGTTCCTCCTTAGTTGGCTTCCCCCTCTTCCTTTGGCTTTTCTTCACACTTGTCACCTTCTCTACTGCACCCTTCCATCCTGATTGTGTTGACCTGCCTCTTTCCTCATTTCTTATCTGCCTGCTCTTTCCCATGAGGTAATATCATTTGACTAAGAAAAATTGCAAGCTATTTTTAAAGAAAAAGTATTCCATTGCAAGCTGAAGATTTAGTGATTTGGGGTGTGGTTTTAAGGCATGTCTGGAGTTTCTCATAATTTTCTATGCTTTCTGTCCATCTGTTTGCGAAATTTCTGAAACCAGGGTTTCCTTTTGATAGGCAGAACTCTCACACAGCCTTGTCACACTCGGATGTCAGATAGAATTTCCTAAGTGAGGAAAGTCCCTGCACAAATCATTGCTGTACAGGGATGGTTATCATCTAAGGCAACATCCGGGCAGTGATGAAGTCTTTGAATGTTTCTAAATGCAGGAAGATGTAGAATTGAAGGGAGATTGGGTTCCATAATCAAACGTTGAAGCACAGGTAGCAGAATATAGAAGCAGGAGTAGTGCAGAGGCTGGCAGTCTTTAGTGAGGGATAGCTGGAGGATGGTGAGGGATGCTAGGAAAGTGCGTGACAGGTGTCACTCCCCATGTGCTCTGGTAGGTCTGATCCCTGCCTGTGTTAGGGTTCTAGGAGAGTCTTCTCATTCAGCTTGCCTCAAACCTTGCTAGCTGAAATTGTATTTTTTTAAAAAAAATGTTTTCTAGATTGTTAAAGGAAACTAGCAGGGAGAAAATTCATGGAAATTGTGTTGGGTACCATTGGGTATGTTTTATCTGTTTTCCATTTTCATTCAGCAGCCAATTACTACTGCACTCAATCAATAAGTAACTAATATAATTTATCATATATTAGGTAGGGTAGAAAAATTATTTTGAGGTGTATATAATCATAGTCATTAGACTCAGTACAGTTTGGGAATCATTTAAAAGTTAAATTCTAACCCAAGGACTACTGATCTGAAATTTTAAATAGACGTGAGTGATTGGAATTTATAATTTATCTGAGCTCAAGGTACAAATTTGATTTCTCAGACAGCATATCTCAACTTCAGGAGGCAGACGATGTAACTTATCAGGTTTTCTAGATGGGTATCCTTCTTTCAGGGTTGGTTCTAGAAAGTTCTAGACACCCAACACTAACAAGAGACAAGACAAAGAGGCCCAGGAGGAATTATAACTGCCCTGTAGGTTTCACTGGGTGTTTTCCTTTGATTACTAACGACCCAGAGTCCTTTGTTTGTCCCAGTGAACATCCTTAGCACCAAGCTCAGCCTAAGACACCAAACTACCAAAGGATGAGGAGTTTCTTCAGTACAAGAACTGAGTACTTTAAAAGTTCTGGGTTTACCCAGGTGAATGCCACCTTTGTCTGCCCTCCAGTAATTCACAATCTATTTAAGGAAAACAAAATGTAAAAAGGAAGGAATGTTAACATGCTGGAAGACCGACTTTATTCATTCACCTATGAACTTTTTGAGTCTTTATTTGATGCCCAATATTGCTTTAAGTGCTGGGGATGGAGGGACAGAAAAGGCAGGCATGGTTTCTTTTCATGACTGCCCCATTCCAATGGCACAAACACCTCAAAAGGGAACTCTGCGTGGCTGGAGAGATGGCTCCCTGAGGGCCTGAATTCTCAGCTGTTTGTCGGTGTTAAACTGCTGTGAAGAGACACCATGACCATAGCAACTCTTATAGAAAAGAAACCATTTAATTGGGGCCTGTTTACACTTTCAGAGGTTTAGTTCATTGTCATCATGGTGGCAAACGTGGCGGCAGGCAGACAGACATGATGCTAGAGAAAGTAGCTGAGAGTTCTACAACTGGATCTACAGGCGGCAGGAAGAGAGAGAGACGCTGGGCTTGAAATGGGCGTTTTGAAACTTGGAGGAGCACCCCCAGTAACACACTTCCTCCAATGAGGCCACACCTCCTAACCCTTTCAAATAGGTCCATTCCCTGGTGACCAAGTATTCTAATCTGTGAGCCTGTGGTGGGCACTCTCCTTCAAACCATCACACCAGCACAGCCCACACTGCAAGTAAATTCAGCCCCAGGGGAGCCAATGCCTCTGTCTTCCTAGGATACCTGCATTCATGTGTGTATACTCTCACACATACCCACTTAGGAATTAAAAAAAAATAGATATTTTGTAAACAACCCCCCTATCTTCCATGCTGACAGTATGGTGCTTTCTCAATAACTGAAAGATAGAACCACACTAAGCTTCAGACATTGCATTTCCAGGAATATAACCAAAGGATCGAAAGCAGGGATTCAAACAGGAACCTGTGCACTAATGCTCACGGCAGCAGCATTAGGCAGGGTAGTTCAAAGGCAGAAACTACTGTCTATGAACACATGAGCTGGTAAATAACATGTGGTATGTTCACACAATTTAATATTGTGGAATTGGCTTTAAAAGGTAGTATTGTAGATAGAGCCCAACACCTTACACAGGCTAGGCAAGTACTCTCCACAGAGCTGCACCCGCAACCCTTTTACTAAATTCTGTCTTGTTGCAGAGTCACACTAAGTTGTCCGGAATGGCACTGACTCTACCTTCTGCTCACCTTAGCCCCCCTGGGTAGCTGCAGGTGTGTGCTGCCGTGTCCATCACCTGCAAGCCCACTACCAAGTTCTCCCCCAAACTATGTGTAATTTAGAGGCAAGATCCCGATCTTGTCTCAGTCCAGTGTCTTTTTCAGATTTCCCGTTTTAAGTGTACATCCGTGTGTGTGTGTGCGTGCGTGAGTGTGTGTGCGTGAGTGTGTGTGTGTGTGTGTTCATGCACATGAATCATGCCCTACGACATTCATGACTGCGTAGATTTGTGTATCTCTTCAGCCGGGATGCGAACAGTTCCAGCACTGTGATGATCTTAGCTTGCCGGTTCACAAGCACCCCCACCTCCTTCACCACGCTCCTATCCCATTCCTGTCTTACGGCCACTGCTAACAAATATGTCCACCACTTCTAAAACCTCGTCCTTGTAAACTGTTCCACAAGTGGGTGCGTACAGCTCCTTCTCACTTAGGCCGTTGCATTCACTAGGCCTAACAGAGCCCATCTCTGTTTTATGGCTTTTGGTAATAGCTTTGCAGTCTCACTTTTTTTTTTTTTTTTCTCCTTTGCCTTTTGTCCCTTCTGGGGAAACCAATAAGAAAGCCCGGGTTTTTCTTCCTCAGCCACATGAGCCCCAGCCCTAGTCCCTAACTGCAATAAAAAAAAACAAAAAACAAAAAAACCCAAGCCATTTCCTTTTCCTGATTCTCAAGCCATTTTGGGGTTTTCTGGAGAAGCCTGCCCAGCTGTCTGCTGAGAACGTCAATATGTGAGCAATAAACCTTGTTCCTTCCTGACAGAATGAGGCATCACCAAGCGCGGGCATTTGAGCTAGCCTTCATGTGGGAGACCACCCTAGCTTCAGTAGGATAGCTGCAGGCAGCCTGGCCCCCTGAACTGTCATCTAAGCTGTTGCACATTTCAGTTGCTGAGTGGCTTCCGTGGCACGCTTAGCTCTTTGCCTGCTGAAGGGCATGCTCACTTGTTTTTAGCTTTTGCAATCAAAGCTACTGTGAGCTTCAAGCACAGATTTTTTTGTTTTGTTTTGTTTTGTTGCTATTTTTGAGACAGGGTTTCTCTGTGTAGCCTTGGCTGTCCTGGGCTCACTTTGTAGACCAGGCTGGCCTCAAATTCACAGAGATCTGCCTGCCTCTGCCTTCCTGAGTGCTGGGATTACAGGTGTGCACCACCATGCCTAGCTAAATACAGATCTTTATAAGAACATAGGTTTTCATTTCTCTGGAACAAATTGGTAAGGGCACAATTTCTATATCACACAGCATATGTACCCAATTCTGTGCCTTTTAGAAAATTACATTTGTCTATTGATTGGTTGATTGGTTGGTTGGTTGTAGAGGAATTTTAATTCAGAACATGGCTGCTCTGACAAGAGATCCCATCCAAAGACCTTCTAGGTCAGTGTGATCTGGCTGGAATATAAACATGTCTTTAATCCAGGAGACAGAGGCAAGCAGATCTGAGTTCAAGACCAGCCTAGTATAGAGCAAGGTTCTGGTAAAGAAAAACTTAGGTCCAGGCATGGTGGTAAATGCCTTTAATCCCAAACAATGAAAGTTAAGTCGGTTTGTAGAAGGAAACACACATGTTTGAAAGTGATGTCTAATTGAGTAGCAGAAATGAAAGTGACAAATCAGAAGATTTGACAGAATAGGATACAAGAAGAGAGAGGAAAGGAAAGCTCCTTAAGTGGAAATGCTGAGAGAGGAGGTAGTTTTACTGAGAGAGCTTTACAGGGAGAGGTTGAAGGCAGAACAAGCCAGAGAATGAGAAGGAGCCAGAAGATTAGAACAGATTGCTGGAATTTGTTCGAAGAGAAGCAGAGCAAGTCAGAGGCCAAGAAAAAAAAAAAGCCAGACTGAATAAGTCAGCTGGGAGAGGAGTTTGAGCCAGAACAGTTGAGTTGAACCAACCAGCTATGATCTCAGAAAGAACTAGAAAGGGTGAGCTTATTAAGCAATAAATCTCAGAGGCTGAAAACATTCTAGGTCTAGGTTAGATTGTACAGAGGCTAGAAGTGTCCAGGACTAAACCTAGGTTAGCAGACAGAGGCAGTAAGCCTCTGAGACAATAACTGAAACAGGTGAATAAAAATTCCTTTTATTAAAAAAATTCCTTTCATACATCTGCTTCTGCCTCCCAAGTGCTGGCATTGAAGGCATATTCCACAGTGCCTGTCTAAGGAGTGAAATTTTAATTGCACTTAATTAAATTGAAGTTAATAGCAGCTATTGTAATGGACAATACATCTCAGGATGGAGACTACACAAACCCATTCATAGATGGTCCTTGTCTTTTGCTTCTCTGGTTACCTAGAATACATCTCTCTTCCCTTATTGAAACACTTCGTATCTCTTCTTAAGAAAATTTTCTACCATTTCTATGGTGATATTAATTTCCAAAAGATAAGAATCTTAAATCCATTCTGTTTGCCCCACTACTTAGTTGACAAACTACTTAGTTGTCAAGGGCTTGGCTTTCTCCATTAAACTGAGCAAAAAAATAGAAACAGCAAGCACCAGTTAATATTTGAAAACATTGCCGCACTACAGTGGCATAGTATTAGTGTGTACTACCCCTTTATATAAACTTGTCAAGAGCTTTCATCTAGAGTGAGATTAGCACTCTGTGGTTTACCAAAACGTGGGATACCTTACCGTGGCTGAATATGTTGCTTCATTGCTCTGGAAGCAGTCAGCAAAAGCTTGAGCGAGTGATTGGGTGGGGCCTGGGGATGGGTCACAGTTTGTTCTGTTGGATGCTCTAAAGGGTGGATGGATTGTGATTTACAAATATTGTTTTGTCTTGGCCAAGAACAGAGCCTCAGATGGTTTCTTTCTTGGTCATGTTTTCAAGCATGCATAGATAACTATCCAAAGGAATAATTTGTACAATATTGCTATGCTATTATATTATCAGAGTGTATTAATTAGAGATTAAGTACTTGATTCATTAATTAGAAATTAATTGCTTACTAGTTAGCTCTTCATCTACCAGTAGAAGAACATGACTTTTGAGGCTTATTAGCATTCTAAATTGCAGAGTGGGCAATGGGAAAACAGTAATAGAAGAAAACTAATGCCTTGCTAGACTGATCTCAATTCTCCAGCAGCTGCCTTATCAGATACACAAAATTCTACATTGTCTGATCTTTTCTTTTGCAAACAGTGAAACCATGGTTTGGTTGAATTAGCAGCTGTTATGATTGATTTCCAGGCCATAATCTACTCTAATCCAGAATGAAATAGATGAATGATTTGAAAGCATCCCATATATATCTGGCTCCTCCAGCTTCAGCCTTTTTTGTTTGTTTGTTTGTTTTTGCTTTCTCCTACTTGATGTTGCTCCTATAGCCTCTTCTTTGTTCTGGGTGTTGAGAAGTCTGTGTGTCTTCCCCTTGAGAGACAGGTTACTGCATGTAACTGCTAGCTTTACTTTTCTGCCACGTTGACCTCCCCACAAAGATGGGCTGCAACCTGGAACTGTGAGCCCAGTCAACCTTTTCTCACTAAAGCTGCTTTTGTCAGGGGCTTTTATCACAACAGCCAGAAATGAAAACAACAACAACAAAAAAACAGAAATAGTTTTACTTTGAGCTTTCTGAGGAACTTTCATACTGATTTCATAGCTGTTGTATTGACTTGTTTACCCACTGAGAATTTTTTTTTCTGGATTTGGCTTTTTGTTTGTTTGTTTGTTTGTAATGTCTTTCTGCTACCATTTGAGCATCCTCTAGGTAATCCTAAGTCTAGTGCCTTGGCTTCCCCAGTAGAAGGTACCACTCCTGTGTTCCTTTCTTAGACTTAGGGAAAACAGTTACTGTTTCTTTTCTTTTCTTTTTATTTTTTTAAATTGTATTACTTGTTTGGGAATTTCATACATGCATACAATGCATTTGATTATATTCTCCCTCACTCCTCACATGTTTATCTTCATGCCTTCTTTAACAAAATTAACCAACTGAGTGCTTTTTGTGCTGCCCGTATATACAGGGTGTGGGCCCACACTGGAGGATGTACATTGCTGACAATGTACCAGGGACCAAGCCCTAAAAGTAAACTGACTTTCCTTCCCCTGCAGCAATCAACTGTTCAGGAGCTCCTCTGCTAGGGGTGTGAGCTCATAATCCCCACCCCCATGCTGGATTGCTAACTGGCTTGATCTTGTGAAGGTCTTGTACAGACAACTACAGCTATGAATTCAGGACTGTAGCCATTCGGTCATGTCTAGAAGATGCTATTTCACCCCCCGTCCTCCCTGACATGTGGTTCTCATACAGTTCCACCTCTTCTCCACATTGTTTTCTGGCTGGGTATTCCACAGACGTTTATCTTCTGTACTCTGACCAGTTGTGAGTCTCTGTATTAACTGCCATCCACAGTCAACCAGCAATTTATAAGAAGCTCACACCTCTCCTCACCAACATTTGTTGTTGGCTTTAAGGTAGCACCACTGTGAGTAGAGTGAGATGCAACTCAGGATAGCTTTGATTTATATTTCTCTGATGACTAAGGATCTTGAATTTTCATGTGGCTTATGTTTGTTACTGTTTTATGTTTTCTGAGGTTGGTAAGGGTCTTGCAGTGTAGACCTGGTTGGGCTTGAACTCAGAATCTTCCTGTCTTAAGCTCTCAGAGTATATGATATTATATGAATTAGACTTTCTTCATGTGCTTCTTGACCATTTTTAGCGATTTTGAGAACTGTCCAATTCACTTGATTATTTATTGATGGGATTATTTGTTCTTTTGGTGTTTGACCTTTTGAGTTCTTTATGTATTCTAGATCTATGCACTGTTGGCAAATAACTGGCAAAGATTTTTGCCCCTTTTGTAGGTCACACCTATATTATGCAAGGGAGCTGGGATTTTCAAATATGGACTTCTATTGGCAAGTGTTTGCATTTGGCATCAATGTCAGAAAAATAAAAAGTCTGATTAATTTCAGAGCTTCAAGAAACATATTGATCTTTGCAACCATAGGTCCCTCTTCATTCTTCAGCGTAATGGAAGCCTTAGCAAAGACGGTCTGTTACAGTTGTTTTTGCCAGAGGCAAACATTGGCTATGGAGATGGCAATAGGAAGTAGCCTGAAGTTATATTTTGGAGGCAATGATACTCCCTAACCATCCCTTGGTTCCCACCTCCACTCAGGTACTGGATTCCTTAACTTATTCAGTCTTATTATCAAAGCTCTTTTCTCTTCCATATCTCCTTTCACCTCCACATTAAAGTAACCAGTTTTGGTAGTTTGAATGGGATGCCCCCCATATTCTTAGGCATTTGGCCCCTTTTGGGTGGGTTTAAGAGATGTACAACCTTGCTGGAGGAAGTTCGTCACTAGGCGTGGGCTTTGTGGTTTCAAAACCCTGTACCATTCCTGGGTCACTCTCTTTGTTTCCTCTTTGTGGTTTGAGATGTGAACCTCTGGTTCCAGCGGCCATGTCTGCTCCTGTTGCCATGTTGTCCCTGCCATTAATGGACCCAAACCTTCTGGAACTGTAAGCATCAAATAAGCCTTTTTTCCCCCCTTCTATAAATTGCCTTGGTCATAGTGTCTTACCACAGCAACAGAAATGAATACATTAGCTAACTCATAAGCTGTCTATAAAAGAAAATGGGCCAGCATGGCCAGTGTCCAGAAGGAGGGTGAAAGCCACTTAAGTACCATTAAGAGCAGAAAAGTCTTTAATCCCAGCACTAGAGAGGCAGAGGCAGGTGGATCTGGGTTTGAGGCTAGCCTGGACTATACAGTGAGTCCTAGGACAGCCAGAGCTACATAGAGAAACCCTGTCTTAAAATACAACAAACAAACAAACAACAAAAAGAGATCAAGAAGGTCTCAGTGTGGCATGTGGTGTGTGCCATACAAAGATTCTATGCCAGTGGCAGTGAAGTGTGAAAAATGCCATCTGGAGGATGTATACATTCAGAATGCAATGCTGGTGGCTCTGGTTTGCTACCCTGGATTGAAAGGTTTTTGTTCCCCCCCCCCCACTTTCTTTTCTTCCTTCCTTCCTTTCTTTTTGAAAGCATTAAGTAGCCCTCTGAAAAATCTGTGTTAATATTTTTTTTTAATCAGTGAAAAAAGAGAAAGCCAAAGCTGTCTTTTGAAAGCTGCGTTTAAGGACCAAGGAAATGGCTCAGTGGATAAAGCATTTGCCATGTAAGAGCAAGGACCAGAGTTTGAACCCCTGACACCCACATGAATGACAGGTAGGCAGGTCTACAAAGTTGTCCTCCTGTAATCCTACCTTTAACCCCAGCGCAGGATCCCAGGCAGGCTGGATAGCTAGGCAAGACAAATTGGTAAGCTCTGGGTTCAAGTGAGAGAGCCTGCCCCAAAACATAAAATGAAGACTAATTGAGAAAGACTAATCTCTGGTTTCCACGTGTAGACACATGTATACACACATGAACTCATATGCATGTGAACATGCACACCACACTTATTATTTTTTAAAATGAAAGGTGCTCTGTGAGTTAAAAAAAATGTAGTGGGCATCTTGGGGGGAAGTGTCTCCACAAAAAATTCTGTTAGGAGGCCTAATAAAGTTCTACTAGCAAAAGAGCTGCTTCTCCTGTGGGCAAAATTCACAAGGGCGCTGGCGTCCAGCTGTTCTGACCAAAGTGGTGGAAGGCAGCACTGGACATTAACTGGTGATTATGGTTCTGAAGGGCATAAAGCTGAAATAGAATAGAATAATGAATTAGCTGAGAGCTGAAGTTTTCAATTGTGCCATTGGTTCTGGGATTGGGAATGGAAAACTATGGCCTGCTTGAGACAAGATGTGACTGGCGCGTGGTAAGGCTACTGGTAAGCCAATGTTGTTTTTCTTCAGTGGGGTTTTGGAAGACTCAAAGCCAAACTTCTAGACCAGTGGTTCTCAACCTGTGGGTTGTGACCTCTTTGGGGGCCACATATCAGATATCCTGCATATCAGATATTTACATTACAATTCATAACAATAGCAAAATTATAGTTATAAAGAAGCAATGCAATAATTTTATGGTTGGGGGTCAGCCCAACATGAGGAACTGTATTAAAGGGTTGCAGCATTAGGAAGGTTGAGAACCACTGCTCTAGATTATTAAAAGTTTAGGGGAAGATTTGTGTTACAAACTGTGACAGGAGAGCCGTAGCCATCATGAGATAAAGTCCTCCTTGTAGAATAAAGATCTTATTTAAGAATCCAAACTAAAGAAAATTGCTGGTAAACATTTAAAAGGCGGCTGGAGAAACATCTCAGTGGTTAAGAGCATCTGCTGCTCTTTCAGAGGACCTGAGTTCAACATCCACATCAGGCAGCTCCCAAGTGTTTGTGCCTTCAGCATGAGGAGAGCCAAGCCTCTGCCCTCTGAGGGAACCTGCGCTCCTGTGCACATACCCACGTGCAAATACACACAATCATACATAATTAAAATTAATAAAAACAAATCTTTAAAAAATGTAAAAGGCCTAGACACTGGAATAGGATTAACTGAATATCAGTTGCTCTGTCCTGGGCACTGTCTTATACACATCTTTAAGCTTTACAATAACCACCTATGCAGAGGTGCAGTAGGCAATTTTATCTTACAGATGAGAACACGAGGAGTCAAAGAGATGAAGTTTCTCTCACACACACACACACTCTTGCATGCTCTCTCATTCCTCTCTCGCTCTCTCTACATATTTCTCAAATAATTGTTTAGGTTTGGTGTCAAAGACCTTTAACACAAGTGACTTTTAGTCTGGTCTATTGGAGCATCAGCTAGAACTCACTTAAAAACAATAATTTCTTCTTAGAGTTTGTATCCAATGCTCCTGTCACATGCCCTCAGTCTCCCCAGCCAAACTATCACCCCATACTTGGAGGCTGCTGCCCATACTGTGTCCCTTCATTGATTGTCTAGGAAACATTCCCATCCCCCCTTTACAACTCAGCTGGGGCTCTCTGAGTGCATATTCTGTCCTTGTCCACTTGCTTCTTAGTCTGATAGAATTAAGCCCTCCTTCCCTGCACTGTAGTATCCGTGTGCATAATTCTCTTAGAAGCATTATTGCACAATGTCACAATTTGTGCTTCACTCTGATGGTTTGCTAATACGTATTTAGATATCAAACGCCATCTGAACACGCAGCATCTGTCCTGCATCTTTTGATTATAACCCATAACACATCTTCATAGCATAGACGCTTATGGTCCCAGCTCAATAATTTTTCCATGGCTATCATTTGCATATGCCACCTCAGCTGTAAGTCATAGTTTGTGACCCACTAGAATGGGTAGAACTGAATGTTGTATTTGTGGAATCACTGAGTGGAAGGCATCTATGAGCTGGTGTCTAAGTGCTGAAATGCCAGCCTTTTGGAGGATAGGACACAGCACGCCTGAAGCCAGAAAACATGACTCGTGACTGTCACACTTCCTAGTGTGCTTTCACTTCCCAGGACCTATGCCAAGAGGAGCAGCCTCCACAGAACATAACCATAAATCCACGTCATTTCCTGAATCACTGAAGACTGCAGTTGGGCCACTTGCTCTGCTCTGGAGCATTCAGTCTCAAATGCAAACTCCTTATCGAGTTCAGGCCTGTTATGATGGCACCTGATCTTATAGGGTCCAGCTGTCTATATGTTTGACAAGTTTTCTAGATAGTTTTTAGCTAGTTAATGACGAATCAGGAAGGGGCATAGAGAAAAACTGCAGTCACGCAACCATTCACACTGACTATGAGGACACGTCTCAACTGCACAAACGTGAAAACACAGTAGAAATGTGCACACTAATGTCAAGGCAAAACAGTATCGCGTCTTTCTAGAAAACACAGTCCTAACTTAGCCAGGTCCTGGCTGCCTCAAGGGAAATGTGGGGATCTCTTTCTGTTCTGGGATAAGCTGGCTGTGCTGGTTTTTATCACTCAGTCTCAGACTTAAGCCCACCTTCCCAAGTTCCTTAAAGACTAACATGATCTCTTCATATGGAGAGCTAAGTCCTGAGGCCTAGAATGAGAATAAAGAACCCCACCAAACCACCCTTTGAAGAAATTCAGTGATGAGAACAAACCACAGTGCTTAACTTCTGCTCTCCATCAGAGACTCATGGGTTTCTTTCCCACCCACTCCAGCTCTGAGCCTTCCCACAGATGAATCCCTGACCTGGACGGTTGCTTTCCTTTAAGGCCTGTAAAGGCTTGATGAACAAAGCCACTTGGGGTCCCCAGTGCAGATAAATTTGTCACTAGTGGCTCTTACATCTTCTGTTCAGTTCTCTGGAAAATAGCAAGGCAAACAGGCTTTTTGGCACTTTTTCTAGAAAATGTTTCTTTAAAAAACAGGATAGGTGCAATGAACTTCTTCACAGGCAAAGCTGTTCTGTTATTCTTCTGGCCGGTCGCTGGCTTCCTGAGGAGTCCCATGCATGCAAAGATTCTGAGGGCAGGGGGTCCCGGGGACAAAGAAAATAGGCTTCCTTCCCTCAGAAGTTCTCATCTAGGAGACAAAAGTACACCATGACACCCCATAGGGAAACTCAAGATGTTTGTTGATCATTCCCAGTTTTACTGTTAATAGTTGTGACCTGCAGTTGGGTAGAGACCACCTTGGGGAAAATGGCAGAGGAGAGACCTCATTCAGGGACATGGAGGACTGTGGTATCACTTCAGGATCCAGGTGAAGACAGCAATGGGAGGAATGTGGTCCAGCATGGCAGGCAGCAGCGGAGGACAGCTGGCTGGAAAGTGATCTTTGGGATCACTTTCTAGACCTTCTTTACCTCTCACGGAGTAAAGTGTAGCTATGCTACACGTCACCTGCTGAGACCAACTTCTTTCTCTGGCTACTCAAATGGATCCATTAAAACTGCTTCTTCACATGAAACTGAAAATAAAATAATGCATAACGCTTGGTGCTTGTAGACACTGAATAAATGGACAGTTACTCTCTGGCACAGAATGAATGAGCGTTAAGTCTGGTGAGAGAAGGAACCGAGGTCACTCATAACAGGAGTGGGAACCTCAAATGTTTAAAATTTGCGCTGCTTCTCCAGGAGACTCATTCATAGTACCACACAGAGACTTTCGTGAATGGAATACATCAGAGAAAATAACCTCATTAATAACTTAGAATGCATGCTAAAGATAATAACAATATAAAAAACCCAAACAACCAACATGCATATTAGTGTTTGTCAAAGGACAAGACCGTTTATATATCCCCCTCTATAAGGAAAGCATCATTAAATCAAATTTAATGTCTAAAGAGTGGAACATCTCTTAATTTGAAACACATTGGCCCACTGTCAATCACTGCGCAGGCTCTAACCTTGAGTAGAGAAAGTGCCCAGGCCCAGTCAAGTTTCAATTAATTGGGTGATAATGGCAAATGACCTCCAACTTTGCAAGAAAAACACATGAGGGGGAAGTGGAGATGAAAGGTCACCCTAAAGGAGCTATAATTGTCTATATTGTTGTTTAGGTATGTGATTTATAATGTTAGCCATTAAAATTAAACTAATTCTCCCATGACAAGTGCTTTATGTGTTGAGGTGCGATAGACTTTGCAGAACTTGTGATTTCTGTTTTCCTGGATAAAGAACAGCAGAAAATTTTGTCCTTCATTCGTCCTCATCTGTTTCACAGAGCGGGGAACTTTCAGTCAGGGAAGCAGTTGTCACATTTGATGAATTGGCCAGGGTGTATTTGCTGAGTAACTATTGGCGGGTGTAGGTAGAAGAAACATTGACAGTGTAGTTGGGCTAGTATCAGCACAGCTGACCTCACCACTTAGTCTAGAGCTTTGGGAAGGGTCACAGTTACCAGAACCAACAGAGTCTCACAGGAAGGAAGCTGCCGAGAGAGAGAGTGAGAGAGAGAGAGAGAGAGAGAGAGAGACAGAGAGACAGAGACACAGAGACACAGAGAGACAAAGACAGAAACAGAGACAGAGATGAAGACTTAAACTTCAGCAGCCCCAGTCAACTCTATGGTAAAGGAGTCAGGGGTATAAACATGCTGATACCATTTTCTCTTTCCCTCTGGCCAAATGAATCCAGAGGGGAAAGGTAGGGGAGTAGCCCACTGCATTAGCTCATCTTCCAGAGCAATGCACCGAGGCAGTCTGGGGAACAAACAGCAAGCATCTGACATGACAACAGACATTTTGCTCTGCGCCCTGCTCTGCCAAGATGTAAGGCTGGGCAGTACCAGCTGCACAATTCTGTCACCACGGAGCATCCTGCCACCATGCTGCTCATTCCCCTGGATAAGGGACTGTGGCCCTCAAACTGGGCTCACAATTAAGAGATTACCTTGAGTGTCAGAAGACATTGGAATTTTTAAGCAATGGGGACAATTTTTAACAAAAGACACAGTGGAATATTTTTAACCCTGTTAAAGATTATAGAATGAAGTGAATGTATTTGCATTGATGGGGTCCAAGGTACAACATTATGGTTTGAATGTGAGATGTCTCTTTTGGGCTCGTGTGCTTAAACACTTTGGTTCCCAACTGGGGGTTTTGTTTTGGAAAGTTGTGGAACTTTCAGGAGGTGGCATCTCACCAGAGGAAGTGGGTCAGTGGGTGCAAGCCTTGATATCTTCTACTAAACCCCACTTCCTGTCCATTTTATGCTTCTTGTTCTGCAATGGTGTGGCACGTCCCAGCTGCTCCCATGGAGGTGCCTGCTGCCAGGCTTTCCCCCCTCCCCCCGCCCCTAAGATAGGCTATATCAAATTGTAAGTCAGGTTCAACCCTTCTACTTCTTAAAACAAACAAGCAAGCAAACAAACCAAACCAACACCCCTGCCAAAACAAAACAAAACAAAACAAAACCCACAAAAACTGTACTGAGGTAGAGGATGGGAAGGATGGGAAAAGAGCTAGGCTGGGCCCAGCACACCTGTGACCCAGCATTCAAGAGGCTGGGAGAGAGTATTACAAGACTACACAGTAAGTTCTAGGCTAGTCATGGCCACACAGTGAAACTCTGTCTTTAAGAAAGCTAGAAGTTGGTTAACGTATTATCAGCTTGGGCAAACATAACAAAATATCACAAAATGTGTGGCTTTAAGAATAGAAATTTTACGTTCTCACAGTTCTGGAAGTTACAAGTGCAAGACCCAGGTGTCAGGAGTTTGGTTTGTCTTCCTTGCTGTGTCCCCAAGTGGGTCGCCTCTCTGAGCACGCACCCCTGTTATCCAATCGTACTGAATTGGAGCCTTACTCTTTTTATTACCTCATCAAACTACAATTACCTTTCCAAGGTCCTCGCTTCCAAGACAGTCACATTGGAATTTGGAAAGAGGCTGTACAAGTCAGCCCATGATAGCAGTTGTGGAGGATTTATACCACTAAATGAGCCCTTTAAATAACTGCAGCATGTAGGTAATTGGAGTAGCCCACAGAACTCTCCAAAGCTCCCCCTCGTAAAAATTTGATTTCTACAACAGTATTTCACCCAACCTCCTTTTCCTGGTATTGGATGTTTTTTTCTGCCCATCTGTGTCTAGAGACTCTAAGACCCAGACACTGACCTTGCTCATTGATTTGCAGACATCATATCCAGAGAACCTGACCCTAACCTGGACCTTCATTCTGTCCAGTAAGTGGCTTTGTGTTCTCTCCAGCATAAAAATCACAGAGACTCTTTTCTTGAATCTCGGGAGTTGGGTTTCTTCTGTCTGTGTCCTTAAAACTTGGCTAAAACTAAGTAGAGCTAGAAGGCATTTATTTGTGGAAATTTTGACCTAGTGACATCAGCATGGGAAAAATATTTTAAATGTCATTCTTAGTTGAGACTTGAGCTTAGTTTTCTAAAATAGCAGTTAGCTGCTGTCTGTAGTATATCGATCTACCTTTGGATAGTTCCATGGTGGCAGGGACACAGTATTCTGTGTTAGGGATCAGCAAGGTGTCATTATGTGACTTAACAGGGTCAATTAGGAAGAAGTCAAGAACAACACCACCGTTCTCCAAGAAAAGAAAAAATAGATGTGGAACATTGACAGGCTGTGTAGGTGTCAGAGAAGGGTTAGTAACTGAGCCCTCTGGCTGCACATTAAGCCACCCTCCTCATTCCTGATGAGATGGGTGGGCTGAAGCCAGGATGCTTGGAAGACAAGAGCCGCTTAGTGTGGCCTCTCATAAAATGCCTTGAATATGTTGCCTCAGAGGCTGTAGACAGGCCACTGTGCTAAATTATTCATCTTGACTTTTACTGGGTACCTTCCTCCCATTTCAATTACTTGGGATTTTTATAGAAAATTGGCTGTGGGAATTTGACCCCTCCAACTGCCTGGTAATAATCTGGCTTGAATAGCAAACACAGCATGGGCTGGTTCTGGGGCAGGCCAGAGCTTTCTCAGAAGAATTTGAGAGGGACTGCCCCATGCTGCATAGACAGCTAAAAACCTGTCTCTAAAAAAAAAAAAAAATGTGATCTATTTGTGAGAATTTGTGCTATTTATGTTGCAGTGGGAAAAACTAGAAATATCACTCATACCAAGATATCAAGGTAATTTGTTTAAAATAGCAGCCAGCCTTTTTATAAATGCTTTGACCACCAACTGGTGGGCCTACAAAGGCCCTGTTGATCATCTGTATCAAAATATAAATAAATATTTTTTGAAGGAAGGTCTTGTAACCTAGCATTTAGCTTGTGAGTCTCTACTTTGAGCCACCGGAGTGCTAGGATGGCAGATAGAAAATGTGCTGTGTATATGAATAATGGTTAGATGCCCAGCAGACATGTTCTCGGTTCAAGATACATTGTCCTATTTACATGCATTATTTCATGGAATGCTGACAATCATTCAGAAAGTAAACAGCTACTCGAATCCAAATTTGAAAATGAGAAAACAAGTTCTGAGGGAACAAATGACTGGGAATTTACACAACTTGCAAATGGTGATTTAATTTCACAGTCTGATTCTTCATTGTAACTGTGATACATAGTTTTTAAAATATTTGAGAGAGAGAGAGAGAACTTTCAGGAGTTGGCTCATTTCTCCATCCTGTGGGTCCTTGGGCTTGAACTCAGGTCCTCAGGCTTGGGAGCAGGCATCTTGACCAGCTGACCATTTCTCTGACTTCTGCAGATTATACTGCTTTAAAGTTAAGCTATGTTTGAAGGAGATAGGAATAAATAAATGCATACTAATCCTCTAGTTCAACTTCTAATTGGAATCTTGAATGTCTCCCTACAGGACTTTGTGTGAAAGGCTCACTCGCTAGTCTGTGGTACTGTTGGAAGGCAGGGCCCAGCACACGTTAGATAACTGAGGCCACGCCCTTGAAGGAGACGTTGAGAATCCAGCCACCGCTTTCTCTTTGTCTTCAGACTCCAAAATCCATACCACCAGGGAAAGATCCCTCACCACAGGCTCACAGCAACAGGGGCTGTCGATCACGTGACCCAAAATAAACCTCTGAAGCTGTGAGCTGAAAGAAACGTTTTCTATTTTTAAATCAAGTATTTTCAGGTATTTTGTTAAGGTAATGCAAAGTTGACTAACACGGTTTGTTGATATCTCATTGTCAATGCCAATAATTTTCTTTGTTAATATCGATAGTATCACACACATACGAGCATTGCCTTTAGTTCTCCCGCTCCAAGCCCACTGCATTATGCTTCACATTGTGGTCTCAGTCTTACTTTATTTCTATCTAGCAAATAATTTCCTAGTGGGTGACTTGGGGGCTACCTAAATTTGAGGCTCAGGTTATGTTCACACTGAAGGCATGAGTCTTTTGTTTGAAGTTAAGTGGAGGATAAAGGGCCAACATCTGAGGGAGCTCCAGTAGAATTTTTTTTGTATGTGTTTCTTTTTGTTGTTGTTGTTTCCTTTTTTAAAATCATTTTTATTTTATTTTATATTAATCACAGGTTGTGTACTTTGTATCCCAGCCGTAGCCGCCTCCCACATTCCTTCCCTCTCCTCCTTCCCCGCCCCCCCCCCCCATCTCCCTGCCTCTTTACAAGTCCATTGATAGGAGAGGATCTCCTCCCCTTCCATCTAACTCTAGCGTATCAGGTCTCTTCAGGACTGGCTGCAATGTCCTCTTCTGTGGCCTAGCAAGGCTGCTCCTCCCTGGGGGAAGAGGTGTCGAAGAGCCAGCCATTGAATTCATGTCCGATATAGTCCCTGTTCCCCTTACTAGGGTACCCACTTGGATATTGAGCTACCATTTGTTACATTCAAGCAGGGGTTCTAGGTTATATCCATGCATGGTCCTTGGTTGGAGAAACAGTCTCATAAAAGACCCCTGTGCCCTGATATATTTGGTCCTTGCAGAGTTCCTGTCCTCTCCAGGTCATACTAACTCCTCCTTCTTTCATATCATTTCCTGCACTCTGCCAAAGGGTTG
>CM053750.1:17473718-17534235 GCA_028658305.1 Pachyuromys duprasi | reverse complement strand
TTTGCATTCCCACCAGCAATGGAGGAGGGTTCCTCTTTCTCCACAGCCTCTCCAGCATGTGTTGTCACTTGAGTTTTTGATCTTAGCCATTCTGGTGGGTGTAAGGTGGAATCTCAGGGTCGTTTTGATTTGCATCTCCCTGATGGCTAAGGACCTTGAGCATTTCTTTAAGTGTTTTTCTGCCATTCTATAATCCTCTACAGAGAGTTCTCTGTTTAGCTCCATACCGCATTTTTTAATTGGATTACTTGATTTGTTGCTTTTTAACTTCTTCAGTTCTTTATATATACTGGATATTAGCCCTCTGTCAGAAATATGTTGTTTTTCTAAACACCTTACAACACATGCCATCCCCTGGAGGTGAAGTGCTGAAATGCTGTAGGGGCCTTTGTGTGGCTCTCGGGAAGTCATGAATAGCTGTAGTATCACTCTCCATTGCCCACTGAGGGAATGGCTGGGACAAGAGCTCAGTGTTGTACCCAGATTGGGAAGACCCCAAAAGACCACCAAGGAGCTGATCTCGATGCAGACACATTTTATTCACGCTCCAGCATGGGCTCACAGCGTCACTGAAGCAGCAGATCAGGATTGAGAGCGCCGAGCTCCAAGTCCGCAGGGTTTTTTATTGCGGTTACAGCGAGGTTTGGGGATTCCGGCTGGGTGCTTCTACAATTGATTGACACTTAGCAAATATCGGGCGATAAAGCCGGATTGATTGTGTTTAGCAGGCCAAACCGTAACTGTTTTACTCAACCTATTGTAGAGAACACCTGGGCAAACTCTAGGTATTCATTGATTAGCTGTTGCTAGGGGTGATGGTTAAATATTACCAGAGGTGAGTGGTCAGAGCATATTTTTGCGGCTTTTTCTCCTTTGTTTTTGAAACTGGAGTTCAAGCCTAGGTCATTTAGCCTTTAGGTTGCTTTTTTAGAAATGGGGTTACACAGGCCTCGCAGTCTCTGAGAAAGGCAGTCAGGGAATGACAGGTAGTCCAGCTAAGCCCTGCAGTGAGGTAACAGTTGGTCTCTAAGGTGACAGGAGGGACCTAGAAGTGACCATACGCAGACGACAAGAGAAAGTGGTGCTCTTTGTTCATGGCACATGCTGTCTCTGTCCCTACACTCAGTCACACATCCAAGAGTTCCTCAACAGCTTAGCGAGATCCCAGGAAATATTTTAAGACTTCTAAAACTTGGATGTGGTGGGGAGTTTGAGCCAGATAAATATTGTCATATTACTATTAGTGAGCTCTTGATGTCCTGGAAAAACACAAACAAGTCCAAAGTTAAGTGTGGGGGGGAAATCCCTCATTTTTAGCTTTTGAAGATTTGAAGGAGAAATACACAAAGATGAATAAGTTTCCCTCCAACCTGAGCTTCAGGTGGGGCTGGCTTTCCAGATCTCACTGGAGGCAATGTTCTTCCTCCCCAGGCCTGCAGCATTCAGAACTAACCACTTCACGTATGAATAGAACAGAAAAATCCTTTCGGCTGAGCTATGAGTAAACAGATCTTCAGAAATGCACCCACTTGACTGTGAAGAGTGTGACTAGACAGGATCACAGTTTTCTAGTGGATCACAGGCAGCCAGCAGCCCACTGAGGAAGTGTTAACCTGAAAACACACACAACTCACTAATCGAATCACAGGTCCCTCAGCATCTCACTAAATCAAACCAACCTGAAGATAAAGTCAAATGCTAGTTGGCTTCTGTCTATCAAGTGCTACAGTAAAGAATAGCTACAAAGACTAATGCACTCTCCGTGGTCCTCAGTAATATTGTCCATGGTGAGCATGTTTCTTGGTTTTCAAGTTATTTCCTACTTCTCTAGTTTTCAGCTCTCCATCATTCATTTGGAGAGACTTGGGCTCCGGTGGGATGTTGTTAACTGAAATACTTCCTGGTGTATTTACCACGAGCAAAGCTTGATAAATGGATACAACAGAAGTGAAGAAAACAGAACCCCAGGCCTCTGTTCTATATACTCCGGAGCACCTGGGGCAATGAAGAGTCTATACATTCCATACTTCACTGCTTTGGGGATATTTTGAAGAGAAATTTTCTTTATAACCTCAAGGCCAAGGCTTTAGAATTGAACTGCAAATGCATGATGCTGTGGCAAGAGGTTCATGGATATTTCAACCACTTCCTAGGCCGTTGAACTTCCTGTTTCATTGATCAGAGAAGAGAAACTGTCTTTGTCCACAGGGGAATTACAAGGTTTCCAGTAACAGGAACCAACAATCCAAAGCAGGTGGGTCTGGGGTCTACAGAAACAGAATAGTTTCTCTTGATCTAAGTCTGAGAAGTACCCCTGTCAGGAGGTAAATAGGAGACAAAACCACTATCTGAATAGGATTTCCACCCCTTAAGGCCCAGTATTGTTTTACAGAGGGAGGGGGCCACAGGAAGCCTGCAGTAGGCTTTACAGAAAGCAGGGACACTTGTAATGAGGCTTTATCCCCAAGGAAGTACAGCTTGGCCAATGGTCTGGGCTTTATGTGAATACAGCCCTGGGTTAAGCTCTTAACCCAGGAAGGAGTGTGCTCTGGGGTTTCAGTTTCCGCTTGTCCCCTCAAGTGTTCCCCCTTTCATGAACTAATTGAAACCATCCTGGCTATCAGCTGTGTGGTATGGACTCTTCATTCTGTATGTCATGTCCATGAGCAGGTTTCTAGGGCCAGAAGAAGTCTAGTTATCATTTCTTCACTCTCCTATTAAGTTCTGTTGCCTAACTATAACCAAACAAACAAATAAACAAACAGATAAACAAAAGAATCAACAGCAGCTGCTTATTAGTCATTGACTCAGAGATTAATTTCATGGATAACATGTCAAGGATATGTGCTGTGTCTTCTTCCCCATGACACTGTGTTGTCTGTATGTTTTCATATGGAATTATAACATTGGAAAAATTGGAAAGAGAACCTCCAAGGGGAGGCAATTCATGAGGTTTGATTAGGGACTGTCTGTCAACTTGGGCTCTTCAGTGTTTCTTACCTTGTCTCTACCTGTTTACTGTCTAAACATCACTGCCTTAGCTTGACTGTTACCATATGTAGCATGACCTATAGCTGTGGCTGTATCTGGGTCTCCAATCCCTCCTTCAAGCAGCTGCTGCAGGGAAATGAAAGCACAAGTCTAAACATGCCCTTCCCCTGCAGGGACAGTGCCCATGTTGGTTCCTGCTCAGTGAGCCACACTCCTTCAGCCTGGCAACACAGATACCTCACAGTTTGCAGGATATGCCCGGTGTTTAACAGCTAATGGTCTGTGGGGAGGCCTGTGATGACCTGAGAAAGCTAGCCCAGAGGCTGTGGCAAAGCTTGCATTTCTATTCTCCCCTTCTCTCTATTCCATGCCACTCCTCTGCACCCTTGACTCAACCTGTCCTCCCTCTGCTCTGGTGGGATAGATATACTCATATCTGTCTGGAGATATGAGTATATGGGTTTGTGTCTCTTCCTGAGTTTATTTCATCAGCATACCTGGGTTGCCTGCACCGGATGCTTCTTCAAACTCAGAAAGAGTCTTCAGTCTATCATGTCCAACATGGCCATGGGGGCTGGAGTCACCGCTTAGTCAATAGTGGTAGTTTGCCTGAGCACTTTTTTCATATGTCACTACTCACAACCCATTTTTAAGATTGTCCCTTTAAAGGTTTTTTGTTGTTTTGTTTTTGTTACCCCCTTCACCCCCCTGCTCCTGACTGGCATATTGGCTCTTGGGAAAATCTGGTCACACTTAGTACCTTGGTGTCCTTGTCTCTCAGGACATCATCATATGTATTTGTGGTTATAGTTTCCTACCCTCCTATCCTACAATAGGCTTTACAAGGTAGGAAGCAAGAGACCCTTTAAATGTACATGCACCAAGAATAATGCCTGGAAAAACCAAGACTTAGCATCTGTACTCACCATACATTTAATACTCAAATTAAAATGCCAGCTTCCATTTTTCCATGCTCTTGGATTTTGATGCTGTTTGTGTAGAGTATAGATAGCATTTAAAGCTAATCACAACAGATGAAATTTATGTCTCAGCTAAGGTTCCTATTGCGATGATAAAGCACCATCAGAAAAAAGCAACTTGGGGAGGAAAGGGTTTATTTCATCTTACATCTTGTAATCTGTCATCTGGAGAACCAAAGACAGGAAATCCAGAAACTTGGAAGCAGGAATGGATACAGAGGCCGTGGAAGAGTGCTACTTACTGGTTTTCTCCTCGTGGCTTGTTTCTTCTACACCCAAGGACCACCTGTCTAGGAGCAGCTCCACCACATTAATTATGAATCAAGGGAATGTCCCACTGACTTCTCAATAGGCCAGTCTGATGGGAGAATTTTCTCAGTTGAGGATCCCCCTTCCCAAATGACTCTAGCTTGTGTCAAGTTGACAAAAGAACCAACCAGGATAATCTATAATAACATAATAAACCAAAGGACAATTGGATTTTAGTCATGGTCAAACCAACCATGACATGATTGTTACAAGCCACTTCGTGGGCTCCTGCTTTTGCCTCTAAGGAACCTCTTCCCTGCTGAAGCCAGGGAATAATTCATTTAAAACATGGACTAGTGGTTTATTATATATTTTCCACAGTAAAGAAGATATTGTTTTGCTATCTGAGTTACAGGAAACTTGACTCGTGAAATGCTTCATCCTCCTTGTAGTGTAGAGTTAAAATATTAGTACAAAGGAGATAGTTACTGAAAATGAAATCTAGGATAGAATAGGCCCAAGGTCATGCCCTGCCAGAGTGACCCTCATTTTATAGAAAACTAGACTGTGTTTTAAGAGCAAGTGACCTGACATTTATTAAGTTCTTATCATATTAAATATTTTACCAGTACTGTCTCACTTAACTGTTAAGGAAATGCCTTGTAGCTGAGGTATATCTTCACATTATAAGCATGAAGAAAAGGAAACTGAAGCCCAGGGAGGTGGAGTCCAGGAATGAACAGCCAGAATGAAGTGCAGAGAAGGGCTTCAAGTTCTGGTCACTTAACCCTTAGTCCACAGGACACTAGGCATCTTGGGATCTCCATGTTAGGAATCACCTCTGCAAATGGGTAGCTTGACAAATAGGCCTCAACTTTGTTAACCATGAATTCCAAACCCTGATCCACATGGAGAATTGGTACCTTCTCCTCCAAAGGCAAGTTTGCACCACCTGTATAGGATAGCTTTAGGTCTTAACAATAGGAGAGAACATTGGTCTCTGTGTCTTGGGAAGAGGGAAAGCAGAGAGGCAGAGGCTTTGGATGGCCTTAAAGAGAGTCTTCCTGAAGCTACTCATCTTGAGAACTGGCCTTTTGTCTTACTTGTCAGGAAAAACACCATTTCTGGTCTGGATCTATCAACTTTAATTCTAACTTGTCCTTGAATTTGGGATCTTAAAGACTCTGGGAAGACACTTAGACAACATTTAATACAGGAAACAGGGCTCAGACTACATTTTCACTGCTGAACAGTCAACACTAAGATTTCTTTACGAATTTGTCAAAAATTCTATCACCTACAAAGGCAAAATTAATTTGAGAAAGCTATAGAAATCCAAGGGAAAACAAAACTTTTCTCCCTGAGGGTATTTGAACTTAGCCTCTGATGAAAATAAGGCCATTTCAGTAACATCACTGTTTGTCTCTTCTTGCTATCTCTTCTGGAGATAGTTCCGGGCTTATCCCTAGCCAAAACCAACAGCTGGACCTCCTTTGAAATTTTAAAAAACCATGCTTTTATTTAGTGTTGAGAAATCTCCTGTAAGGATGGTTCCACAGGGACTGTGCTGGGCATCTGGCTCTCTTGTAGGAAAACAAATCCAGGATGACTCTATAGATAATCTGCTATCACAGAGTTAAAATTCACATCACAGAGAGAGGATATTGTTCCAGTGGCTCTTAGAATGCCCTTACAGAGAGGCTCCGCATTCAATAGCTAGTTAATAACTTTATGCTTTTCTTTCTGCCAATAAATAAATGCTAGGCAATGGAGTCCACACGATGGCTGAGCTCAGGCGCATTCACACAAAGCTATTCAGTGTGTGGCTTTTACTGAGCACCTATTATGTGGAAGCCTCTACTCTGGATGACAAAGTAAATACCACAAGTTGGAAATGCCCTTCTGCTTCTCCAGGTGAGTTTGGGGAGATGCCACCACATGCAAACATCTAAACAATCATCATAAACTGAAGAATCTTCTGGAAGAGTTGAGGTAGGCATATAGCTCAGTGGAACGCTTTCCTGGAGTGCATAAGCCAGTTATGGATCCTGACCTTGGCATAAACCAGGCATTGTGACGTCTGAAATCTCATCATCTGAGAGGAAGAGGCAGGAGCACAAGAAAGTCAAGGTCATCTTCAACTACATAGCGCGTTCTAGGGCACCTGGGCTACAGGAGAGCCTGTCTCAGGGAACAACAGTAACAAAGGGCCTGTGAAAGCAAACTTAGAGACAACCTCTGTAAAGAAGTCAGGAATATGAATCTGAAATGACTGGAGTTCGAACTGTAACAAAAATTATTGGCAAGAATTTCCTAAGTTGATGTGAGATCCAAAGAACAAGTGTGACTAATTTATACGTATTATTGGGACAATAACCACATTACCCATTGTCACTGTGCTAAAACTCTTTGTAACCAAAGCTCGTAATGAAATTTTATCAGAATGTGAGGTGCTAGGAGACTTATGTTACTAACAACTAAGTGGGACTTTTAAGACATGACTAGATCATGAGGGCCTTGCTCTCATGAATGGATCCGTTTATTCAGGAGTTAACAGATGTACACACATATAAAACAAACGAGTTAGCTTGAGAATGAATGCTATAAATTGAGTTTTGCTTTGTCTCTTGTGTGCCCTTCTTGTTAAGCAGTGCCCTGAACTGTCTCAGTTCTCTACAGAGTCCCCAGTAGTGAGAAGACCATCACTGATAAAGCTACTTGACCTTAGATTCCCAGTCTCCAGAATCATGAACTGAATAAGCCTTTATCTTTTATAAATCACCTAGTTTGTGGCTCTGAGCAACACAAACAGAAAACGGACTATGAATGCTGTTGTCTGGACACTTCAGCTCTACTACATAGCCTGAATAGACCCAGCACAGATTCTACTGTACATTGAGCCTCAATGACAAAGAGACCCTTCTTGCCCCTATTCCTTCCATCTTTCTGCTGCATAGAAATGAATTCAGTGGGGACACTGAGGAGTCTGGCATGTCCTTGCAGCTGCTAGCGGACCGATTTTAAAGAGATTGAGAGAGCCCTATTCGTCTTAAGACATTGGCCAGTGGTTCAGCACCCAGGTCCTGAGGTCCTTTCCTCTGTGGCGTCCTGTGCTTAGAATCTGGTCCCCTGAAATGACGATGCACACAACAGATATGATAGGAAAGAGATTTATTGGATGGAGATGGAGAGAGAAAGGGAAGGAGACACACACACACACACACACGTGATGGGGGGGGGGAACGGGGTGACCCGACAGAGAAAGGAGAGAGCAAGGGAGTGCAAAAGAGAGGAAGAGCAAGAGAGAGGTAGGAGGCAGGGGTCCATTTATAGCTCCTGAGCAGCTGAACCGCACCTGCCAGGTGCATCTACCTGACAGCTGACACATGATGGCATCATAGGTTACTAGGCAACCAAGAAGCAGGCTGCCTAAATGCTAACACCCCCTCTACCACTTGGCTCATATTACTCTCAGTGTGGCTCCCCTGAGATGTGAAGAGGTCCAGCCAGGGGATCCAGACAAAATAATGTCCTTGGCAGAAATGCCAAGACTCAGCTCTGGAAAACAAAGGGAGTCTAGCAGCTAACTGGCTTCCTTGGAGGGAGCCAGGAGAGTTTTTATTGACCACAGGGAGCTGTTGGCACCAGCAGGGAGTGGAAATCAGACCTGAGTCTCCTCTTGTCTGTGTGTTCTGGCAGGCTTGACAGGAGTTCACCTAGGCATGGTGAGGGAAGGGAGCAGGGGCCTGTGGAGGGACTCCTCTGAGGTGTGTCTTTTCTAAAGGGAGCCAGACAAGCCCTTGAGAAGGGTGTTGAGCCACACACACAGGGAACCGTGGGCTCCACGTCAGAGAAGTCTGCTTCAGCCTGGAGATGAGCAAGGGGAGTGGCACAGCGTTCTTTGACACTCACCAATCAGGACATCTCTCAGTGCTCATCGGAGAAATTTTTCCTTGCAGTAAAAGGCACAGAAGGAAGGGAAACCTGGGCTGTCACAAAGCTTTACACCCTGTGAGAAGAGATTCAGAGTTCACCCATCCAGAAATGTACTGTGTGAGCATGAGGGGCACAGCGAACAAACTGAAATAGTCGCTCTGTGGGTGGGAAAGAGAAACGTTGGTTCCAGACTGCCAAGGCTGTCTCTCCAGAAAGCAGAGAGGAGAGGGGGAATCAGTCATCTGCAGGATTATAAGGGAATGGGTGCCTGGCAGGAAGGGGGCCTGGGAGCTGGTGGAGTCAGGCTTTGAAGGGTATAACAAGTACTTGGGAGTAGGGACTGAGGGCTGGCGTAGACCTTGATATGCAGGTAGATGCTACAGCCTATGTTAATGGAGAAGCTATATCCCTTTTGGTAGAGATAAGGAGAATGACTCCTTTTGGCAAGTACAACCAGTTTCACAAGTTTCCAAGAATGCTGGCTTTTGTCTAAACCTCAGAATTTGGACTGACTATGAACGAGGCAGGTATCTGGCCTGCAGCAAGGCAGCACATGCAATCCTTTCTGCTTTGCATTCACAGCTAGAATCCCATCTGAATCTGATAGTCGCCCACTGCCAAGCAGACTGTACTCAGTCAATAGGTTCTCCCAGTAGCTGTAGCAGGTTTTTTGGAGTTCTTTGGTAGCCAAAGTGGATAAGAAATGAAAGAGATTTAAGGGCACGCTTTCTCCAGTTAGAATGAAGTTGCAATTTATCACTTTGTGCCATGTGGGTGGTACCTTATGGACTCTGTTTCAAAGTGGAGTGTCCTGGGTTAATTCACAGCCTGAGAAACTAGTTTTATGGAATATGGAGTAACGTAGAGTAGTAGCCTGCTCTTAACAGGGTCTCTCACTAAACCCAATGCTCACTGCTTGGACAGACTGGCTGACCGAGTGACCTTTGGGTTACCTTCCTCTGTGACATCCTCCTCCCCCAAGAACCAGGGTTACAGATGTGTGGCGCCATGCCCATCTTTTCATTTTTTAATGTGTGTTATCTTGCACTTTACCACATCTGCTTTACCACAAGCTGCTAAATTTTTTTAAACTGAATTTTGCAATTTTAAAGCAGCCAAAACTGATTTTTATAACAGCTCATTTCTGGTGTTTGTATTCAGAGCACCTTTTCCCTCCTTACTGGTAAGACATGAGCACAACTTGTGTTTTCTAGATTCCCAAAAGATACTTGTGTTGCCCTGGGACAGGCATTTGGTACAGAGTGTCACCACAGTTGTGAGTACGGCAGTTGCAATTCTTAATTATTGTTGCTGATAGTACTAGCAACATAGTACCATCCCAATTACAAGTAGGACTTTCACACCCGTTATCTCAGAAATCTTAGTCCTGGAATATAAAGTAGATTTCTTTAAGTCTAAGCAATTCAGAGAGCGGTTCCTTGATTTGGACAAGACAGAGCCTGCAGGATTGAATGGCCATCTTTGGGTCTAAGATCAGGGGTTACTGCTTCTTTTTGACTCTCTGTGCCAGGTCCCAAAGAAATGTGGAACAAGACTCTCAGGACCTGTGGCTCCTCCCAGCCCTTCTCATCCTGCCCTTTACACTAGCCCTCTCCCTCCTAGGGGCTGAGCTTCAGTTTCTCTTCCCCCAGCTTCTCTTGCCTGTATAAATTCCATCATTTTGGCTTCGTGCCTTCTTGTTTCCTACTTGATCTTGTGGCCTCTTGGCTCCTAGTCCCCCCACCCCCCCTTGCCCTCTCTCCTCTCTTTCCCCATAGCTCCTCCCTCATGACTTGGTTCAGTCTACTGGCTTGGTTCAGTCTGGATTCTTCCCGGTGTACTGTTCCTCATATCTACAATAAGCCTTACCCTCAACCACACCTAGGGATGTCATGTCCTCATTTTTTTTTTTCATCCAGACTGTGCCCCTGGTGCCAGGGCTCTTTCATATCCAGGTGATCTGTGATCCACTGCCTGTCCTGGAGGATCTCTGATCCTGTCTCTGGAGTTCATCATGGGCAAAATGTGGGCTAGGGTTGGGTGGGGCGGTGTCTTTTATCCTGGGCCTCTGGCAGGCAACAGCTGGTGCCATCACAGATTGCTAAGCAACCTAGAGGCAGGCTGCTTATATGCCGACACTGTCTCCCAGGCTCTATCTGATTAATGGCAGACAGGGCTGATGTATGAGTTTATGAACACCGCATTCACAGTTGGTTGTCCACTAGAAACCTTTAACAACTTTTGAACACTGGATTCCACATTTTCATCTTATTCTAGGCCCTACAATGGCGTCTCTAGTCCCAGTGACAACGCTCAAGGTGAAACTCACCTGGAGCATCACAGACAAGGGAGATTTGGTACCCTTTTGGTCCCACAGGAATCTCTGACTCAGCAGCTGTCTATCCCAGCCATGGGCAGAGGGTTGGGGAGTATAGTGCTTTCCATCCAACCCTGACTGACCAAGCCAAATGTGGCAGAGCTCAGCTGGGTGGTTCAGTCCTGTTGACTTCCTGACTTCTGGCCTAAGGAATACCCAGCCACAGCCCCACTTAGCTTTAGAAGTTTTCCAGAATGGCTCGTTCGGGAGCACAGGGTCTTCCTCTCTTCCCTTCCCTAGCAGTCACTTAGAGGCCTCCCTGAGCTGGGTGAGAGCTTTCACTTGTTAACATTCAGACTGAAACAATGCTTGCCTGACAAATAATTAGGCACATGCCATTTTGATGAGGTCTCCTGGGTACAGCCATTGTACCGATAGAACACTTTGTCATGAGAAGTTAAGTTGAGCAATAAAACGTTCAGTGGAGGGGACATTCTTGATAAAACACAGAACTGATTCATCATTGCATTTTTTCCAAGCACTTTGACAACGCAGCAAGGAAACACGTGCACAGTTTGCACTAAGCTACACCCAATCAATACCTTACCCAGGCCCTGCTCTGATTTTGTTCCCAACAGCAACCCTTTTTCAGTATAGTATTTTTTTAATTAAACTTTGACCATCTCAATGATGCATACAATGTATTTTGATCATATTTACCTTCGTTCCTGCACATAACTCCCCTCAGATCCAGCCCCCAAGCCCCTTAAAAACGTCATGTCCTCTCTCTTTCCCGATTTCTCTCACTTAATAACTCACTGAGTTCAGTTTTTGTTGCCCATATACTCGTAGGAGGGTGGACATCTTTTGGTGCATGGGTGACCTACCAGGTCAACCTTTAAAATATTCAGTTCTATCTTAGTAGTCATCAACTGTTAATAACTCCTCCGCTGGAGGGGACTAGGGAGTCCCTGCCTCCTCCATGCTGGAGTCCAACCACAATTCTGACTTGTAGGCTTATATCATGTATTAATAGGCTTCCAGTCACATGATGAGATACCCGATAAAGTCAGATAATAAGGCTGGGCGATTTCTTTTTGCCCGTGATTTCAGAGGCTTCCGTCCATTGTCAGTTGACTCCATGGTGAGGCAGTAAAGCATAAGGAGCACACGGTAGAAGAAATGATTCGCCTTATAGTAGTGGGAAACGAAGAAAAAAGAGGTGGCTAGGCTCTCAACATCTCCTTCAAGGGCGTGCCTCAGTGGTCTAACTTCCTCCCACATGGAAACATCTCCTACAGGCTCTACCACCTCCAAACAGTACCAAGGGACAGGGAACAAGCCTTCAACATGTGGCCTTTGGAAACGATTTAAGACCCAAACAATGTGAATCCAAAATTGCATTAAAAAAAAACACAAACAAAAAACTGCTGCTTGCTTATTCTTAAGGGGACTACGTTTAAACAGACATTGGAGCCTATTTCTAACTGGTTGAAATAATTGCTAACATCTATAAAACACCTGAGAAAATACCTAGCATAGATTTAAAAAAAAAAAAAACCTACATATATTTACTCAGTCTTCACAGAGGCACGGGTAGGTGAGGTGAATGTGACTTTTTTGTGTAAATGTAGGGGCCCCAAATCAATCAGCCCTTGTTCTTTTTTATTTAACCATGACACCATCTGTCCTTGTGTCCTGACAGAATACACTTTGAGTACACTATGTCTTATCTTAAGCCTACGATTGAAGACAGATTAATGACAAAAGATAGCCAAATCTACACATCGGTCAAAGGTCCTCATTGGCACATCCAACTGGAATCCTGCATAGACATTCAAAAAATAAGCCTCTGTTCTACCTGGAAAAGGAGTCTATGAAATGAGCCAAAAATCTAAAAGAACCACCACAGAGTGCTTACCCATACGAGAATGGAGAAGAGAATTCTGAGACTTTTGAACCTGAAAAAGGAACACAAGGCACAGCCATGTACACATTCTAAAGGTGAGTTTTTCATTTTTTTCTTATGACTAGCCATGAATGAAATATTATCTATAAAGCTCTTCTACATTTTGGATAAGTGTTCATATCAGAATTAATTTTCATCAAATGTCCCTTGAGGTTAGAAGAGTGGGTTTTCAGATATTTTATTAATGCTGAACTTCTTGAAGAAAATTTTCTAACAGTATAGACCTCACCAGATAATACCAGCATTGAAAACTGGAAGAAGGGTCTGTTAGGTTAGCTTCAGTGACAGAAGGTAGGACAGGAAGAGATGGGAAATGTAATAAAAATATCAGGTGATCTCTGGCAGACTTCAATAAAAATGACAGTTGAAGAGAAAAAGGTGTTGACTTTAATGATCTAAAAATGGCCTGTGATTCTGCCCTGTCTAAGCTAGTCAGACTTAGATGCTAGTAGAAGATGAAGACCCTTGTGTCCAAGACAGTGACTTTGTCCCCCTAACACTTAGGCATGTGCCTAACTGTCACGTTCCCATCCATCCCTCTGGTCCCTCAAGTCTCACAGGAGGTGTGACATTCCCAGCAGACACTATGCATGCAGATGTGTTTGCCACACAGCTGGTGAACACGAAGGTCCAGAAACGCGAATGTTTTTCAGTGAGCTGCCAGTGGGCTTCTTGCCCACCTTTGCCCTAGAGGGGAGCATTATCTTATTAGACTGGCCAGTTGCCATGTTTGTCTGCTCTTTGGAAGAGAGAGCTTTGCCTTATCTTCCGAGGCTATTTGCTCTACAAACATCTTTGCAGTGGTGGTCTAGAGCAGAGTCTGCTGGTACATGTGACTACAGGGCAGCCAGAGAATCATGAAAAACTCTTTCCAAACCCAGAGCCTGGGCGCTTTCCCCAGGTTGAGACTTGAGCCGAAGATACTCATGATAGTGTAGGTCCAGAATAAATACTGCAGAATCCCTATCCCTCAAAATGCCACTGGACCCCTCTTTACAAAATATGGTATGGTGATTTCTTTGTCAGGGAAAGGGACATGTCCTTAGAATTGATCTGCTCCAACAAAGAGCCTTTTGGTTTCTTCCATATATGGCAGTTCCTTCCATTGATTGCAACTGAGGCCATCAAAGACTGCCTCCAGAGGGGAGTCTGTTAAAATATCTAGGAATGGTGATGCTGAAGCAAGAACTGTGGACATCCCAAGAGTTACTGGGAGCAAAGAGAACTCAGAGTGTGTTTCTGTAGGGGAAGAGACCTCACTCCTTGCATTAGGGGCTGGTTCTTTCTTCATCCGGCCTTGCCCAAGGTCCATGCTCAAACAGCATATGTTGACAATAGTGTGGATGAGGAAAAGAACCAAGGGCAACCTCAGATGCTTCTGTGATGATAGCAGGAATTTAAGGATGGGGAGCCAGAATGGCATCAGTATAAAAGGAGCCAGGGATGGGGCAAGGAAAGCTGTTCTGTTAAAGCTAACCTTTCTGTTAGCTTCCTTCCCATTGCAGATGATGGCTGCTGCTGCTGTTCACTGAAGAGGCTGGTCATGCATGCATGGATTTCTAGCTGATCCTTAAATCCTCCTGCCGGCACTTGGGACCCCTGTCAAGGGTTTCCATATGTGAGATAGTTGCCTTCTACATGGTTCTGGTGAAACTTTCAAGATTCCCATTTAATTTTATTAAAACAAAATGGTCTGTCTGAACTTCCAGGGATAAATCTTTTTCTTTTCTTGTTCTTTTCCTCATTATCATTATTATTAATTATTATCAATACTGTTTTAGATGTAAATTTTCTTTTGTGACATCTAAGGTCATTCTGGGAGAAGAACGGGATCTGGAGTAATTGTAGGTATTCAGCTTGTCTTGCTGTTTATTGAGAGAGAACTGGAAAAAGACAAGGGTAAGCTATGGCATTGTGGCATGCTACAGTTTAGCAACAGGGTTATGGAACCCCTCAGTTATTTAGAATTGGTCCACCTTCATCCTACTGCCAAAGTTGGGGTGGAGAGTTAGCTAGAAACAGCATATGGGGAGTGTTGAGTTAGCATTTTTATTCTCCTACCAAGTCATAAGAAAGATTATAAGTAGTGGATGTATAAATGTTTGTCCCTTTATTTGCTGTTGAATATAAACATGTGGAAGAGAGTTTGGTAACTAACACAACCTTACTAACTAACTTATTAATGAATGAAGCCCCTGTTTCTTTTATGAAACTAGGGTCTGTGGGGTCAAAGGAAGCCAGGTATTCCCTTCCTTTGGATTTCTAAATCCTGTCTGTGGCAGGGTCTTCCTGGGTACCTCAGGCTGACCTTACCTCTCCATCCTCCTGCCTGTTCCTCATGACTGCAGGGATTATATTTTGTTTCTCATCAATGGATACTCTTGCTAGACCAACATTATTTGTGATGAATCACACAAAAAGCCCAAGTTCTAGATCCAATTCAATACTCAAACACTAATTTACTCTGCAGAAGTATTATGGCCATTTTTATAGAGCAGGGAGTCCCAATGTGTTTAAGGACAGATATTTTTTTTTCAATATTCAAAGTATATTTTCACCAAACAGGTGCTCAGTGGTAGAGCATTTGCCTGCATGCAAAAGACTCTGGATTCAATCCCAAGAAAATTACCCCTGCCACAGAGAGAGAGAGAGAGAGAGAAAGAGAGAGGGAGACGAGCTGAGAGAGAATATGGTTATTATATTTTTAGTATGCAGTGATTATCTTTTGTGATAATATGTTACATAAGTTAAAAATTCAGTCATATTTTAATATCAATTTCTATTTAATGAATTAGAACTCGATCAGCGGGACTTTAAAATAGTAATATATATATATATATTAAAAGCATTTAATCTATTTATCTTCATATTTAACAATGCATATTCATGGGTTACTTTTTTCCACACAAAAATCTGGTAGTTAAATTCATACTAATAGATCATATTACCTTGCTTTAAAAACCTGCTTTGAGAGGGCTGGAGAGATGGCTCAGTGATTACGAACACTGGCTGTTTTTCTACAAGATCCAGGTTTGGTTCCCAGCACCCACATGACAGACAACACATAACCTTCTGTGATTCAAGTTCCAGATCTCATTCCATTTTTTGGTCTCTATAGGCACTAGGCATGTATGTGGTGTGCAGACACACATACAAACAACACACACATAACATTTAAGAACAATTAAGAACATTACATTAGGTTAATTTATAGACATTAATTTCTTATTTATTTATTTATTACAATTTATTCACTTTGTATCCCCCTCCCTCGTCTCCTTCCAAACCACCCCCTCCCCCTTCTCCCCCTATACCCTTTCCCTAGTTTGCTGATAGGAGAGGCCCTCCTCTCCTTCTACCTGACTTTAGCCTATCAGGTCTCATCAGGGTTGGCTGTATCTTCTTCTTCTGTGGCCTGGCAAGGCTGTACCCCACAGTGGGAAGTGACCAAAGAGCCGGACACTGAGTTTATGTATAGATATTATCTTCAAGGAGTGAAGTCTTCCTGGATTGCCTGCTGGAGCATTGAAGACACTGTCCACAAGCCGCTTTTGTGACTTCATATGGAGAATTTGGAGGAATAAATTCTTTGATATGAGAGATGAGGGAGACTAATGGCTGCCTTACTCTCCACTGATGTTTCAGACCTGCACACCTTCCACCTTTTACCTCTGCATTCAGGGTCCGTGGAAGAGACCCCAGGGAGTATCTTACCTGAGGTTTTCATCATCGCCTGTGAACCATACATAGGCAGGGCCATGATTTTACTCTCTCTAGAGGCTTCCCTCTCAGGAATGTGGATTGTTGCTTGGCCTCTTCCTATTCCCTGGAAACACTGGGCAAAGATCTAGTTGTGCTCAGATCAGTGGGCTGGGTTGGATTCTTTACCTTGGATAACTCTATTGCTGCCCAGGAATGAACTGATGGGCACCAAGAAGGGAAGACGTCTAGATTCATTCCCTTATTTATATACCATAACCTCAGGGGCAATAATTTGGAGGCTATGGCAGTCTCCTTGAGCCATGATCTTGGCTGGTGTGACAGTAACTGTTTCCCTAGCCTCAGAGAACCCAAAGATACAAACAAGCCCTAAACAAAGCAAAGTATACCATTCAAAAAGCAGCAACAAGGTAGGTGAGCTGGTTCTCTTAATCATCAAGTTTTAGAACCAAGATGATGGCTTCAGTCAAGAGGGCAGGTGAAGAAGCCAGTGACCAATACAGACTTGCTACACTGATAGCTAGCTTCTCATGCATTTTGACAGTATAGCTACTGTATTCTAGGGTGGGTCGTGTCCCAGAGGACAAGGCCTGACTAATATGGAACCTACAGTTATCTCATGTGACTCAAAGTACAGAGTACTAAAATCTGCCTGGTTTCTTTTCTGCCCTTATTATTTACCAAATGAACCTCAATCCTGTGTGGCCAACTGGAAAAGCCACATTTTCGATTCTTTCTTTAGGTAAACGACTAAATTTTAGGCAATGAGATGTTATTGCACGAAAGTTATTGCATGGCACTTCATGGCTGCTCTTTTAGAAGGGACTGACCTAGCTAAATGCCTGTTTATCCTTAGTGCTTCCTCTGCTGATGACTAGAATATGGAAATGACAGCAGCCACCATATGGGACAGGAAGACATATTGGGACCATACCCAGGATAGCAAAGCAGAAAGACAGAAGAACCTAGGCCCATGGTGATATGGAGGAGCCTTCCCAGCATCCAATAACCAAGGCTTCCAACTTATCATCCGTGGATTATGTCTTGTGTATAAATAAGGAAAGCAGAGGCAACGTGCTCTTCTCGATTCCTGGTGTTATCAGGTGACTTAAGTTTCTGGAAACAAAATTACATTCTATCTGGCACAAGCCACTGTTTGCAGACCAGGAATGTATTAGAAGGGAAAGCCGTTCAGGACCCTCCACAGACTTGCCAAATGAGAACACGTTCTTTCACAAGCTCTCCATGTGACCTACTTGCACATTAATGTTTTAGAAAAGCTGGTATAAGCGTAATTAGCTTTCTGTTTATAAAACTGCTGATTGACAAGATGGCTCAGGAGCTAAAAGTGCTTGACACGAAAGTCTGACCACTTGAATTGATTCCTAGAACCCATATACAGGTGTAAGGAGAGAACTATGTCACAAAATTGTCTCCCAACTGCTACACATGTGTCATGGCATGCCTGCACAGCAACCCTCATGCAAGAATAATAAAATTTAAAATTTTAAATAACTGCTCACTGCTATATCCTAGGGAGTAATATATTCTGTTTGTTAATACTAAACCATGGTATGGGCTACATAATCCTAAATTAGAATAACAAAAGTGATCTGAGTTCTTCAGATTAAAAAGAATGAAATAAAAGCAAACAGGTAAGGAGGGTGAACCACGCTCCAGCCTATATGCTTGGCACAGGGAAAGAAGGCAATCTTGCTTTAAAATCCAGGCTCAGGAAGGGATGGAAGCGTAGGTGTATTGTATATTTTACATTTTAAATGACACAAGAGAGATGTGCCCAGGTGTTTTTGGAAACAGTATCACAGTGTGGGATTTGCGAGGAATCTCTGCCTTTCCTCCTAGACTGGGGTATGTATGGAACACAGCAGAAAAGCAATAATTTAGGAAGCTGTGGATTCCCTTACTTTCCTTCCCAGCTTTAGGGATACAGAGGTCACCCACAGTTTGCTGACCTTCCCACTTGATGTGCACATTCTAAGACTTGATGCTTACAGATCACAGGCTATCACACCTCCATCTTTGCCTTCTACCATCTTTAGTTTCTTGCTCTGCAGTCTGAGTTCAGGGGATCCATTTTGCAGATGAAGGAAGTACAGAAACTCCCAAGTGTGGAGTGGAAAAGCGCATGCTCAGGTCCAGTGTTCATTGCTAGAATCCTCTCTCTTACTTTGTCAGCACTGGGCTCTGATGCCATTCTCGACCAGCAGCCATCTTGTTATCAAGCCATCCAAAACTGGAATTCTTTCTGACAGAGGCTTAGAATAGATCAGCATTTTCTTCCTCTTTATATTTCTACTTGATATTCTCCTGCCCATTATGTGATTAAAAATGAAATCATATCTTTGGATGCTTGTGGTTTGGCTGGCTGGCTGGGAAATGGTTTTCTGGCAGTCATTAATGATTTTTTTCTCTTTCCATTTAAATAACATTTACTAGATTTGGTACTTGAAAGAAAATGCCAAATTAAGACGTGGGACAGAGAATAAACAAACTGCTCATGTTGAAACATTGTGAGTTTTTTTATTTTTAATCTTAATCTTTCAGTATTGGGCACAGAAAAAGAAGCCATATTTCTCCCTAACAAAAGATGTGGCTTTTATAGTCTTTTGTTTTGTTTTTGTAGTTGTTTGAGACAGGGCAGATTGGCCTTAAACTGTGTAACGTTGAACTCTTGGGTGCAGGGATCCAGGGATTCACCTCCTCATCCATCTTTATCTTCATCGTTTTTATTCTTCATCCCTGATGCTTTTGTGAACTGTGCAGTGTTTTTCTAGGAACGAACTTCCTCCTTCCTTAAAATAGACAAAGACACTCCTGCTGGTGCACACTATGGTAGAAGTGAAACAAGGGCTCTGTGGTCTGTCAGTTTCTCAGCCCGCTGCTGCTTGTTGCCCTCAGGTAACGGCAGTGGGGGGGGGGGAGAGGCTGCTGCTTGTTGCCCTCAGGTAACAGCAGTGTCTGTGGGTGTGTGGGGGGGAGTGAAATGGGAAGGGGAAAAAGGAAAGGCTTGAAGCTTTTATGTATTCTACTCTCTTCTAAAAAAACATTCAAGTTATCCAACACTCAAGCAGCCCTAACTAGAGGGTCTTGCCAAGTATAACAGATTACATAGAAATCAACAAAGCTTTCCAAATAACTGCATCTCACAGCAGAAAAAAGAAAACGCCAATGTAGTGAGCACCGTCCCCAGTCCCTGCCTGCAGCCAGAGTGTGTGTTCTATCAGCAAATCAGTTCACATTTTCACATGCCCATCAGTTCTCACCATCCAGAATGTGATACTCGGCTCTCACCAAAGTGAGAGGAAATGCCCTTCCTTCAACAGAAATCTAAATACAGAACAGGACCACAACTTGTTTCCAGTCAGCACACTGTCGCTACTTCCTCCAGCAAGCCCGGGCTGGTGGTTGGAGGAATTAGAAGAGGCTGAGCATTTTTTCAAGGATGCCTTTAAAGAGGGTCTCAGGGAACAGCCATCAGCTGGAGAGTCACTGAGCCAGATCTTCCTTTATCAGATGTGGAGGTACTGACACATAGCTTGTTTGTAAACTATGCCTTCAAAGAATACACTCATAGTATTAGCAGTATAGTTCTCTGAACTACTGTTAACTTATACTTTTGTTTATTAAGTAGTTGTCTCATAAGTGCCTGGTGCTGGGTTTAATAGTTATGAGGCAGGGGGAAAAAATAGTGTAGCCATTTCTTCTCTTTTTCTTTTTCTTTTTTTTCCCAATACATCCCCAACCACAGTTTCCTCTTTTGCTCTACTTCTCCCAGTTCTCCCTCCCTGCCCTCTCCCCAGATCAATTCCTCAACCCTTCAGAGAAGAGCAGGCCTCCCAAGGATATCAGCTGAACAAGATACAATAAGACTAGAAACACACCCTCATATCAAGGCTGGACAAAGCAACCCAGTAGGAGGAAAAGGGCCCTAAGAGCAGGTGAAAGAGTCAGAGTCACCCTCATCCCCACAGTTAAAAATCCCACAAAAACACCATAGTAACAACCATAACATGTGCAGAGGACATAGCACAGACCCACAGACCCTTTATTGCTGCTTCAGTCACTTTGAGCCTCTGTGATTCAGAAAGTCTAAGTAACAACGAAGGTTCTAGGGGTCACATGAATCTCCTGGGAAGGGAGAATAGAACAGATTTTGCAGGTGAACTGGGGGCAGGTGGGGATGGAAACAGGAGGGATCAAGTGGGAAGAGGGATGGAGAGAGAGTATGGGAAGAGACAACTGAATTTGGAGGACATTTGGGGGTTAATGTGGAAACCTACTGTAGTAGAGATAGTGTAGCTCTTAATGGAGATTCAGGTCTCCACTTCCCCTTCTTCAGCCTGAGTTCCATCAGTGGCTTCCTTGCACATGAGGGATGCAGAGAAGAAAGTGTTAGCTCCTGTCTGTGGAGGAGTATTGCAGCCAGCATATGCTGTGCCCTTCCATAAACTAGAGAAAGAACACTCGTTCTTAGCATGCTGACTCCTACGAACGGAGAGTGAGATCCCTGCCCCCCACCAGCCTCCTAGTCTGAGCAGATATGTTTAAGAGGTGATGGGTGGACCCTGTGTAGAAAGAGATGCAGGTGTTTATTTAGAGCAAAAGTTCTCAACCTGTGGGTCACAACCCCTTTAGGGTTGGGTATCAGGTAATTTGCACTACATTCATAACAGTAGCAAAATTACAGCTATGAAGTAGCAATGAAAGCAATGAAACAGCTTTACGGTTGGGGGTCACCACAATGTAAGGAGCTGTATTAAAGAGTCACAGCATTAGGAAGGTTGAGGAGGGGGAGTGCCAGAATAGTCTAGGATGAAGCGACTGTAGTGCCAAGGCAAAGATGGCATAGCCTAGTACACTCTGGAAACTTTGTGGACATATGGGGGCATAACTCTATATTTTAAGACCAGAGGCTAAATCTTCATGTTGAAGGTTGTATTGAGAATGGCTGAAAACATGGGCAAGGATGTGAATGAGATGCCCACACTTCTCATAGCTATGATTTGAATGCCGATATCCCTCTAAAATTCTTATGTTGGAACTTAACACACGTGATGGTGATACTAAGAGATGGACTCCTGGGAGGTGATTAGAGGGTGAATCTTGAGAGAAAAGGCTCCCACATCCGCGACGCCTGCACTCATCCCCTCCAGAGGACATGGCGACAAAGCACCGCTTTAGATGCAGAGGGTGGCCTCCAACTTGGACTTTCAACTTGTAGAGCAACCCATTTCTTGTCTATTTTGGTATAGTAGTTTGAGCAGATTAATACAATCATCTTTGTGGCTGCGTCAACATGGAGTGCAGGGGTGTAAATAAGGGTGGGCTAAGTATAAACAGTCCTGTTAGGAAATATAGGTTTGAACCTTCCACAAGACACAAGGTCAGAGAGGTGAAGACAGAAGCAAAGCAAAATCAACAGAACTTGTGACTAACTTGATTCTAGGAGACTCTCAAGATGGGGGTGCCAAGGATGAATGGCAAAGGGTGTGCCAGAGATGAGTGGCGCCGATGTTTCTTGGGACCCTAAGTGAATGCTCAATGCCTCTGACTTAGAAAGGAAGCAGGAAGAAGGGTAGCTGGAAAGCCTGGAGGATTCTGTGTGCTCACTGACTAATGGCTGCCATTTAGTTTGATACTGTTCTAGGGGCAGGTAAAGGGCAGGGAACTGTTCCATCCCAGTTTAATGACATGGCAGGCTTCTCCCCAGATCAAACTCAGAACTTATGCCACCCACTTCAACACTATGGAGAAAAACGTTCTTTTAAAGCTATATACTTGTTTGGAGAAACTGGCTTACGGCATCTTTTTTAATGGCTCATTGTGGAGATTTTTAAACCAGCATGAAAGTAGAAGGGACAGCACCTGTCTACCCATGCATTAGCCAAAAGCAGTCATTAAATCTTAATTTGACTTTTTTCTTCTACAAATACCAGCTAAAATATTTCTCTTTGTCTCTCTGATTATTTTTAAGTAAATTTATCAGAGCACACATGCAGAGTAATCTTTTTATTTTGGAATGTCTGTAGATTCAAAGAAATCTTGGGAAAATAATGCAAAATTTCAGACGTCCGGAAAGTTTCCCTCTGTCTCACACTCAATCCCCTGAGTATTAACATAATATTGTGTGTTTGTAATAGTGAAAGAACTCACATTGATACTAAAGTTTAACTAAGTCTACACTGCACCCTAGATTTCCTGCTTCATTGGCCAACTGGGGCTGTATTTCATTCTTTGTTTTAAAGTCTGTATGGGCTTAGCAATAAACGCTCCATTTCAGCCACTGTCTTTGTAAGCTTTTCCACTTTGAAAAGCCTTTATTGGATCAAGTATTTGTGTTATTCCCACCCTCCCCACTCTCCCTCACCCACCCTGTCTTCTTTGCTCTAATTTGGAGAGAGGATGTCATAGCACCTGCCCACAGCAACTTGGGGGCAGAATATTTGTCACCCTAACAAGCTCTTGGCCACACTCTCTAGATTCTCTTTAAAATGCAATTTTGGGATCAATGGTAGGACAAACTACTGAATGTAATTTGAGACAATCTATAAAGCAGGGAATTCAGAAAAAGCCAATACATCTTTGTAAATGCATTTGCGAGTCTACTGCATTGACTGAATGAGACAAAACTAATGGCTTCCAGGCCGTGGGTTAATTTCCACTCTGGCTGCTCATAATGCCAGGGCTCTGTGACTTGGCAGCTCAGTGGAGGCTAGAGTTTATTCATCCTTGGCATTGGTCAGTTCACCCTTGTCCACCAAGAGGTTACCTCATGGGTGCCATGAGTTCTTTGTTGTCACGGTAAGCCAGGACTCTGGACCCATTTCTTAAAGCTCCTTGTAGTTCTGTCATGTTTCTGATGCAATTCCTGCTTCCAACCAGCCAGTTGAACAACTCTAAGTGCATCAGGGCCTGGCTGGGAGCCAGCATGGCGTCATTGTCCATTAATAGAAGTTGATGGAGCTCAGAGAAATGCTTTAGGTCTGGCAACAGTCCACCTCCTCCCATACTTTGTCTGCCTAAGGCAAATATATGGAAAAATAAATTTAGGCATGCTTATTTTTTTAAACCAGTTCGTGCCAATTTGGGCATTGATTTTTATAGCTACTGTTGGCTATAAAAATATTTTGTGACGAGTCTTGTTTTTCCCAATTTATATAGCGTCTGTAGACACTGCTTCTTTCCAAAAACGATTTGAGGTGATGCATTGCAAGAAACATTTATTATTAGCATCTAAGCTGCTTCTGCTTTCCCTCAAAATAGTCTTCACTAATGTAAAATAGTGGATGGATTATGAGTTTCTTTATTCTCCATGCCTTTGTTCTATGAAAATACAAATACAGGGTACATGAAGACTCATAACCCACAGTGAGACAGCCTGCAAATGGGAGATGTGACAGGCAGCACAAGTTGGTAACAAAATGCAGTTGTGAAAAAGGACCTCACAAGGATTTACAGCATGGACTCCTGACACATGCACTCAGGGGTTGCACATTAGCAAATAAGTCTTTAAAAAAGCCTGGACGAAAGGAGAAATGAGACCATCTGGGCAAACCACAGTGGCAATGCTCTAAAACATAGCCACACTTTTCAGCTGCCCAAGTCTGAAAAAAAAACATTGAGAGCACTAGGTAGAAGACATGTTCAATAATACTCTCATTGGAGACTGTTGTGCGTGAAATTTACAAGCATCAGAAATGTGACTCTTGCATTAGGGTCCTCAAGGAGTGATTAAGTGAAGATGATTGCTAGACTTAGACCCCAATCCAACATGATCGGCGTCATTACAGGAAGAGGCTAAGACACAGTTGGGGACAGAAGCAATGTTGAAGCCAGGAAGCCGAGAGACTGGCCTCAAAGGAAAGCCACTGCCACCCCAGGCTTGAACCATCCGTCTACAGAGAGACGATGCAACAGCTCTGTGTTTAAGCCACTTACTACTCCCTTCCAGGACCTTCGCTACGACAACTCCAGCAAAGCAACAAAGACACAGGCGTGGCTCCTAAGCCCCATCTCTAAAAACATGCCTCTCTGCAGACGGATGACACCACTCTGCGCCAGCTCGAGTCCTTCCCCAACTCCCATTCCTGGCCTCACACACTCCACAGTCTGAGAACTCAAGTGTTCCTACCGGAACTTGCTACACTGACTCACAGCTCATCAGCCTGGAGGCAGAGATCCCAATCCTGGCAGTAGAAGCTAGCCAGCATAAGCCTCACTGTCAGTCAGTCTTCCTTTTCCCAGAGAAAGACTCATCTGAATCACTAAGAAGAGAAAGTCAGAGAGTATCCTAATATCCTTCCGGTTTCTCCAACCGAACAATTCGAAGGATGCTGACTGTGTTCTAGACACTTGTTCTGAATTTTAACCGTGTACCTGCTCTTCTGGCCACTTAAATGTTTCTCCCCAACACCCTCACCTACTGTAGCCTTATTCACAGAATTCAGATCGTAGTCACTTACAACCAGAGTAACACACTGCATTTCCCTACATGGTCCTGTTTTACCCTTCCCCTAGCTCAATGGTTCTCAACCTTCTTCCTGCTGCAATCCTTTAATATAGTTCTTCATGTTACGGTGACTCCCCCAATCATAAAATTGTTTTTGTTGCTACTTCATAACTGTAATTTTGCTGCTGTTAGGAATCATAATGCAAATCTTTGTGTTTTTCCGATGGTGTTAGGCCATGCCTGTGAAAGGGTTGTTTGACCCCCAAACAGGTCACGACCCACAGGTTGAGAACAACTCCTCTATTCACCCTGAGTCACCGGCAGGTCCTTTCAATCAGGGTTGTTTCAGAAGAACAAAGGTAAAGTAAAAAATGAGTCATGTTCCTGTCGAAGCTTTTTCTACAGAAAAATAGCCAATGGCCAAATATGAACACTGAGCAGCCCAACGTCAGTCCTTGCTCAGTTCGTCAATGTCTGTCTTTTCAGGAAATGATTCAGCAAATCCAGGCTCTGCCCTCCTCCCCCAGAGCAGGCCATGGCTTCAGTCTTGTCTTTCACAAACTACCGGGCAACTGTTTCAAAGAATATGGAAAAGTAAAATTAAATAAATAGGTAAAAGTAAGGAAACTTGACAGTCACTTCATTTCCTCAACTAAGTTTTCTCTCTTCCTTTTTACAGGTGAGATCAAAAAGCCAAATATATCAGTAAATATATCAAGCATCTAATACATTTTCCTTGCCTGGAAAATCTTCTTTATTCCTTTCCTTTATTAGAAATGGGAACATTTGAAGTTCCCTACTGTTATGAATCTTCTGTGTTGATAATTTTGACAGTTTGGTTTTTCTACTTCTACTTCTTCTTCTTCTTCTTCTTCTTCTTCTTCTTCTTCTTCTTCTTCTTCTTCTTCTTCTTCTTCTTCTTCTTTTGTTTCCCTGGGTTTCTCTGTGTAGCCCTGGCTGTCCTGGGACTTACTCTGTAGACCTCAAACTCAGATCTGACTGTTTCTGCCTTCCAAATGTTGGGATTAAAGGCATGTGCCACCACTGCCTGGCTTGACAATTCGATTTATTTTTGTCTAAGCAAAACCAAGACAACAACAACAAAAAACAAACAAACAAAAAACTTCTAATGCGGCATGTCTGTAGGTAATATGTTCATTTACTTGTAAACTCATGTTGAATGCAGTAAAAGAAGCTTCTTCTGTCTCGGAAATGCCTCTCTTTTTATTTACTACAAGACAGCAAAAAGTCTATTTTGTATGAAAGTTACCCTTTAGAAAAGATGCTCATAGATTTCTGTGTAATTGGCTTATATTCTCATTTTACTCAATATTATATTTTCCCCAGGACAGAGTAAAAAACATACAAACAAAAATAATCCATCAGCTTTAGATTAAGAACATCCTCTGCCAAGGATGTCTCAATACTTCTTTATAATAGGTTCTGATACTAAGCGTGGTTAATGTATGCCATTTCCTAGTCTGACGATAGTTCAGTTAAAGATCTTATACTTAGAAAAAATCAGATATTTTTTCATACGTATATGCGTGTGGTGTGTGTGTGTGTGTGTGCGTATTTAAGTACATGAATGCACAGGTGTGTGTGTGTAAAAGTGTGTATGTACCTGTGCATGAAAATGCATACAAAGGTCGTACATAGAGACCCAAAGTTGCTGGCAGGAATCTTCCTCAAATCTCTTTTACCTTATTCATTAAGGCAGGGTCTCTTAATCAAACCCAAATCTCACCAAACAGCTCATCTTGCTAGCAAAAGATGAAGGGAATCTGGGTATCCTTAGTCTCTGCCTTCCAAAGCTGCAATGACAGGTAGGTTCCCACAGCCAGTCAGCATCCACATGGGGGCTGATGACTATGCCTGGTCCTCTTGCATGCATGCAAAGCCCTCTAACTGCTGAGCCATCTCCCCGGCCTGGCATTTTGTTTTCCCTCAGAGATATCCATAGTATTTTCACTTCTGTTGTGTAAGCAGATTGCCTTCAGCCACTTGGGTTTGGATATCAACAGTTTTATCCTAAGGTGGGAAGCCTCTGCCAATGTAGGTCTAATGTAGGTGTTAGAAGTGACGTTTTCTCATCTACAGAGTAGGAATTAAAATACCTACTTTGCGGTTGTCAGTGTTGTATATAAATGGCTATTACGATGTGCCTGGCACATTGTGAACACTTAAGAAGTTGTATTATTATCTAATTTAGTATATGATTGGTTTCTCTAATATGTAATGCCCTGTGTGCTTATGATTTCCTCTTCATTTATGACTGTCTTTTCTTTCTTTCATTTTTGCCATTTTATGTACCTAATTGTTTTTAGTGACATAAAACAGGTCCAATGGCACATTTACTTTCATGTGAAAGCACAGATGACAAACAAATAACAATTCTGCATTAAATTGTTCAGTTACTCACAGGCTATAACCACTGTAATTAACATTTAACATTTTTCAAAGCCCAAGGTTTTCAAGGCAGGCATTGCATTTTAATGTCTTTCAGCCAGAAAGCCATCTGAATGAGCTGCTGGTCATTATTTGTCTCAGGGAGAGAAACCAGAAACCGTGGGGAGCCTTGGGAAACCCTCTAAGGAAGAGGCTTGCAGGCAGCGAGATGGGGAAAGGTGAAAGAAACAGGGCTTCTGTCTGGGTTGGATGCTGCCAGGTGAGCCTCTGATCTGGTCTCTGCAAAGCTTACCTAAAAAGAGGGGAGGCTACAGTTGTCCTTGGCAATGACTCAGAACTCTCTCAGATTGGCAGCAAGGGATATTTAGTCATTTCTGTGGTCTAGACGGCGTTCAGACTTTCACCTGTTCTCAGACATGATACGGAGTGCTCTTGTTTATGATCTGTTGTGTTATGGTCAACAGAAGAACCTTGGCCAAGCTGACGTCTTAGGGACTTGTTTATGTAAAACGGAGGGCCAGGCTAGTTCCCTGTGATGGTGAGACCTAACTGGGAGTGTCAGTCAGGTTCTAGAAGTCAAACTGCTTTTTTCATTCTCCCTTACCCTGCCGCCTATGAAGTCACCACATTAGCTAATTTTCTCTTAAAGATAGGGAACCGCTGCTATAATCCTTAGGCTTAAAACCAGGGCACATCTGCTAGATCCACACTAACTCCTCTGAGCCCCATTGCTTGGCTTTAACCACCCCAGTGACGGGAGCACGAAGAGCCAGACTGCTTCTGCCCCTGAATACCTCCACTCCGCCATGCCCACTACTCTTAGTCTATTTATGGTGCTACAGCAGGATATCCAGAAGACTGGGTAACTGACAAAGAAAACGCATTTATTTCTCAGAGTTATAGAGCCTGGGAAATTCAAGATCCAGGTGTCAGCATCATTCCAGGGATTTGTTTGTTTGTTTGTTTTGTTTTTATTGTTTTTTTTTTTCGCTGTGCCATTCTATGATAGGCAGAGAGATGAGAGTAGAGAAGGAAGAAAAAGATGAGGAGAGGTGAGGAAAGGAGAGGAGAGGGACAGGGAGAGACGGATGGTATAGGAAGGATCATCCTTGTATCAGGAAGTTTCCCCCATGAGAACCCACTTCCATGATAGCAACATAAATCCATTCACAGCGGCTCTGCCTGTTTACAGTTCTACCTTTCAATGTCACTGCATGGAGTCATTTACATATGACACTTTTGGATCCCATTAAAGCTATAGCATTCATCCTCACTGACAGAAGCAGCATAGGCTGCGGGAGCCTACCCCCAGAACTCACACCAGCAGGAGGACCGTCTGAACCTAGATAACAAACTCCAGGGGCCACGGGCTTATGATTTCCTCCAGCTTCTACAGTAGGAAGGCATTCTAGCAGAGAGAGGTCGGAATGGACAGTGAGTTCCAGGACAACCTATCACCATGAGCCCTAGGCACAAGTGAGGGGGACTGGATCTAAGCCTGCTTTGGTCACTAATTTGCTGTATGAAGTTAGAGAAGCTTTATGACCTTTCTGGGGGTTGGTCTCAGAGACCAAGTTAATCCAGGTGATACCCAAGTTTCTATCCAGAATTTTCAAACTATTATTGATTCATTAAATTTTTCTTAACTCTATTTGTTTCAAAAGCATTTTTACATAAGATGTTTTATTAACACTCAGAATAATAATAATAAAAAAACTTGGAATGACTCCTAGTTATCGATTTTCTCTTGGTATTGTCACTCTTCCACACTGAATGGTGATGGCATGTTTAACCAATATGTGGAAATGGCACCCAAGGCTAGGCCACAAAGTTTTTCTGGTTCTATCTTTTGTTGTTGTTGTAGCTTTATTTTGAGACAGAATCTTGCTATACAGCCTATAGTGGGCTTGAACTCACAATGTAGCCCAAACTAGCCTGAAATTCACCATCCTCTTTTCTTTACCTCCCGAGTGCTGGGAAAAACAGGTATTTACCACCGTCCCTAGCTACAGCTTCTGGTTTTGCTTCATTGGATTACTTACACCCATGAAGCCAGCTGTCATGTGGAGGACATGCATGAAGGGAGGGCCACGTGTTGAGGACCAAGGTCCCACACCAGCAGCAAAACACCAACAATGCCACCTTGGAAGCGAATATTTCAGATTTACCTCTAGTCAAATCTCACATTAGATATTAGATTTCCTTTTCCTTTACTATAACAAAACACGTGACACAATTTGCTTAAAAGTAGAAAGGCTAATTTCCTCACAGTTTCAGAGGATTCTGTCAATTGCCTTGTCATTTTAAAGCCTGTGGTGAGACAGTGAATCATGAACATAACAGAAGATGGTGGAAGCTTTTGGCTTACAGCAGCTGAGAAATGAAATAGGGAGGAAGGGGAGGGGCCAGTGTCTATGTACTCCTCAAAAATCCACACCCTTAATAGTCTAGCTTCCTCCCTTTGGGTGGACTGAAAGCCCTAAAGAATCTTCTGCTTCCCATTGCTGCAGAGCCTTGAGAACAAAGCCTTCAGCACACGGTCATTTCATGTGAGACTAGGAGGCAAAGCCACCCATATCATCCACGCTTGGATTTCTGGCTCAGAGAAAGTTAACGTACTCTTGACTGAGTTCTAGGGGGAAAAAAAAGTTATGCTGGGTCAGAAAACTCACACATTCCTCGGTTAGCATGCAAAACAGTGTGAGGATTTCATTTGCTTATCCTTCTCTGATCTGCAGCTGGAAGACTTTGAGACTGAATCTACACATATCAGAAGCCATTAAAAAGTACATAAATCAGAATTATAACTAAGAATGTCTGAGAATTTAAAAAAAACATGATAATGAGCCAACAGGAAAAGGCCTTCTGTTTATGTACTAAATAGCACATATTTTTTGTGCAGAGCACCAAGCCTTTGATGTTTATCACAAGGCGAATATATCCTTTGAAAATAAAACTAATATAAACCTAATAAGTAAAGTGATTGTCCTGGCATCTAGATGAAGGGATAATGCTGATTTTATATATAACAAGCACTCATATATGTTAATGAAATTTCCTGCTCATGAATAACTTTGGGGTCTATTCTAAAAGGTAAAGATTTTATACTAATTTTTTTACATTTTATGCTGGCTTAAAATTTCACTTAAGGACGAATGCTTTAAGAAAACTTACCATTATGGTTTTGTTGTGAAATGTCCCCCTAAAGCTCACGCTGAAGACCTGGTTTCCAGTTCAGCAGTGTTTAGAGGTAGGAGGTATGGAAGGGACTGGATCCTCAGGGCACTGACCTTAGGAATGACTTAATGCAATCATAGCTTCATAACACAATGGCATGTTGGTACTGGAGGTGGTAGAACGTTTTGTAGGGCCCAGTGAATCATTGCGGTGTGCCCTTGAGCAGTATTGGGACCTGAGTGCCCTCCTGTTTTCTTTGCTTCCTAGCAGCCAGGGATTGGGTGGAGTTTCTCTACTGTTCCTTCCTGCCATGATATATTGTATTATCTGGCCACAGGCCTAGTGGCAACGAGGCCCCTGAAACCACAAGCAAAAACTATCCATTTCTCTTTTAAGTTGATGCCCCTCAGATACTTTGTCATGAGTTAACACACTCGGCTGTGTGCTTTCTCATGCACTCTTAGCTGTGTTCTTTTCTGGATCCTGCACCCATGTGTGTGTGAAGATGCAGTTGCTTATTGCAACTTACTGTGAAAATGAGAGGGCATAAAATTTGGAGAATATGTTAAATAGAAGTCTGAACTGTAAGTCTTGTAAACTTAATAAGAATCAGGTTTAGCAAAAAAGATGAATTTTCTGGGTGGTCACTATAGCCAAGTTCAGAGGCAGCTCAAGTCTTGGGCACAGACGGAGCCCAGAGCTGGAGAGTGACCAACTAGCTCTCTGACTCCCCGACTGGCCTCTGAATCTCAGGGTGCTCGCCTTGTCTTGTGCTGACTGCTTTTCTTCTGGGTGGGAACACAGATGTCTGCAGTTCTCATGATTTGTGTTTTCAGTTGAAGACGCCAGTGAACTCTAACCAGAGGAGGGTGACGTGTTCAACATGGCTGCTTCTTCAGAGGTTGGGGGAGGGGGAAGATGAAAAGAGGGTGGATTGGGAAGACGGAACAATTTGTTCCGCAAGTTAGGTTCCCAGGGCTGCCTTCACAAAGTACCACAAATTGGCAGTGTAAATGTCGGAAATGTATTATCTCACGGCTTTGAAAGCTGAAAGTTCAAGATCAAGGTGTTGGCAGAATTTCTTCCTTCTGAAGGCTAAGCCTGTTCCCAGCCTTTCTCCTGATTTCTAGCACTTCGATAGTGATTTCTAGCTATCCTTGGCTAGTAGAAGCATGACCCACCCTGTGCCTTCATCTTTACCTCACATTTTCCAGGCTGTTTTTCTGTGTCTACATTTCCCCCTTATGAAAAGGCAGCACTTTAGTCATTTTAGATTAGGGACCCACCATATGATATGGTGTAACTTTATCTTAAATGAACTTATTGTATCAGCTCTTCCTTATTCCCCAATAAAGTCACTTTCTGAGGTCTAGGAAGCCAGGTGGGGGCTCAACATGTAAAATGTGAGGAGGGGGCACTTTATTCAACCTGTGTATTTTGTACAGGTTGGGGAGTGCTCTTTATACAGTGCAACCAAGATCAAAGAATGGAGGCAAGAGGCAGCGGACGAGAGTTTCAAAGCTTGAATTATGACTCTCTACATGCCACATACCCTCTCTTCCAAGAAAGGAAAATAAGTCGCAAACCTGAATTTAGAAAAATAAGTGGCTTTTTTTGTTTTGTTTTGTTTTTAAGGTGGGGGGGGGATGAGAAACTATGAGACACCAAGTGATATAAACAGGATGCTACCAGCTCTGATGGCTAATGCAACACAGCCGCCTGTAAGCAAAGTCCTATTTGTCTTCCTTCAGCTCACTTCCCGTGCAACCCTCCATTTGAAGGTCTCTTATTTGCCTAAGGCTGGGGCCTAGTCGATATGAATGGAAATCAATAGAACAAGACACTTAACCATCTCGTGCTGTCCATGCAACCTTAGCAAGAAACAGGAGCAGAGAGAGTGTGGCAAGGGTGAGATAGTTTAGAACAGTATTCAGCTTCTCTTTTCACCTCCAAAAATCCTGGGTTGGGGGTCATGGGAGCTGCTGTTTGCCATCTGAGAGTGACAGTGAGATTCTGTCCCTTGTCCTCTAGGGTCCTAGAAAATTAAAATCCACAGGTGCCCTGTTGTCTGCACATTTGGAGAAAAGCAGAAATACAGAAAGTGGCTTCTGTGGCCCCAAATGACAAAGGAAACCCTCAGGATCCCTGGAACCTGTCAGGTCCTTGCATCAACCAGCCTGAGGGGACGTCAGGGGGTCTCTGCTGAAGCCGTGTCACTGAGTGAGCACATAAGATAGCATAGGGACCGCCCATGGACCCAAAACTCAGTAATCTGTCATCGACCACACTTTTCATTAAGAGAGACTGATATGACATCCAACTGAACTGAATTTGGTACTTTAAATACCACAAATCAAAAATATAAATATTTCCGTCATCAACTTAGAATAACAGAATTCCTCTGACCTGAAAACCCAATGGCACGACTGAGTGTAGAAAAACAAAATATTATTTTTCTGTTTTTGCTATCATTTAACGTCTTAGATGAGGCTGCGCACATGCATTTGATGCATTTTTTTCATTTGATGCATTTGTTTAGCAAATCAGAGGGATTTTTTTTATTAGTTTTAGCCCCCTTCTACAGAGAGGAAAGGTGATTCCCTGCAAAGTTGAAAAACTTGAACTCAAAGCCAAGTTAGAGTGAATCAGATGGTGTGCAGCTACAGCTCAAGGGAGCTGGCCCAAAGACAAAGTGAGCAAGTCTGTTCCACGTTGAAGCTTACAGTCCATAAGCCTTACGTGCCGTAGAAACTCTCTAAAGTCAGACTATTGCTGGTAGAGAGAACTGGGTTTCAGCTTGCATTTTCTTTCTAAGAAAGTGTTATTTATCAAATTTAAAACAAACAAACAAAACCCTCCAAGGCCAGGGCCTGCCAAATCAATCAGAAAAGCATCCTCCCATTTTGTGTTCTTCGGGTGGGCCCTCTAAGGAGAGACACATTATCACCTCAGAGAAGAGGCCAGGTGGACGTCTCTGTGTTTAGGGGATTGGGGGAACCATTGTCTTTTGAAGACAATAGCTTAGACCCAAGACTTTTCAAAACCAAGCTTTGTTCGAATTTGATTAAAAATCTTAATTTAATTCCATATTTTGAGGTACTAGGTTCTGTGAAGGACCTGCCGCATGTGTTAAGAGAATCACACTTTCTTTATGTGCCCCCAAAAGGAAAACCAGTTGGCACATTGTAAAGTCTATGAGAAAACACCCATGTGACATGTCTCAAGTCTACTCTACTTTCACAAGCATGGTCTGCCCCTTTGCTGGTAATTTATGCTAACAGAGCCAAATTATGTCTCATTTTATGACATATTTCCTTACAGAAATTCCTTGACTGGGGGTGTGAGTGGGGGTGTGTGTGCAAATGATATTTACTAAGATGACAGATTCAAAAGTTCTGTTCTTCAGCTGGGAGAGGCCTGTGGGTGCTAGTTCAAAATTTTAAAGTTCTTTGGTGATCTCAGCAGATGATATAATAAGGAAAGCCTGACCCTGGAAGGCAAAGGGTATGCAGGGCTGAATTACAGACTCTCTCTCTCTCTCTCTCTCTCTCTCTCTCTCTCTCTCTCTCTCTCTCTCTCTCTCTCTCACACACACACACACACACACACACACACACACACACACACACACACACACACACAATGCATTGCTTCTTCAAAGCCACTGTCTGGACACAGTACAGCAACTTCCCTCTTTCAACACAGGCAGTGAACCACAGAGAAACGCTGAGGTCTGCAGTTCTGCAGAGGGGGGCTCTTTTTAAAATGCTGACTTGCTGCCACAGAAGGTGCTCAGATCACTGAGCAAAGAGAAAACTGCGAGTCATACAACACTGTGGGCAGTGTAAAGCCATTTGCCAGGGAAAATAGATCAGACAGATAGATGTTTTATGACTCAATATGAGGTAACACTATATCACAAAGGAGGGTGACCTTGAAGGGATCCAAAAGAAGCACTCAACAATTGTTCCTTTGTAAATAATAGATTGGGATGATTTTTTTCACATTATGGATGTATTAAAATTATTATCTTTATGTTATATATTGAAGTTGTTAGGGGCTATTAAACAAATAGAGTTAAGTGGCTGCATAGTTTCTCTAGTGGGAAGAGGCCGACTCAGCCACATGCACAATAAGTTGACCAGTCTGTATCCCAGCATCCTCGGGGGCTGATACCTGGTTCTGGGTTGTTACAGCTCAGAGAGCGTAACAAGGAGGCCGAGTCTTCTAGTGTTCCCCACGCTGTTCCCTCACTGTGCTGACGTACTATGCACATAGAAAGTGCTATAGGGTATGGTTTGAATGCAGACCAGGGTGTGTCAGTAAATATTTAGGTTCATGCAAAATGAGGAAATCATCAGATAAGAAAGACTTATTTGAAAGAAAGCATAGTTCAGTGTTTGCTTTGAGACAATCGATGTTTCAAAGCAAAATTAGGGGAAGTTAAGTATTGACTTGATCCTCCTGATCTGAAAAATGAGATTAATTTTTGCTTTACAAATGGGCACATAATTCTTTCACTTAAAAAAACAAACTCTACCTATTCCTGTGGAAAAAAAATAATCTGTTTCCTAGAGATGTTGAAGGAACTTCCTCTCAGACGTGACTTCATTCTTCATGTTCTTCCTTCCCATACTCAGCTGTTCCTTGCTGACAAAGAAAGGCTTACGTGTCTTTCAGAATTGATGTCTATGGATTCCAATATTCAATTAAAAGGAAGGTGTTTCCAACAAAAGGTTTCAAAGGCATTGAAAATTAGGCCTAGTATGTGTCTTTTTGTTTTTATAGAGTAGGTGCTTTTGAAAACTTTGGCCGAGTGTCGGGGATGGGTCATAAGTAGTTCTTTCGACAAGCAAGAACGGGAGCCATGTTATGTGACTTAGGATGTTTTGCCTTTGACATATGGTAGACCCACAAGACAAACCTCTTTTCCAAACTCTAGAAAAGTAGATTCCAGAGATGTGGACTTGTTTCCATATCTCTGTCCCATCAAAGTGCTATGTTCACCTCCACCTAATGGTCTTCACCCTTGTTGTTCTTGCTGCGTGGCTGACAACGTTTCATCATGGGGAATTTTGAGAAGCAGAATCATGGCCCCCAAAGACGTCCATGTTAGGATCCTTAGAACCTCTAAATAAATTACACTATCTCACAAGGAACATCAAGTATGCGGAGATGGAGGATCCAGAGCTGTGAAGATGAGCCTGGATTACCCAGATAAGTTCTACCTCCTCACAAGGTGACTCCAACGGTGAAGGGGCGGGAGTATGAGCATCAGGAGTGGATACAGATCAGAAACCCTCCTCCATGGCTTTTTACTGCAGAAGGAGCGCACCAGCTAAGGAACGCACACAGAGCATCGTAGAGCTGGCACAGGGAAGCACATGGCTTCTCCTTGGAACCTGGGAAAGAAATGTAGCCTTCTAGTAGTTTCATCCTGGCCCAGTGAGACCCACTTAGAGCCTTGAACCTGTGACCTTTGACCTGCAGAATTATGAGATTATAAATGTGTGAATGTGTGGTATTATTTTAAGTCACCAACTCTCCTGACAATTTTGTTACAGCAGCAATAAGGAGCCAATCCATGATCTCGGTTCTCACCATTTAGGAGGACATTAATACCTGAGCTAAACAGTCCTCAGTTATTCTATTATTATCCCACTCTATCCTTGCAGGGTATTTCCCCTTACACAAAAACTTGATGGGTAATATAAACATTACAAAAATTTTAAGTTAGATTTATTGGGTGTGTGTGAGAGAGAGAGAGAGAGAGAGTATGCCCATGCACTTCCACGTATGCTCCATGGTACATGTGTAGAGGTCAAAGGACAACTTGCAGGAGAAAATTTTCTCTTTCCACCACGTAGTTCCAAAGATGGGATTCTGTGCTTTTACCCACTGAGCCATCCTGCTGGCCCAAAGTGTGCGTTTTTAAAAGCCTCTTTCCATCAGCATGTGACTTCCTTCGAAAGAATGAGGGCTCAAGCATTCAGAGTTATGGCTGATACACAGAAAGGGAGAGAGGGTGGATGCGGGGAAGGGGAGGGGAAAGGGAACCTGCGATCGGGATAGAAAGTGAATAAATAACATAAGAAAAAGAAGAAGAAAAAAAAAACACCAATAATGAAAGTGTAACCATAACCGGTCCATTGTTTGCAGTCACTCTCCCTCCTCCCAGGCATACCTGAGTTTGCAAGGGAAAGAATGTGGAGCCATTTGGAAATGCAGTGTGGTGGCAATGGTGTTTCTTTCTTCCCGCACTTACTTCAGCCTCCCGGCTGCCGATGAGTCACACCAAGCAAGCCATTCCGGAAAACCATCAGCTAGTTCAAGCAGAGAAGAGGCCAAAATCCTGAGATCTGAATCTGTGGTAAATTTCCCGAGGGCTACAATTTGGACCTCATTTGGATGTATTTTTTGGTGATGCCATCTTTTATTGTTAACACACTAGAAATCTTCTGTGGGTATGTACTACAGAGAGATTACGGGATGGAAGCGTCTGTTCATACATGGTATTCAGTGTCTTACCCTCCCTTGGCCATTATGGACCTGACCAAACTCATCCCTCCCATTCCTTCCATATTGGGAATATCCCAGACTCCCCGAACCCCTTGCCACTCATTTGAAACATGGCAATGCCATGCCTTCTCATTTTCCACTGGCATTTTTTGGGGGCCTGAGAGGTCTGACTCCATCCTAAGCCTGTAGTCTCACATCCAAGATTATTTTTCCTCTTCTATCACCCCCCCGGATGCCTTTTTGGGTGACCTGCAATTGCTAAGGCCTACACCAGAGTTAGACCTTTGTGGCAACTACCTAAAGACAGGAACATGGGCGGGCATTCTCTCAAATCCCTAGTACTTAGCTAGAATGATAGAAACATTTACTAGAGTGGGCCATCTGTCCTGCATGAGACTTGACTAAGTTTGTGTATCATTCATCTCTGAATAACAGAATGGCTAGTGATTGGACTAGCACCAAATACGTGGCTTGAATTAAACTGTGTGGATGCTCCAGGCTGGTTACTGTCCCCTGTCAGTATTTCAGCTTACAAGATTTTGCCAGGCTTGGTGGTGTAGAAAGGGTTGGGAATGGAAGGTTTCCTGCCTAGCACATGTAAGAGCATGGCTTCTATCTCCAGGATGATCTTTTTAGTTGGACACTTAGCTCTCTAGAACATATTTCAGCTTTATAACTAAGTGTGGGTAGGTCACCAAATTGTGGCCAATGAAATGTGAGCAGAGTATCTTAGGGCAGTTTCTAAAATCCTTGGCCAACAGACTAGCATGTGTGTTCTGTCTTCCATTTTCCTGTCTAGAGCATTGATGATTCTAGTCATGTGATGCCAGAATCTGAGTGGGTATCCTGGGGCTAGCAGCAGTTGTTACCAACAGGCCTGGAGCAAAAGAAAAGGACATCTGGAAGGTCCTTGTGTGAGGAGGTCAGACAGGTAGAACGGGAAATGGCAGAAGTGGAAAGCAGAAATGGACACAACGCTTGTGATACATTTACATAATAGCAACATAGACCAATAAAAATGAAGGCATACTTGCTACTTGCAACAACGAGACTGTCTAGGAAAATACAGATGAAAACAAAAACCCAAAATTAAATTTTACAAAGACTGAAAAGAGGCAAAGCAATAATTGATGCTGCTGGTGCTTTTTTGGTTGATGTAGGGAATGGAGTGAGGTTAAGAGGCAGCTCTGGGGTGCTGGTAACTCTACATCTCTTGAAGGCTCTGGTCCATGGGTGTGGCCACTTAGTCAAAGCTCTTTGATAATCACCATGCCTTGCATTTTTTCCTATAAACTGAAACATGGGAATGTATTGGCTCACTCTTTTTGTCTGTTTGGTTTAAAACAGGGTTTCTATGAGTAATAGCCCTGGATGTCCTGGACTCAGTTTGTAGACTAGGTTGGCCTCAGATTCACAGAGATCTACCTGTCTCTGTCTCTGGTGTGCAGGAATCAAAGGCGTTTGCCCGCCTGGCTTACTCTGAAGTGACTCTTATTTTGTTCTCTTAAATAAAACAAGGTTAGATGTCCGGACATTAGCTCTTCCCTCATCAACAGTAACTTGAAGGTCAGGAAAGAACATGTCTGTGTTACTGGGAATAGGTGCTAAAAAACAAAAGTCTTCCTAAATCATTTATAAAACCAAGTTTCACTGCAGTGTGGTGCCCTGGGCCTCATGCACAAAATCATATGCAATGAGATCATTTGATTTTGCTCACATTTCTGTCTGATAAGGAAACAAATCTATTTGACAGAATAAAGAATTCCCTCAGACAAAAAATATGTTGGAAAAAAAAAGTTTCAATTCTGAGGGCCCAAGAAAAGAGGGATAGGATGTTTAAAAGAAAGACTTTTCTGTCTTGAAAAAGACTAAGTAGTCACATTCTTTCTCTGCAACTAGAAAATTTACTAAAGAAATCCCAGCTTTGCCAGACATCTGGCTTTGCCAGAAAGAGACAGTATGGAGTAATAATGAAAGCAGTGGTGATAGACAAGATGTTCTGACAAAGCTGTTTTGAAAGAAGTTCCTACCATACAAGAGCGGTGAACACCCTGAAGAGCCACTTCTCTGGAATTCTCACTGCCCTGGTAGCCAAGAGCAAGGAGAATTTTCCAAAAATGCTTAGTGTTTACTTAAACAGAAAAAGGAAAAAGGAAGGAATGAAAGGCCCCAGTATAATATAATGTGACACCAAAATTTCTCTAGCATTTTAAGACAAAATAGGGGAGACTACTGACTTTGAGCATTGAGAGAGAAATCATGACTCCTTGAAGGCAATTCAATTTGGCTCAAGCAATTGTGTAATGTCCAGGATGATGCAATGGGTTTGTGTGACCTGGTCTTCCTTGGACTCAGACTGTGGGACACAATTAGAGTGTGATCAGAATTTGACCTTGCTCTCATCCAACACTGTGGAAGGCTTCTACTGTTCCCACCATCCCGCAGGGCTAAGACCAGTGTTCTTGCCTTGGAGCTCCCATGCACACCTGCCCTCTACTTCCCTGCTGAGATGGTGAGAGACCAAAGAATTAGAAATTAGTTTTTCTTGGGTATTGGTTTAAAGTTTAAGGCACAAGCCTGAACAAAGGCCAGCCAGGAGGATACATGTCCAGCCACCTGCAGGGAGGAACTAGCCTTACTCCATTCGTTTCCTGCCCACTAGAGATACAGTTGCTAGAAATCTAGCCCAGATGGCCAGGCCAGAACTGTTTATGGTCTTGGTGCCTAAAGTAAACCAATCGTTTAAAAAGTAAATTTCCCTTGCCCAATCCTGTAACACCAAGGCACATAATGCACTGCCTGTGGTTTTTCTCTTTAAAAACCTCGTTCCCCTAGACTGCCCTGCCGCATTCCTCTTCTGCTTCCACAGGAAGTTTTGCGACCCAGGCTCGAGCTTATATTAAATAAACCCTCAAGTGTTTTGCAGCGGAGTCGATTCCTGGTGGTCTTTGGGGAATCTCACAAACTGGGCATAACAATGGCTCCTGCTGGGGTGTCACACAGGGGATAGACACCCTTCCACAGGGGCTGCAATGGCTGGTCTTCAAGCCCTGGAGTGCGTCTCCTACTTCTGCAGTTGTTGTTCCCCTCTTGTGGCCACTCAATGTGGTGTCATCCACCCATTTTGGGTGGAGATGGCTCTAACTATTCTGGCCTTTCCCAATCCCCACCCTAAGCAAGAAGCACCAATGCCTTCCAGCTCTCCTCGGGGGCCTCCACAGTGGCTACCTGAGATTCCTTATGTCCCAACTCCCAAATGAGTCCCCTTCTTCCTTTCCTACTCTACCTCCCCATTTCTGACCCAACCCTTTAGATGGCCAGAGAAGAAAAGTTTCTGGTTTATCACTTTCTCTCTGACTTGGGGCTGCTACCTTGAACCAAGCTTGCATGCCAGATTGTCTCCTCAGGGTAATCTTCCCTAGAAAGGGCTGTCTTCCGGGAAAGCACAGATGTATGAATCCCAGGGAGCATGCCTTAAACCAGAGCAGAATCCAGTCTTGTCAGCGTGGCTCGGATCTGATATTATTCCCCTCAAATGTTCATGTCTCTGATCTTGTCCTAAACTGCTTTGTTTTAGACAGTCTCCCACTATCTTTGTATTATCCCAGGTTGGTAACTCTACCAGCCAGTGGCTCTCAACCTTCCTAAGGCTACGACCCTTCAATACAGTTCCTCATCTTGTGGTGATCCCAGCCATAAAATTATTTTTGTTGCTACTTCATAACTGCAATTTTGCTACTGTTGTAAAGTGTAACGTAAATCTCTGTGTTTTCAGTGTATTAAGTCACAGGTGCTTAATACACATTTTATGCTAGGAACTTTGAGGTATGACATCGAGTCTCACAATTACACTGCAAGGGAGCTCTGCCCACAATTTAAATAGGAGGAATCATGAAGCTGGCTTTTCCTTTTTCTTTTCAGAAACCTCTCTTTGGAGTTTAAGGAATTTCCTATTAAGACCCAGTACAGAGGCCAGAGTATCCTGAAGCCAGAAGAATCACAGGGTCTTTTCCTGGAGTTCTAGAGCAAAGATGCTTCTCCCCACCTTCCCCCCACATGAGGAAGGAAACCTATGGTTTTAGGAGTGGAGTTGATTGTGGCCCTTAGGGGATTAGGAAAGGATTTTAGCTTTTAAAATGTTACATTTATTCTTTGAGGCGTGCATACATGTAAACAATGTATTTTGATCATATTTATACCCCATCCTCCTGAAACCAGCTTTAGAATGTAGCCAATACCCTAGATGACAAGTGAAGAATAGCACCCCCAAATGAGCTGTGCTCCTGGGGTGACCTTTTCTGAGCGGCACCCCTCCCAGATATTGGTCATGTGAGTAGTTAGAGTTTCTTCCTTGTTTGGGTCTGATTGAGACAGATTTTTGTTTTTGTTGTTGCAACTGTTGACTGACAATGAAATCAATGCAAATGAGGACAAAGAAAGATTTACTGAGCACCCATTAGGACTGAGATCCAGTAAAGCAGATTCAAGTAGTTTGGGGTCCACAGTCCCAGGCTTTACAAAACGGTGTTGGTGTTTGTAACTGTAAACTACAAAGGACAGTGGAAATTCAGTTACTTGTTGATTGAGAATTGATTTGGTGCTGACAAAAGTTAATCTGTTTTCTATGAAAGGGATTGTGTGTGGTCTAAATATCTGGGTAGTTTTGGGGAAAGGAGTCTGTTGTATGGGAGGATAGCAGATGTGAACACAGCATTCCAGAAAACGGAGATCTGGCTCAGTCCAAAGGTCAGCTTGCAGCTTAGCATACGCAGGTCTGTAGGCCAGTTCAAATGTTCAGTGCTATAGACGAGCCTGAAGCCTGCTTGATCTTTGAAGCACCCTGAAGAAATGCTATGGCTTTTTTTTTTTTGACATCTTCAACAGAAGCCTCCTAAATATACATTCTCCAATATTTTAAGTCCCCTAGGTTGTGAGCTTCTTGATTTCTGAGAGAAAATCGATGAATGAAAGGAAAATGAAATAAGAAAAGAGGCTAATTGCCCTTGTGCAGTGAGTACTAATTAACTATTTAATTAGCTATTAATTTCTTCTTGACTCTTGGACAGTAACGGTAAAAGAGCTGTGTTTCCAGAGGAATCTTCAGTGCCCATACCCATGGCCAGGAGTAGTATCTGTCCATCTTCATGGCAAGGAGCCATGAAGCTAACCAGGGGAGCTAACCAGAACCGACTACGTCCTCACAGCAAAGAATAATTTGAAAGGATCCCTATAGATAACTTAGCATTTCTTATTACACAGCTAAGAAAATAAAAAGCAACTTCGACTCTTCCATTTGCAAATCAAGGTCTTAACAATAAAACCCTTGGGAAAATGATTGTCTCTGGGAGCCTTGTGCAGCATTTAACCCTGGACTTTAAGTTCAAAGGGCATTTAAAGGCCCCTGCAGCTTCCTATGGTGGGAAATTTGGTTGTAGATGAAGAATTGCATCTTTAGACCAGAGCAGAAGGAGAACAAGTTTATTTAGTGCACTCCAAAAAGAGCAGTGGGTAAGGCGGTGAAAGAAAGAACTGCCTCTGTCTGGGATGAGCTTGAACGTGGAGCCTCACTGTGATAGGCTTTGTGTGCAATGGCTCAGCATGTAATTCCAACCATATTACTGATTGCTGATGTTCCGTCTTGAGCGGTGAGGCTGAGTCACCATGCATTCAATTTCTCTGGCATGTAATTCCCTCCATGCAAATGAAGTGATTCTGTCTGGCCATGCCCATATGCAGTTCTGCTGTTTCATTGTTTGGGTGAGATGGAGCTGTAGTGTCTGTTTTAGGGGTGGTCTCTGGACCAGGCTTGTTTGGTGACCTCTTTCTGGCCTCTCGACCATGGCCTTCCTTCCACACTTCCAGGTCCACAACGAGACCACAGGGCGAGGCAGTAAAACTGGTTTAGGCAGATGAGGATTTTTCATTCTTTATAATAAGGCTATGGCGGACCTTTGATGTTCATCCTGCTTTTGGTGTGTGTTTGCAGTTATCCAAGGCACTGTTTACCCTCAAGAGTCCCAAAGGATTAGAAATCTAATAACAAAGTGATGCTGTCTCTGAAGTCCCAGGAGAAAAGGGACATGTGTGGCAATGGATCTCTTGTTGCTTGCCCTGGTTTTGCCTGTCTTGACTCTTGCCTTACCTATGCCCTGCCCGCTGCACACAGGGCTTTACTGGGATGGAAGTCTGAGTCAGGAGGAAGTGTTCTGGCCTTGGCCTCTTGCTTTCCCAGAATCAAAGGTCATGGTGGTCAGCCAGAGGGGAAACACTGCATATGTTAGGTTGAATTAGCAATGGCTTTTCTGAGAACAGCAGGGAGGAAAGGTTGGTAGCAGCAAGAACTAAGTTCCAGGCATGGTTGTGCTATTTCCGAGACTCTTGGCAAGTCCTTGCTCAATAGAACAGCAGATTCCAAACAGTAAGATAAAGCTAATGTTTGGCCACTATCTACATATACATACCATTGACTACAAGAGGGAGAGACAAGCCATTTTTCCTGCTCTCAGGGTTTTGTCTTTTAGCACTAAGAGCTATCATGGAAATCATAGCCAAAATCCTTTATTCAATACAGACTTGCAACACCTCCCTTTGTGCAGAGAGTGCCTTGTTTCCAAAAGTCTGTGATTCTTGTCTTGGTATCCCATCACGAAAAGATGAGAGAAACATTCACTTGTGGCCCCATTCATGGGAATCACAACTGGAAGGTCACCCGAAAGTATGCCACAAAGGACCATATATTATCAACGGATAAATCCATGTATTCATTCAGTCATCTAGTCAACAAATATTTGTGTTGAACTAATCCAGTCAACAAATATATAATGTAACAACACATGATTTGGGAATATATGTCTTGTGGTTAAACCATCCTTGACTGAGACAATAAAAGAAGCCTGTGAAATTATGGTCATTATCTCCCACCACCGAGTGACGTGAGCTTGCACAAGATGGGGGCATGGATCCATCTACTTTCTAAGGATGTGATATATAAGAACACGTAGTAGGAGTCACCGGGTAACAGGGGGGGAGGGCAGTATGTACAGAGAGTGATCAAGGCAATGGACAGGCTGTGTAAAAAAGGCTGAAGGTTGAGAGAGGTCATAGTGGGTTACAACAGACTGTAGAAGGGCAGGATGTGGCAAGGGGAAGCGTGAATAAAGTAGTGGTAATCGGGTACTTCTGTGGACTCTTGAGCAAGAGAGTATTACAACAGGATACTAGGAGAACAGTTAGTCTGTTTTCTGTGTTCAGCACGTACTGGAAGTGACAGAGACCAGCAGTAGGGAGACGAGTGAGGGGATGTGGGTAATGATAAGACACGAGGGCTGTCCATGAAAACGGAGGAAAGACTAGCAGGCCCCGATGTCTTTGAGAGTGGCCAGAAGATTACACCAGGAGAAACCAGAGAACACCGCATGGCATCAACTTTGTAGGAGCAGCCCTCTGCCGAACAGTGAACAGCACTCACTGGGGCAACTTTAGCAGAGTGGTTTTCAAACTGTGTCCCGATAGCCCCAGGCTTTCCCAGAGGTGTGTGAAGAAATCCACTCAGCCAGAGTGTTTCCATATTGACCCATTTGGACAAAGGCTTGAAAACCACTATTCTACTTTCTCACAGTGTCTGCATTCCAAGTGACCCCAGGAATTCTTAAATATGGATGTGGGTGTGTCTAGACCACCACTCTCAACACCACCTCCATGCCCCTAAGATCTCAAGTCACCTAAAAAAGTGGACCTCTTTTCTGGTGGTTTTGCCTCTGTTTCCACACCCACCTGATTTATTCTTCCTTGGCTTACCTCCCACTGTAATTCTCTTACAACTCTTCTATGAGGTGTGTGTGTGTGTGTGTATGTGTGTTGAATTAATCTAAATTATTATATTTATCAACAGGAATAAGAACAAAATACGACAGCTGACTGGCAACATTTTTGTTAGGTCAAACTCCTTCGTAGGGAACAGAAGACAAAACTAGTGTCTTCTTGACTAAAACATAACTTCTTAAAAGGGACAACTTCAGTCTGGCCCCGAGGGAGGAAAAGGCCAGGCAGGAGGGAAGTAGGAACAACAACAGCAACAAAAAGCCATCATGCTCAAAGATACATTCCCAGGATGCTCTGTTTCTAGAGTCTTCCACTTACTTCCCAACTCTCGTTTCTAGGAGGAGTGTTTTACTTACCCTTGTTTTCTGTCTTGCTAGTAGCAAAACAACAATGTACAAAAGATGTCCGACATCTGTTAGCTAGCTGCTTTGCATGTTTCTGGAATTACCGAAGAACTGCACCAGAGCCTGAGAATCCCTTTTCAGTAAGTTCAGCCCATCTGTAAATAATTCACTTCATTTTATTTTTATCTTGTAATTTTTCTTCTTTGACAAAAGAATATCGTGGACATATTGTCCAATGGCTTAGGCAAGTTCAGAAACACTATGGTCACTGATGACCCCCTGTAGAAAACACATTCTTTCTGAATTCCTTCAGGAGCCTTGCCATCACAGGTGTCTGATGTGAAGAACTTTAAATTGCCTTATTAGCCTTGAGAACCTCTGTCAGAAACAGGGCTTTTATGTTTGTTTTTAAAGAATGTTTGTTTTATGTAGTTTACTTAAGGTAACCCTAGCATACATGTCAAGTCATCGGCTTGCTCAGAAGTTATTTATTTCTTTTGCTTGTGAAACCCCTAACTGGTCTTCCTGGTCCATGTGGTCCTTTTGTCTAAGTAAATCTGAGGTTCTTGGTCCTTTACACACTGCATTTCTGCTATTGCACAGGGACAATATGGGAATAAACAAAGAAGACTTCAACAGAAAGGAAAGAAGATGCTTTCAGTCTGAAAAGAAGAAAAAGATCGAAAAGGAAAGAAAAGGAAAATCGAAAGAAGGAATGCAAAGTATATTCTAGAAGCCGGCTTGGAATCTTAACTTCTTTGGAGGCTGAGACAGGAGGATCATAACTTCAAGGATTACTCACTCTGTTAGCAGAGTGAGTTTGAGGCCAGCCTGGGCAACTAAGTGAGAACCTATTTTAACATGGAAAATGAAAAAGAGGACCAGCAGTATGGCTCAGTAGGGAGCACACACCTTGTGGTGCAAAGCTCTGACGTCAATCTCCAGTATTGAAAAATGAATTACAGTATAAGATACACTGAGATTAGGTATACCCAGAAGGTGTCCCTGGATAGGGCGATGCCATTGATTGAAGAAGTAGATGTCTGAGTGACAATGGAAGCAAGCAGAGAAAATGCACACGCAGGCCTTCCTTTAGGGCTCCAGTTCGTTGACATTGGATTCATAGCTGGAGGGCTGAGGGTTTCCTGGTGTCCTTCACCCAGCTTGGCTTTAGGAACACAAAGCAGGACCCTGGAGCAGAGTACCCCGCAGCAGTGAACCCCAGCACCAGGATCCTGGATTCTGAGCACTTGTTGAGAGGAGAGTAGCAAATCCTCACCTGTGCTTTAAAGAGCTTAAGTTGATGGAAACATGGCTGGGTGCGTGGAGATACTGAAGGCAGGAGGCCTGTTAGGGAGGTAAAAACTGGGACAGAGCAGCTGCGGGTAAGACAAGAGGCAAGAGCTGAGTCGTGGAATCGATGGAGGTTGGACGTGAGAGGTGACTGGGATTGTGGCTCACAGTTCTGAGAGGCAAATGGCAAGTTCACTTTGGGACACGTGAGTATAAGCTGCCTTAGGACACCTGTATGGAGATGTTCTGAGTCAGCCCAGCCTCGAGAGAAACGGTTCTGTCCCTTTTGTGAAAGTTGAGAAGTGCATGGCTAGTTACACCTGGCCTTATGAGATGCCTTATGTCTTAATCATCTCTCTCTCTAAAAAATAATAATAAAGAAAAGAAAAACCCAGAGGAGTAAAGGCTGTTTGATGTGAACCTCAAATGCTTATTCATATTTATCTTAAACAGTGCAGAAGGCAGTATTTCCTACATGAAATGCAAGTTGAATTTTAAAGTACATTTTGGGATGTCTTTGAAAACAGTGGGCCTGAATATATTTGGAAACTCCATGATGTGTATTTTAGGATACAAATAATCTCTATAAACTTTACACAACACTCGACAAAGCAGCACACTAAGGTCAGACACTCACTTCCCTTATATTTACCCTAAATAAAGGTTACTTTGATGAAACAAACTCAATATTCAAACTTGTTCTTAACTGAATTTGAAACAGCTATGAAGAGAATTGGACCACAATTCTCAATTGAAACCAAGTAAACAAACCTGGGATTTCAGATGAATAGCATTGAATCATGTGATGTTCCATAAAACATCATTTTATGCTTCTAGTGTGATTTAGTTGATCTCAAGCTAAACTTCTTTAGGTGAATCCTGAGTCCTACTTGTATATTTTCATATGTACATGTTGAAAAGCAAGTAGTTACTCTTATATTCAGGTAGATATAATATGAATACCAGAAATTCAAAACAGCATTTCAAAAATAAAAATGTTTAAAAGTGTATATGAAATTTAGGATATGTAAACCATGTAGTATTTAACTATTAGTGAGACACTCCAAGTCTTGCGAGTGCCACAAGCAGGTATTTGGGTATCGTGTTTGGTGAGCTACATCTCAAGAATGGTTGGCAGGCTTTTTAGGAGCCTTAGGAAGAGCAAAATTGTTTATTCTTCTATTTAAAATGTTCCTTTATGGCTCGGTGGTTCAGAGCACTGGCTGCTCTTCCCGAAGTCCTAGGTTCAATTCCCAGAACCCATATGGCAGCTCACAGCTGTCTGTAATCTAGCTCCAGGTGATTTAGCACACTCACACAGACAGACATACAGGCAAAACACCAATGCATGTAAAATAAAAAAGAATAAGTCACTTTAAAAGTTTCTCTAAATTAATTTGTTGGACTATCTATTGGCTTTAGTTATAGCTCCTCTGATGTTCTAAGGAAAAGTTACGCAGTGCTACCAAACTTAAAGCCACGGTTCATCACTCCAGCAGCCTGTGTGAACCTCATGCACACTCGGGGAACTTGGGAGATGGACGACTTCCACCAACCCGAACATGGCTGATCATAGCAACGCGGGGAAAGGGAGCCTGGTGACATCACTGTTATGAAAACTATTGTACAAAACACGATTGTACCTTGTCACATCCTACCAAAGTGGAGCCAAAAAAGTCACAGGAGAAAGAGGGGAGTGTTTAAAGTGTAGCTGTTGCTCTAGAAGAAGGTCTCTGAACCACTGTACAGCAGCAACCAGTCCTGTCCTTAGGATTAGTTTGAATTAGCTGTACTTAAAAACTGATGACAGAGCCAGGATGTGTTGGCGCATGCCTTTAATCCTAGCACTTGGGAGGCAGAGGCAGGCAGATCTCTGAATTTGAGACTGCCCTGGTCTACAGAATGAGTTCCAGGACTGCCAGGGCTATGCAGAGAAACCCTGTCTAGAAAAACCAACTAACCAACCAAAGAAACCAATGCGAGAGTTGTCAGTCTTAATAGTAACTTTATATAATGATGGCTACCCCTTGGTAATCATAGCTTTCTCAAAAAGCCATCTCTCCTTCAAAATTATTGTAGATTTCCCTGTCTTAATTAAGCCTCTACCCTTTCCTTTTTCCCTCCAGATATCCCAGAGAGCACAACTATCCTGGACTGCAGTCTGATTCTGAAGTTTATTCTTAAGATTTATTTTTTCTGAAAGCTTGTCTTGTGTGATTGACTTTGACCACGACCAGCACTTGAAGACATTTAGCTGGAAGACAAACATAGTTGCAACTCACCTGCCATTAGTCAGAGCAAATCCCATGGCTGTCTTAGTATCAGGGACAAGGTGAGAGCTCTTAACTAACATGCTCAAGGAGACCTGGAATGCTCTCTAAAAGGCCCCAGTGACCATTACACCAACCCCGGTGTAAAATTTGTTTTTAGTTTCAAAGGTAAGTTGCTGTGGAAATGCAGCTCGGTGGTAGAGAGCTTACCTAGCAGGAGCAAGGCTATGAATGTATTTATTTATTTTATTTTTTTCTGAGACAGGGTTCCTCTGTTACGCAGAGTCCTGGCTATCCTAGACTCACTTTGCAGACCAGGTTGGCCTCAAACACACAGAGATCTGCCTGCCTCTGCCTTCTGAGTGCTGGGGTTAAATGTTTGTGCCACTAGACCTGGCTAAGGCTGTGAGTTCTAGTCCCAGAATTAAAAAAAACAAAACAACAACAACAAAAACAAACAAACAAACAAAAAAATGAAGTGCTGTACCCAGCAATTTGAGGCATCTGAGAGTCCCTGGACTTGAAGAATAAAAATTAGTGCTAGAATCAGCATACATTTGCTCACCTTGACATGGATTGGCTGGCTGCACAATCTGCCTGAAGAGGAGTGGGAATATAACCCCAGGAAAGAGCATGACCATCATTAAGAATGAGGAAACAGCCTTCATCCGTACCGTGATCTGCTTCTGGCTTCCTGTCTTCCTTCCAAGGCTGTCATTCAAGAAATATTTTTGCTCTGGGAATGTCTCATGTATTTGCTGCTTAGAGAAAATACCTTTCTCCAAATGGCTTTATTTTAAAAAAAAGACGCACACACAACTCTTTTCTTGGTTTCATATGTATTTAGCAGAGAGGAATAGTTTGGGGGACATTGTATTTTTCTTATTTTCCAATTTATTTCTTTTTTGTTTGGATCAACTACATCTTATTCTTCCACTTTTTTTTTTTTCTCATTAAGTGGCTCACAATGTGGATCCTTACAGTTTTTAAAGAATGCAATAGTTTGGCACTAAACACATAATCTCAAATTGGATCTGACCACATTAGTCTCTTTATTATTCTAATTTCTTATTTGTTTAAATTTTTCTGAAGGCAGATAGAATGCAACTAAGTTTGTTTCTGTCTATCTATCTCTCTATCTACCTACCTACCTATTTATTGAGAGGTTTTCCTGTAGCCTTGGCTGTTCTGGAACTCACTAGGTAGCCAAGGATGACTTTGAACTTTTAATTTGCTGCTTCTGCCTCAGAATGCTAGGATTACAAACGTGTACTATCACGCCTGGTTTTATGTGGTTCTGGGAATTGAACTGAGAGTTTGATGCGTGCTAGGCAAGCACTCTGCCAGCAGAGCCAGAGCTCAGCCTTTTCATTTTTTAAAGATGATTTCTGCTATGCAGTAGCTTCTTCCAAAATCTGATCAATCAAGAAATTCCTTTAAGTCATTTTATAATCAGGAAGCATCAGAGCTTGAAGTGAGTGGAAACCGTAGTTATTGTCAGGGGCAGAGGATAAAGGCTCCGCTTGTCAAAGAGAAAAGGAAAGAGCTGGCCTGAGGACCCTGTCAAAGGCAATCATCACTTGCATTCACAGGCTACAGAACTGTTTCGATTGTTAGCACAGAAGAGAGAAAACGAGCTAGGGCCTACTCAGGAAGCTCCCTGGGTCCACACACCTAGACAAAGTACTTCAAAAATTGACTCTCCATTCATAACAATTAGTGTGGATCCCACTTACTGAAGGGACTACAGTTTTATTTTTCCACTCACTTACTGTCTGGAGTGGATGAAGTTCTTGGTAAACGTGTAGTGTTGACATGAGCAAAGCGGTGTCAAGGACCCTGGTGCTTCAGACGGGACAGATGGGAATGGCGAGGCCTTCTCCGGGTCAAGCACAGGAATCGCCACAGCCAAGTATGGACGTTACCAACAACCGGCCTTCAGCTAAAACCAGTGCATGCAGAAACTGTCAACCAAAGCTTCTTAGCCCAGATTACTGCCATCTAAGACTGCTCCCCTACAGAGACCCTCTGCTGAGATTAGCTAGCCCACCTCTTCCCTGTTGAGCTGCGCACAAGAAACCTGCCTGTGTGCCCAGTGGTATAAAATCCCTGAGTGCCCGGGTTATTAGTGGGTCTCCATCACAGCACCGCAACCCTCTCCGAGATTATCTAGACATGTGTCTGTCTGTCCTTTCTTCATTTCCTCATCACCCCAATCAGGAAAAGTCCAAAACCATACAGGTTATGACAATAGACTAAGGCTGAAAAACTGCTATGCATTAGTTTCTGGGTAGGCATAAATGTTCAGCTTCTCTAGGGAAAAACAAGGAGCGTGATTGCTCGAAAGATCAAATTATGCTTAATTTTACAAGAAACTGACAAAGCATCTTCAGTGTACCGTTACTGCCTGCAGCCCCTCCCACTAGCAATGAGACTCCCTAGGTTTCTCCACACTTGCCAGCATTGGTGTTGTTGGTATTGTTGGCATTTTGGGTTCGGGCCATTCTAGTTTTTTGTTGTTTGTTTGTTTGTTTTCCAGACAGGGTTTCTCTATGTAGCCTTGGCTGGTCTATAGACCAGGCTAGCCTCGAACTCAGAAGTTTGGGCCATTCTTAATAGGTATGTAGCCATATCTCACTATTGTTTTTGAGTTAGGGTTTCACATATCCCAGGCTGGCCTCAATCCAAACAGCTAAGGATGCCATCGAACTTCTGATCTTCCTGTTCCACCTCTCCAGCGCCACATACTGTATTTGTGTATCACAACATGTGCGGCTTTTCTTACTGTTCTTTAAACCTGCAATTGCTTAATGATGTGAGATATTGAACTTACTATTTTTTTTAGCGGCATTGGAAATCGAACCCAGAGCTTCCTGCATGCTAGGCAAATGTTCTAACATTCAGCTAAATCCCAACCCTGAACATCTTTTTATTTGCTATTATTGTATTGCTTCTTGAGTGAAATGTCTGGTCATGTCTTTTGCCCATTTTGAGGTGGATTGTTAATTTTCTTGCTAAGTTTTCAGTGTCCTTTGGCTTTTGTATAACAATATTTTATCAGGTGTGTTTTTTGTAAGCATCATCCCCTCTTTTTGGTTTGGTTTCTCATCTTACTGTTTGGTTGTTCTTGTTTTTTAATCTGAGTATCCAGTTGTCTCAGAACTTCTTATCACTATGCATTTTTTCATTACTCTTGCTTTCTTTGTTTTTGTTTTGTTTGCTTCTTTGTTTTGTCAATATCACTCGGTAGCATTTCCTTGGGTCTATATCTGACCTCACCACTCTGTTCTGTGGAGCTCTTCGTTTGGCACACCATCTTATCACTGCTGCTTTACAGTATGTCTTAAAGTCCAGAAGGACTGGTTCTGTAACTCTGCTTCCCTCCAGTGTTAAATAGCCTGTTCTGGGCATTGTGAATCCCTGTGTAAGTTGAGAAGAACAGACATCTTGACAATATCGAGAATTTCCACCCAGGAACATGAAATTCGTCTCTAATTAATTTAAAAATTTCATCCGCATTTTGTAGCTTTCCTCATACAGATCTTGAACATCTTTTTTGTTGGCTTTATACCTAAATGTTTCCTGGGGAAGAATGTTAACGTAAAAGCCAATGTGTTTTATACCAGATGCCACCTGCTCCTTACCAGCAGCTGGAAAAACGATTGGGTTTTGTATTTTGCAACTTTAACATAATTGCTCATTAGTTCTACTTTCTATTGGTTCTTTTGAACTTTCTACATAGATGATCATGTTCTGTATGAACAATGACAGTTTTATACTTCATTTCATTTCCTAAATTTACTGCACTAGCTATGATTTCTGGTACAAATGTTGAAAAGCAGGGACGATAGGGGACATTCTTGCCTTGTTTCTGGTCTTGGCAGAAAAGCTTCCATTTCTTCAGCATTAAATATGATATCAGCTTTAGGGTTCTTGTACATGTTATTAATCCATTAGGAAAGTTCTCCTTCGTCCATATTTCACTATGGGTTTTTTTTTTTTAATGAATCGGTAGTGAAGTGTGCCAAATGCTTTATCCGTATGTACTACTGATATGATCATGTCATTTTTTCTTCTTAGTTTGTTGATGTGATAAATAACATTAATTTTTGAGCATCAAATTAGCTTATAACTCAGGATAAAATCCACTTGGTCAGTGGGTCTAGCTTTTTTATGTTGTTGGAATTTAAATGCTTTCTAATAAAAGCACTTATTTTATATGTTTTATATGTATCTGCATTCATAAGAGCTATTGGTTTATAGCTTTGCTTTCTAGTTTTGGCATTGGGATAATGCTTCCCTCAGAGGATAAACTATGACGTACTCTTTCTGCTTTTGTTTTCTGCAAGAGGACAGAGACAATTTGGGATATTTTTTCCTTAGTGTTTGGACCCGTCCAGGCCTGGTGTTTCCTATTTGGGAATGTCATTATTGATTCAATTTCTCTAGCAGATATAGGCTTGCTCAGATTGTCCATTTCTTCTTGTCTGGCTTTTGGCAGGTTGTCTATTTCAATGAGTTGGGTCCATTTAATTTTGGTTATCAACTTTGTAGGCATAGCATCCACGCATCTCCCTTTGTATCCTTTCCCATATATAGATAGGAAGTGATATTTTCTCTTCCATTTCTGATATTAGTAATTTATGTCATTTTATTTTTCTTAGCTTATATAAAGGCTTGATTTTGTTACTTTTTTTCCCAAAGAACCAGCTTTTGCTTTTATTGTCTCTTCAAATTGATTTATGGTTTTCAACCTTACTAATATCTGTTCTGACTCTGAATCTCACTCCCTTTCTTCCAATAATTTTGTACCTAATTCACTCTTGCTTTTCTCTTTTCCTGAAGTAGACGTGTAGATGATTGGTTTCAGTGTCCCATCCTGTGAACCCTCCCCAAGCCCTATTTTTGCCGCAGTCCACTAATTTTGAAAAATTACATTTTCTTTTTATCTAGTTCAAATTATTTTTAATTTATCTTAGGATTCTTAATTTTGCCCATTTATTATAGATGTACTGTTTATTCACTATGAATTTTGGTAATCTTTGGCTTTTTATATTGGTTTCTATTTTAATTCCAATGTAGTCTAAGAAAAGACATTATATATTTTCATTTCACATCAGTTAGGTACACTTCATGGCCCAGAATGTGGTCCAGCTTGGTGAATGTCCCATATGAGCTTGAGAAGAATGTGTATTTTGCTGTCACTCAAATCTAGTTGATTTATGGTACCATTAGCTCTACTAAGTCCTTGGCCTGCTAATTCTGCCCATCATTGGTGCATTCTCCAAGCACAGATGTGAATTCATCCATTTTTCCCTTGGAGTTCAGTCTTTGGCTCACACATTCTGATGCTCTGTTGCTAGTTGCATGTACATTAAGAATTGTTTTCTCTTCTTAGACTATTGACTCACTCAGCATGGACCTATGTCTTTGTCGTGTAGGCTTCACTAATGTATCAACATTTGCTGTTTCTGTTTTACTTCACTATGGTGAGAAAGCTAGAGTGGGCTGAAGATGGGTAATTCCCTTCTTCCAAGAGAAAGGCTAGAGAGGACTGTGATGGGTGTTTCCTGTAACATGGAAAGCTAGAGTAGGTTGGCATTTTTATTTCTCTTCCCCCCTGTGGAATGCCAAAGATAGGCAGAGTTGAGTATTTCCCTTCTCCTGCATACGGCAGACTCAGATAAAATTCCAGACGGTTAGGCTCCAGGAAAATAGTTTCTCCTTAGAGCAGGCTTTGTTCTGAAGAACAGATGTTCTGATATACTTCAGCATGCTTCCCTTCTCACATCTCTCCAGGCCAGAAGCCCACTGAGATTTTTCTCTAATCTTTTAGACGAGAACCTGGTAGAAATGGTGGAAGTAAAGTTCACAAAAAAAAAAAAATGCAGTCACTGTTTCCTTAAGTTTTAAACTTTCATTTTGTCTACACCTAATCTATAGCGATTCACCAGTTATAGCTCATGTTGACCCACCCAGCATATAAAAGTTTCTGCTTGTGGTTTTCTGTCATAGTCAAGTTAAGATTTTTGTCTCTGTCTGTCTCTAATTGGGTGAGTGATGGTTTACTTTGTAACTTTACCTCTTCAAGGGAGGGCTGAAAAGTCCACAGGAAGGAGGGAAACTGAGATCATACCAAGGTTTGCCAAAATCCCTAGGGAATGGGGGTAGTATGAGAGGAGAGATCCCTGCAAACAGTCTGCTCCAGTGTGGCTCTTTTCCCAGGTAGAAAATATTTCTAGGTTTCGGCTGCTGACACAAAGAAATGACCAGGGAGGGCAGAGAAGGAAGAAGAAATAGGAAAGAAGAAATCTGAGTCCACAGCAAGTTTCAACTTCTTTGAAAGTTCTGAAGAAAGTTTTGGGTCTTCTGTTTTCTCATCTTATTATTTATTTTATGGATGGAGAAATAGCTTCTAAATCCCATATGTGCTAGGCTGGAATCCTGAAGTTCCTTTGACTGCTTTCAAACTTTAAAAAGTTAAATGGATATCATATTAATATTCATGTTATAAAGTGAGTCATAATTAACTTTGATGGTGTACACACACACACACACACACACACACACACAGAGAGAGAGAGAGAGAGAGAGAGAGAGAGAGAGAGAGAGAGAGAGAGAGAGAGAGAGAGAGAGAGAGGCAGATTATGTAAGGATAACAACTTCTTCCAGGTGGGAGATGAGCATCTGCATGCATGACTTCCCCTTTGGGCATTCCAGTTTTCTCTCAAGGTAGAACACGGCAGTATGACTCTACCTTGAATGGTAGTCAAGATTCCCATGAATGTGCTTCTTCTTTCTCTTTATTTCTTTGCCTTTAAACTGGGGATGATAATAGTTCTATGTGTAACATGTACAGCATAAGGATGCCTGCTTCTATTCCTGTGATAAAACACTCTGTCCAAGAGCAACTTGAGGAGAAAAGAGTTTGTTTCATCTTGTGCTTCCAGTAACAGTTAATTATTGGTAGAAGCCAGGGCAGAAACTCAAGGCAGGAAGCTGGAGACAGGAGCTGAAGTAGAGTCCATGGAGGATCACTGCTTACTGCTTTCTTACACACCTTGGGACCACCTGCCCAGGGGTGACACCACTCGCATTGGGCAGAACCCTCCCACATAAATCACTTATTTTAAAAATATGACCCTCCATTTCCTGGCCTACAGCTCTTCCTGAACAGCCAGGTAAGACCCCTATGTCCCAGTCTTCTGTCTACTGAGTCCCCTCTACTGAGTCCTCTGTCTACTGAGTCCCCTCTGCTGAGTCCTCTGTCTACTGAGTCCCCTCTGCTGAGTCCTCTGTCTACTGAGCCCAGAAGTGAGCACTGCCCTGTCCCCATAGCCTTACCTGCATTCCCAGAGGTCTGCTGCCATCATGTAGTTCCAGGTGAAACTGTTACCCCCCAAATCCCTGCCTGCTGGGTTCCCTGGGCAAACCCAGAAGCAGTGAGCTCCTCCTCTGTCCCCTGTGCACTTCATCCCCAGCTCACAGCTCTGTCTGCATCCCCAGGGGCCTGCTGCCACCAGGAACCCCCTGCCTGCCAGTCTTCCTAAAGCACTCCCAAACATGGTAAACTACACCTATGTCCTGCACTCCATCTTCAGGCCCACAACTCTGCCTGCATTACCAGAGGCCTCCAACATCCAGGGACAACCAGATGGCTTAAAGCCAGCCTAAGAACAGAACCAACAAGAGCCAGGGCAGTATGGTACCATCAGAATCCAGCTATCTTACTGCAGCAAGCTCTGGATATCCTAACACAGTGCAAGTACAAGAAAATCACCTTAAAGCCAATCTTATGAAGTGGATAGAGGCCTTTAAATAGGAACCCAATAAATCCCTTAAACAAATACAGGAAAACACAATCAAAAAGGTGAAGAAAATAAATAAAAATGTTCAAGACCTAAAAATGGAAATAGAAGCAATAAAGAAAACACAAACTGGGGGAATCCTATGAAGGGAAAACCTAGGCTAAAAAAAAAAAAAGTAACCACAGACACAAGCATCAGCAATAGAATATAAGAGACAGAAGATAGACTCTCAGAAGTAGAAGATACAATAGAATGAATTGATATATTTGTCAAAGATAATGTTAATTTAAAAGATTTCTAACACAAAACATCCAGGAAGTTTGGGACACAATGAAAAGACCAAACCTAAGAATAATAGGAATGGAAGAAGGAGATGATTCCCAGCTCAAAGGCCCAGAAAAAAATATTTTCAATAAAATCATAAAAGAAAATTTTCCTAACCTAAAGAAAGAGCTGCCTATAAATGCACAAGAAGTCTACAGTACACCAAAAAGACTGGACCAAAAACAGAAAAAAGAAAATCCTCCAGCCACATAATCAAAACACTAAATGTACAGAAAAAAGAAAGAATATTAAAAGCTGCAAGGGAAAAAAGCCAAGTAACATAGAATTATACCAGACTTCACAACAGAAACTTCAAAAGCCAGAAGTGCCTGGGCAGATGTCTTGCAGTCTCTTAAGACACCACAGATGTCAGCCCACATTACTGTACCCAGAAAAAGTTTTTTTTTTCTTTTTCTCTTTCAATTGGTTTTTGGATACAGGGTTTTTCTGTGGGCCTTGGCTGTCTTAGACTCTCTTTGTAGACTAGGCTGGCCTCAAACCTTGAACTCACAGAGATCTGCTTGCCTCTGCCTTCCCAAGTGCTGGAATTATGGGCCACTCCTGGCTCTCAGTAAAACTTTCAATCATCAAAAAAATGGAGAAAACAAGATATTCCATGAGAAAGCCAAATATACACAACACCTTTCCATAAATCCAGCCCCACCGAGGACACTAGAAGGAAAACTCCAACACCTGAAAACACAGGAAATAGATAATTTCACACCAACAAAACCAAGAGAAGGGAAGCACACACACATACACACCACCACTACCACCAACATCAGAATAATGGGAATTAACAATCACCGTTTGTTAATATCTCTCAACATCAGTAAACTCAATTCTGCAATTAAAAGACACAGGCTAACAGAGTGGATACAAAAACAGGACCCAACATTATGCTGCATACAAGAAACATATCTCAGCAATAAAGACCTCAGAGTGAGGGGTTGCAAAAGAGGATTTTCCAAGCAAACAGTCCCAAGAAACAAGCTGGAGTAGCCATTCTAATATCTAACAAAATAGACTTTCAACCAAAATTAATCAGAAGAGATGGGGAAAGACACTTTATACTCATCAAAGGAAAAATCCACAAAGATGATGTCTCAATTCTGAATATCTATGCCGCAAATGCTAGGGCACCCACATTCATAAAAGAGACATTACTAAAGCTTAAATCACACATTGATTCCAGACACATTAATAGTAGGAGTCTTTAACACCCCACTCTCACCAATGAATAGTTCATCCAGACAGAAGCTAAACATAGAAATAATAAAACTAACAGACATTTTGAATTGAGCAGAACCTAACAGATATCTACAGAACATTTCACCCAAACACAAAAAAAGAATATACCTTCTTCTTAGCATCTCATGGAACCTTCTCCAAATAGACCTTGTAGTTGGTCACAAAGCAAACATGAACAGATACAAGAAACTTGAAATAACTCCTTGTATCTTATCAGACCACCATGGATTAAAGTTGGACTTCAACAACAAGAGAAACAACAGAGAGCCTGCAAACTCAAGGAAACTGAACAACTCTCTACTCAATGACCACTGGTTCAAGGAAGAAATAAATAAATTGGAGACTTTCTAGAATTCAGTGAAAATGAATGCACAGCATATCCAAACTTATGGGACAAAATGAGAGCAGTGTTAGGAGAAAAATTCAGAGCACTCAGCACCTTCATAAGGAACTTGGAGAGGTCCCATACTAGCATCTAACAACACATCTGAAAGCTCTAGAACAGAAAGAAGCAAACCCAAGAGGAGTATATTGCAGGAAATAATTAAACTCAGGGATGAAATCAATAAATTAGAAAGAAAGAGAACAATACAAAGGTTCAATGAAACCAAGAGTTGATTCGTTGAGAAAATCAACAAGATAGACAAATCCTTAGCCAAACTAACTAAATGACATAGAGGCAACATAAAATTAACAAAATCAGAAATGAAGTGGGGGAACATAACAAAAGACACAGAGGAAACCCAAAGAATCATTAGGTCTTGTTTGCAAAACCTGTACACTACAAAATTGGAAAATCTAAACAAAATGTACAATTTTCTTGATAGATACCACGTACAGGTAAAGAATCTAAATAGACCTATAAACCTTAAAACTTTAGAAGCCAGAGGATCCAAGATGGCAGCCCCGGGAGGATACTGTGTCTGAGGAGTAGGACAGCAGGGTTGACGCAGCGACCAGGAGACTGAACTCTGGGACCTAAAACACCAGTGTTTGTGATTGCCAGGTGAGCAGAATTCCTACGGTCAGGAAATCAAGTGGGAAAGTCCTAGGGACACCCAGTTATTCCCCAGAAAAACTCCGGGCGGCTGGCTGCGCACAGCCCTGATCTGAACGCGCAGCTTCCCTCGGTGCCGCCAGCCACCCAGGACCGGGACACACAGTCTCCCGGCCAGGCTGAGGTACCCTAGAGACCATTCCAGTACGGGTCCATCAGCAGCACACATCTGCTAGCCCTGAGCTGACCCTGCAGCCGTCTCCCACCACCCCGCCAGCCGCCATCTCAGACTGGGACACATAGTTTCTGGTACAGACTGAGGCACCTCAGATACCATTCTAGACCTGGGAGAAACAGAGGGCGCACATCTGCTAGCCTTGATCTGACATGCGCCTCCCATGGTGCCGCCAGCCGACACCCCAGACCAGGACAGACAGTATCCGGTCCAGACTGAGGTGTCCCCAGATACCATCCTAGACTGGGGTGCACAGCCCCTAGCTCAGAAGGAGGCGCCAAGTCCCCAGACCAGAGGGGAGCCCTTAGCAGCAAGCCCAGGTTGGAACGCGGAGACCCCAGACCAGAGCAGCGTCTCCAGCTGCCATCTCAAACCCAGACACTCAGTCTCTGGCACAGAGTAAGGTGCCAAGACTCCAGACCAGAGTGGCGACCAGCCTGCTGTGCTCACAGCTTCTAGCACAGAGCACAGAGCCGGGCACATAGAGCTCACAACAGAGTATGTGTCCCACCTGCAGCACCACCCACTGACCTCACAGTCCAGCCTTCAGAACTTGCCACAGAGTGAAGAACACTGGGAATTCAGGAAACCTGTGCAGGCGCTTGCTCGCAGTCTGCACTTACTAAATGCTCTAGCACCCTCATCCCCTCCTGCATTTGTTCCCAAACCCCATAGCTCAACAGTATACACTCCCCTAGCACTCCCCTTCAAGACACCTTCCCAGCACACACACACTTACTCCCCCTCCCCAACAACGATACTGCGCCAGCGGCCTTTCCTCCCACAGGGACAACTAAGGCAACAACACATACTATCAAACCACTGGAACTCCCTGATCTTCTTGAAGAATACTCGAGACACCAGAGACTGACAGTTCCAGTCTGAAGTTCAGCTTCAAGGAACAAATATCTCTTTGATTAATCAAATGCCCAGAGGTCGACGTAAGAACTCACCCAAGAAAAATCAGGACACCATGACACCACCAGAAACACCCAAAAGCAATGGAGATTTTAATTCAGCAGAGACACAGGAAAATAATATTAGAGCTATGCTTATGCAGTTACGAGAGGAACAAAAGCAGGAAATGAACAAGGCCCTCAAAGAAATACAGAAGAATATAACTGCCCACATAGAGGAACAATTAAAGACATACAGAGAAGAAACAAACAAAAAATAGGAGCCATATTCAACCAGATGAAGGAAATGGTACACAGCATGTAAACAGAATTAGAATCTGTAAAGAAAACACAGAGAAAAACCTGGAACTGGAGAACTTAGAGAAAAGATCAGGAACCACAAAGGTAAGCATCACCAATAGAATACAAGAGATGGAAGAGAGAATCTCGGGAGCTGAAGATACATTTGCTGAAATTGATTCCTCACTCAAAGAAAAAATAAAATCGGAAAAGTCTCAAACATAAAACATCCAAGAAATCA